>JAMYHL010000008.1:0-469444 GCA_025531455.1 Apiotrichum sp. Y4204 | reverse complement strand
GCGGTGCGCGGTGGGACGCCGCTGGGCGCAGTCTGCGGACAGAGCGGGGCATGGCGGCGCGCAGCGGGGCGCAGTCTGCGGACACCGCGGTGCGCGGTGGGACGCCGCTGGGCGCAGTCTGCGGACAGAGCGGGGCATGGCGGCGCGCAGCGGGGCGCAGTCTGCGGACACCGCGGTGCGCGGTGGGACGCCGCTGGGCGCAGTCTGCGGACAGAGCGGGGCATGGCGGCGCGCAGCGGGGCGCAGCCATCCAGCAGCGCGCAGCATGGCGGACCTTGCGGGGCGTCCTCATGGATAGTCACTGATGGCGTGAGGCGGCACTCATCCAATGCTCCTCTCCCCCTTTGTTCATCCCCAAATATCAGGTTTACAGCCTGAAGGTGGCCAGTGCAGCAGTCACAGCATCTACGGCTAATGGTATCAGCTGCTTGCCTTGTAGATCAAGGTTATTCCCCACTAAGCGGAACAACTTGGCTGTTCAAGTCGATCTATAGACATTCCCACTCCAGCTGCAACTTCCCTGCGGTTCTGCGCCGCGGACACGCCCATGAACCTTAAGTTACTGTATTTCGCCGTAGTTAGGCCGAGGCCGAGGATGGAATATCCCGCGCGATGCAGAGCAAGCATCTCATGCTTAAAGCTCCCTCGTTCTAAGCAAATATCAAAATGTACATATTGCCTGCTCCAACACAGCTATCAGCTCACATGTACTTTTTTGTAGTAGAACGATGTTGCATACGAAGGATACGACGCGCGCGCGAGCGAGAATATGTACGGTTCATGAGTACAGTCCACGGAGGGTGCGTGAGCGCAGGGTGCGGGAACGGACGGACGTCGCGGCGGAATTTCGTTGAGTGGCGTACTGCAACATAAATCTGTCTCGTCGACAATGAGACAGGGATCTAACACTAACACTAAACGCGGAAGGTGCAGGGTGATGGTGCTGGTGATCACAATGGACAGTGGCGAATCGGTGACGGGGTCATTAGGTGGAGGAGTCCTGACCGAGGCGAAGACATATAGGTGGTGCTCTCTATTAGTAACAGTTGAGGAAAATTCTTCCACTCACCTCTGGGACTAACGGCTTACCCTGGGAGGGTCATAGAAGTCTGTTGTCGTCAGAGCAAAGTTGCATAGCTCACTTACATTCGTCGAGCGCGCCCGGCGACATGTCCCGCAAAGCCTGAGCATGTCCGTCCCTGAAGCTCCGTATGTCGTCGACCGCCTCAGCCCTCACGTCGGCAAAACGCTTATTGTAGTCTCGCTTTTCCTCATTAGAGGCCCGGTTTTCCAGAATACGCCGTCGAAGCTCCCATTCCCTCTTGTGATAGGCATAATCGAAAGGTTTGTCCCTCTGAACCTCCAGCCACTTGCTGAGATTGTCAAAAAGCTGTAGGTGAATGAAGGTCTCACCCATGCTCGTTGACCCACGTCTCGCGCAGCTCGGCCACGCCTGGCGCATCCATGTTGTTGTCGAAGACTTGCTCGATCATGCTCACAACTCCGCTCGCAGGAGTGACACTCTTGATCACGCCTCGACAAAGAGGGCAACGCTGGAGGTCATCTCAGGAATGTTCTCCGGATACTCACAGGTCTTTCATGAAGTTTATTATGAAAAAAGAGATTGTAGGCCGCCGCAGACTCATGGCTTTCTCTCATGCCGTGGAAACACTCATAGCACAACATCTGACTGGCGTGTTGGCCTCATAGTCTCATGCCGAATCCATGGTTACTCACCCACAGCAGCTTGCCAGATTAGGGTTTGGCGCAAATTCGTTACAACTGGTGGTCAGCGTCATATCGCTCTCGACAACATAGCAGACCATGGGAGCTCATTGTCCTAGACCCAAGGTCTGTGCGGATGGAATGCTGTCAATGGTCACTCACCAGGGACAGGTGAAGCTGCTATACTTCTCCTTGAAGTTGACAGGCGAGGGCGAGGGTGAACGGCGGAATCTTGCACCCCCATTACGCGAACCCTGGCCGTTCCCACCAGACCCGGAGGAAGTGGACACTACCCCAGCCCAGTCCTCACCCTCCCAAAGTTTTTCGATAGTTGCGGCGGATGCCGTGATTGTCAGCTGACCGGGCTGAAGAGTAGGGCGATGAACTCGGCCGTCAGTGTCGAGGCTTATGAAGACACCGTCTGTGTTGTTGTCAGCGTGTTCGTATCCTGTGACTCACCTTGAGGAAGGGGATCATTGCCACCGGCCCACTCTGCGCATGGGTCTGGCCAAGCAGCCCTTAAGGCTTCTGCGATGCGTTCCTTCTCTGCCGGGTCGTCGTGGTCCATACTACCGAACAGTAAGACAACTGAAGAGGTGGTGAAATGAGCGAGGTGATTGGTGTAATAAGGAAAATAGATGAGGAAGAGACAGAAAGAAAGGAGGGAGGAAGGAAGGAAAAAGGAAGGGAGGGAGGAGAGAAGGGAGAAGGAGGGAAGGAAGAGGAAGAGGGAAGAGGAAGAACGACTCGGCCTACACGTATACAAACGCGCACACACTACTGTACGTGTGCACGGGCGTCGAGCGTCTATTCATCTCCTTTCTGGTTCTCCTCCCTGTAACACGCGCCCGTAAATGCAGATAGAGAGCTTACGACTCAATGCATTGAATACTACAGCTACATGCAGACTATCACAGCAAGGCCGTAGACGGGCCTAGTGATTCAGATGTGGGTGGAAGCAACGGGGAAAGGGACTGTGCCACGGGTCTGCTCTTATTCAGTGAAGGTCGAAACTTATAAGGACAGGAGAGGAAGTGATAGCGATGAACTACATGGTCGTCATAACGCGCACTAGTCACCCCTGCGCAGTCTCTCCGCCTCCACTAAACGCTGGAGACGCTCCATGCGGTCTGAGCGATCTGAAGCAGCAGCGGCCTGGTCATGCAAGTTCTTCAGGAAGTCGTGTGTGATGTCGGCGCCACTCTTGACCGCCTCAATGATGCCCTGACGGAAGGAGCTCTGATAGAGAAGCCGGCCGACGAGATCAAGGGATACCCTTTCGAGCACGGAGACTTGCTGACGCAGCGTGTCGTTGGCTGCTTGCAGAGTTGCCTGGATATCCCTGTGGGCAGTGTTGAGCGTGGCGATGGATGATTCAAATGCCTGGATGTTCGCGGCAGAGGCGTTGGTGCTGGGGTTGTTGTTGGTGGGAGAGCCAGTGTCAGTGGGGGTCACGGAGGAAGAGGCGGATGGGATGGAGCTCTGGTGGCGTCAGAGGTGCCGGTGGGAGGTAAGGAAGACATGACAACGTACAAGGAGGGGAAGACGTGTATCCTTGTGTGGACAGTGGCTGTTCTTGCCCTTCACGCAATGAGCAAAGCACGCGCCAAGAAGAATTTTGCCGTCGGCCTCAAGCTTCGATCGGAAGAAGACGGCAGGCTCGTTGTAGCAGAACAGTTCGTTGGGAACAACAAAGGCTGCCGACGGCCAGACGTCGTAAGGCTTGCGCTTGACGTCGGGAGTGGCGGTGGGGCTCTCGTCGTAGGGAGGGAAGACAGGTTCGATTCCCCAGACCTCCTTGTTGATTGGGTGGAAGTGTGGGTTACGGTTGAAGAAGGCGTCGGTGACGGCGTCGACATCAATGCCGTAGACGGAAAGGGGCGGTGGCTCAGGTAACCCATCAACAGTCGGTGCAGCGTTGACCAGGTAATCTTGACGACGAAGCATCTTGCGGAGGGTTAGACGGTGCTTTCGAGGAGAGGAGGCAAAGGGAGTAATGAAGGAATGAGGATATGGGATTGTGTTTCTTAAGGCGAGTGGAATATGCAAGATCTACTGGACTCGGACACACGATCACTCGCCACTTTGCCACTTTACACTTTGTGCGGACAACTGCCTGTAAAACTCTGTTAAACTTCGGTTAAATAGCCGTTACCCAGGAGATCCACGCTTTCCGCACGTGTTATGACGCCCCCAGGACTTGCTGTTGAATGAGGGTGGTGTAGTTGTAATATTAGAGCTCTGAACGCCGATATCTCGTGTTCGATTCTCGCACAGGGCTCTTTTTGTTATTTTAATTCCAGAGAGTTTTACTGCAAGTTGTCCGCATAGTAAAACTAGTTTTACATGCCGGACAGCTTGCGTAAAGGGGACCGTTCTACTGGAAGTTGTCCGGTATGTAAAACCTTTAACCTCGGGGACCAGCTGTGATGCGTGGCCATGCCTGGTGCGCGCACACAGCACAGGAAGTCCTGCAGACTGGCCAAAAAGACGACCTCGATTGCTAAGAGATTCGAACTCTTGCGGGCATAACCCACTTCCTGAGCTAGAATAGCAGGGAAGCTCCTTAACCACTCGGACAAACAACCGAACGAGATGCTGAGAATAACGTTTCTCGGTGAGATATACATCCCAGTCGAATTAGTGAGTGTTCACTACCTTTTGCTGTTTTGCTCCCCGGGACCACTCCCAAACCCAGAGCGGCATGCATGCGCATGCACCGCGTACCGCAGCCTGTTACTTGGCCTGTTAGGCGGCATGAGCGAGGCCGGCGAAAGCCGGTGTCTCGATCGTCATCAATCTGTTGGCCGGCACGAGACAGGAGCGCAGAGTCAAATTCCGCGATGGTCCCGGGAACAAGTATCAGAACCTGTCGCAGAATACGGCTACATGTTATTCCTACAGAGGTGGTGGGGGGGGGTTGGATGAGTTGCTTATTGCTTCAGAGCAGCAGCCCAGGTATGTGACTCTCTCTGCAAGAGTTAGCCCCCCCTGTCAAAGCGGTACGTACACATTGTGAGGTATCTCCCGCAGGCTGCAGGCACTGCTGTGGGTCCGGCGATGGCACGGCGCCACAGCACTCACACGGGGCGACCTCGTCCCAGCGTGGCGTCTCGACCTCGAATCCCTGCACTGCGCCCAGTATAGCCTTGTACTCGCCGATCGCGGCATCAAACGTTTCGCGGCATCCGCAGCGGAGGAGGAACGTGGTCCCGACATTGCCAATCTCCACGAGGGCAGGCTTCGTGCGCTGCCTCGCAAGTCTGTCGAGCGCCTGCCGAGCGATAATCCAGTAGCTCCCCCGGTCCGCAAGGCAGTCTGAGTCGTGCAGCCGCATGAGATGTGTGTTGCGCCCGCGGGCGTGCTCGTCACACATCTCCTCCCGGGCAAAGATGTGCAGCGTCGTGCAGCCGTAACTCGGCGGCGGGGTGCGCGCGTGCACAAACTCGTAGTCGTGCAACGTCACCTGTGTAGGTCGCCAGCTGGTGAGCAGCTGCGTGATGAATGTCGGGATGCGGTTCCAGCGCACCATGTCGAGATAGTAGTTTTGCAGCCGCATGCGGCCCCATATTCCCACCTCGTACGGCGTCGGTTCTGGGCCGTTCTCAAAGTCGGAGAGTGTGATCCACCGACGGATCGAGGGGATGTCAAAGCTCGTCACCCACATGTCCTTGTCCTCCCACTTGGGGCTGGTGATACACACCGTCTCCGGCTGTACATGGGTAGCAAGAAGCTTGAAAACGGGGTGCGGAGTGACCTCCAGTTCACCGTCCGGGCTGGCTGTACGCAGGAGAGTGTTGCGCGCGACGCAGAGCGTAAACCCTTCGAGGACAGCCACGCTCTTTACTAGAGGAAATAGCGGTTCGGTCGGGGAAACGGCGTGTGCTAGTCTCTCGCAGATGGAGGCACGCGGAAGGCTTGTCAGGATGATGTGGCGGGCATAGCGCAAGAGACGCAGTTTGCGGCGATGACTGTTACTCTCAGGAATACCCTCCCCGTTACCAGTAGTGTATGAGGCAGAGCCCAGCTCAAGGCCTCGTAACAGGAGATCAAAGTCGGAGTTCTTGATCGTGAGAGTGCGGTAGAGTGCCGAGCCCGCGATATCGTGCACTGCCCAGCTGACACGCATCATCTGTGCGAGAGCGTCCCGCGCACCCCGGGCATCACCGCTATGCGGATTGCGGGCTTCATCTGATGCGCCGGCCGAGATCTCGCACTGGAGCTGATAGCAGATACGCTCCACGATGTCCAATGGCACGACAAGGGGGTCGCGTGATGGCTGGGGTGAGGAGGCTTCTAAAAAGTTACACACGGATTGATCAACATGGCTGTCTGGCGCACCCTCCTGAGCTGCGGGATCTATGTCGGAGACGAACATCGCGTCGGCCGTGCGACCATTGTCCGAAGAGCTAGGCTCTGCCCAAGTGCCATGATCCGAATGAACCCTTCCCTTGGACTGTAGTTCTCCGCATTCTGAACATCTTGCAGGAGGCATGGCACGAGATTCGGGCTGATCTGGGATTTCTATTGTTTAAGCAGACAAAAGGAGAGTAAAGAGTGAGCCGGGTGCATTGGTAGTCTGTGTGGCAACGTCCACGACGAGCAAGCGATTTGCGATGTGCGATGTGAGCTGCATGAGCTGCATCATGCATGAGCTGTGAGGTGTGAGGTCAGTTCATGCTCAGTCCTATCTGACGTCATTCCGTCGAATCACGTGATTAACAGCTATTGTCAGCTTGCCTGGCCCGGGATTTGCCGGAGTGAGGGCACACAGTTGAGCCGCGTCCGGAAAATTGAGGACGCGACGCGTTCCGCCGATGCGGATGGATCTTGGCGAGTGCAAACTCTTGAAGCCATGCATTTTCCATCAGTTGTTCAAGGTCTGTCGCCTACTGAGCCATTATCTTGCGCTCGGACAAGGCGTACAGCGAAGCCGCCCGCCGCCGGACTTCGCAAGTTACTTTTTCTCCGATGCGCGCTATTGTTTAAGCATGACCATAGTGCAGAACCTCAGATCCAAAGGGACGGAATCACCCGGCGCTTTTCCTGAGAATCTCATCCCTCGGCCCTCGATTCTCAAGCCCGCGTGCGCTGGCGGTTCGGAGCTTCACTACCTTCGGAGACGCCGTCGCGGGTCTACCCGCCCGCTGATATCTGCGGTGCTAGAGGGCGACGGGATAGCGGACTGATTAATGCCGCATCATTGTCGCGGTTAGTCTTTTGTGTAGTTTGGTTTCATTGTTCGCTTGGGTGTGCAGTCTTCCTGTCTGTATACCTATGTGTTGTAGGTAGCCGAGTTTTTTTTGTTGGCTCTAAACAGTCGATTCAGTCCAATTCTTTTCTCTCCGCTAAGTCATCATCACAAGAACACAATGCATAAGCTCCGCAGGGCGCGCAGCCCTATATCGCTCGTGGTATGTTCCGCCGTCCCAGTTCCTGCATACCTGGAATCTGGGATATCTGAGATCTGGGATTCATTATGTCCGATGCATTCGCTGCATTCCTATAGGCTCACAGCAAAGCAACAAAGGCCGTCAGCAGCGGGCATCCGGGGCTTGGACATCGCGTGCAATGTATGTGTGAGGCGAGTTCCACACAAGTTGAGACAGATGTTACGATATTCCGATCGCAATTCCTTGATATTCCTCGTGACGTGTAGATGTTGCAGATGTGGGCACCAGTAGGGCTTTCCCTGGTTTCAGACTGTAGATGGGCATCTGCGAATATGCCGGTTTGCCAGCGTGGCTACATGACTGCCAGCTCTTGCCTGCTCGCGCTGCTCGTGCAGACGGTAAAGCCTTAAGCCGCCCGCACTAAGGGGTCCATGCGCACTGCGGCCTTTTTCCAGCCCAAGGGCGCCGCCATGTTCTGCCTGTTCGTGTGGTCCGCGCGGGTCCACATCAGTCCGCAACTGGTGATCGACGACCATTGGTCTCTGTCCGCCACAGTGTTGCCGCCACCTCCGCCCCCGGGCTCGCTACTCCTGTCGATACGGCGGCTGATACAGTTGGCACGTTTTAGCCTCAAACGTGGTATCGTGTGGTACTGCTGTGGCGAAGGTTGCGAGGTCAGAGTGCAGAGAGTGGAAGAACGGAGCATGTAACAGGATAGCTGCATGGGTTGTTGGACAGCACGGGTAGCCAATGGCAGCCAGAACAAAGAAAACCTCCGCTCAAAGGGCATTTGCAGCAGCTGGCAAAAGACACTGAATCCAACGTTATCTCTACCTTTGTACAGTGGCGCACAGACCGTCTCAAAGAGCCGCCTGACGCCTTGCCGGTTCTTGTGCCTCAGACACCCAAGCCTTCCGAATACACGCGGCCTGCCCGGCTTGTGCGGCCGCTGCCGACCCGCTCCAAGCTTTGAGCTCCAAGCTCCAAGCTCCAAGCTCCAACATGGACAGATTCATGGATCTTGCTGGCGTGATCTCAACTCGATGGCCGGGGCATGCTGGAGCGCTGGAATCGGGGAGAGACGCTGCAGATGAGGGCATGAAGGGAAAGACCGGATCCTTGGCAGGACCAGCGGCCAGTGGCGTTTCGGTCACCGCCGACTTCGATTCCGACCGGCACATCAGATTTGCCACTGTGATATGGCGGTTTTTCCATCGCGTCTCTGTCGACGAAACTGCTGAGCTGCTGAGCTGATGCGTGCTGAACGAGGGTGCTGAGGAGAGCAATTGTCATCTGCGTAGATACCTGCCGTTGCACGGGCCCAGCAGGATGATCCCGGAAGCAAGGAAAGAGGGTCGCAGGTCGCGGGTCGCGGATCGAGAGGGGTGTGCATAAGCGCCCGTGGCCATCGACAGCGGTGAGCGTGTAGGGCGCGATCATGCGCGACGGCGGCGTGTGGAATGAGGCCCTTGAAGCTACGCCCTTGAGGCTACGCCCCTTTGCAAGCCCATACTGCATACTGCATACTACATACTGCATATGTGCATTCTAGAAATCTGTATGAACTGTACTTCTCTGCTGCCAGTCTGGCCAGTTTGGCCAGTCTAACGAGCTCAGCCTCCAGATCCCCAGACACACACACACACACACACCTACACACACATATTACACACACGCTCGCTACCATTACCATCCGCTTTTCTTCTTCTTTCAAAAGAGTGACAAAAGAGGCGAGAGGAAGGTATTTGCGTACCCCCTTCGCCCTCTTCTCCGCTTCTCCCTTCTCTTCAATCTTTTCCCCCCATCACCATCATCATCTTCATCCTCCTCGCCTCCCCTCCTCTCTTCATCTTCATCTTCGCACTCCATCACTCTCCATCAACTTGATCGCTCACCCCTTGCAAGCTTGCTCAGCTCTGCACATCATCCTCTGCTCTGCCTTACTTGCTCCTCGTAACCTTCCTCCCCTCCGTCGTCCTGGTCGCTTGTCTGTCTGTCATCCTTCCCTCATCACCTCATCCCCCATTCGCAATCACTTCGCATTGTCTCCGCCTAGGAACATGAAGTCGGCCATCGCCAACACGCCTCGTAAGCGTGGCCGCCCGGCGGCGAGCGATAGTGGCTCGAGGAAGCGCAGGCAGCCGGCCACGGCAGCCACCGTCGCCGCCCTCAGCCAGCCAAACCTTGCCAACCTCCACCCCAGTGCGCTGGCGTCTATGGCGCAGCATGCCAATCCCGAAGTTGCTGCCTTCCTACACGCTCAACAGAACCAGTCCCATGCAATCAATGCTGGCACCCGGGTCACGGCGCACTCGGGATTCATTCCTCAGACACGGGCCATTCCGTCAGACATGCCTGCTGCCTATGCAAACGTCATAGCAGCGGACCCTGGTTTGGGATATGGCGCTGGTCCATCAGTGGCAGCAATGTCCAACCCGTGAGTTCATACATCCATTGCCACCCTCATGCCTGACTGCTAACAGCTTCATAGCGCCCTTATCTCGTACGAGTATGGACATTTGTACGACTATACCACGGAGCTCGGTGACAACATCACTGACAGGTACGTTCTGCAAGGACTTGGTCAACGCACGTTGCTGCCCGTCCCATTTTCTGAAATTTCTACTTTCCTTCGTCTGCCCCTGTCTGATTTTTTTCTTCCTCCAAAAATCTGAATCCGATTACTGATGCAAACAGCGGCGAAGGGACTTCGAGCACGGGGCAGCTGGCATCTTCTCCCTTTGTCATGCGTGCCTCGCCAATGCTCGATGCCCAAGCCCAGGCCCAGGCCCATGCCCAAGCGCAAGTGCACACCCCGTATCTGGGATTCATGAGCAATTCTTACTTCTCGGGCTACGACGTTCACCCCCCTCCGAATGCCATGGGCGTACCGACCACGTCCAACGAAATCGATCAGCAGGCTCGTGGCCTGGGTATTCACGCCAGTGGTCCGTTCTTTGGGACGAACGGGCAAATGTTTCCCGCCCAAATGCAAAGTCAAGGACAATATATCGCTGGCAACGCAGTCCGCCAGGCGGAGCCTATGATTCCGCAAATCCCCACACTTCCCCCGAGCAAGAGGAAATCCGGACATCATGGCAGCCAGCCGAACGTAAGCCCTCAAGTGGTCGTACGCCAGCATGCTCAGTCGGGCGTCCCTGCGTTTAAGGCCCACCTCAACTCCATACCCTTGGTCCGCCAGACGGTTGTATCGCCGCATGTGGATCACAATTCGCTGTTGAATCGTCCTCCGCTCGACTCCGCGTCTTTGACCACTTCACGCCCAACAACCGCTTCTTCACGTCTGTCACCGGCAGTTCTGCATGCCCCCACACCAAGGACATGTGCCGCCGACTCGCCGGCAATTCTTCTTTCCACTCCACCGCCCCCAACAAGCACCCCACTCCATCCTCCAACTCCGAGCCCGGCGATGACCTCAGCGCCTACGCCCTTCGGATCCACGTCGTCCGAGCTGTCCAGTATTCCTTCAGAGTCACCGACTGTTGCAAAGGCTGAGCTTTTGCACGACAGCGCCTGCGAGAGTTCTCCTAAGAACAAATCGATGGACCCCGCGTCTCCTGTGGTCGTGCCTCCAACAGCTGTGCCGAAACCAGACCAAAAAGACCGCCCTCTGTTTGTTTCGAGTGCGGTTTACGCATCGGTAGTCGCAAAGCTCGATCAGGCTTTGCTAGACATCCAGCAGATGACGGAGCAATTAGACAAGTTGGCAACCCCAAATCCACTTGCCAGCGAAGGCTTGATCGTCTCCGTCAATAACGGTCTTGCGAGCGCGGAGCGGCGCGCCAGTGCCCACCAAGTCCGGGACAATATGTTGGAGTCCAATTTTATTGAGGTCACACGCGCCAAAGGGAAGTCGGAAGGTCGAGTTAGCAAATCTCAAGTCGAAGCCGAGCGTGATAATCTCAAGACAAGCGTTGTCGCGCAGAAGGAGGAACTCGCCAAGGTTAACTTCTTCCTCCAGCAAGTGATGGAGCGAGCAGCTCATCTCGAGGATGTGAAGGAGTTCCATCTCAGTCAGCTCAACAATCAAGCGAATGAGATCAGTACCCTCCGCACCGAGCTCACCGAGGCGCACGGGAAAATCGCCCAGATGGTCGCCATTCGTGGTGTCGCACTTGCAGAGGTATCCCCGGTCGGATTGGCTCCGCCACTTGAGCGCACCAACTCGAGCTCGGCACCGACGACACCGATCTACACGCCTACAATGCCGCTTCTGTCTGGACCGCTCGCCACAGTGGACCCTCCCCATAGGTCCATCACACCTGTCCGGAGCAGCTCGCTGCCAACGTCTCTCACCTCGGCAGCTGGTATGACCGCTTTACACGAACTCACTCCCCGCGTTTGCCACAACACGAGCGACAACATCAGTGTCGTCCCCGCTCCTGCCCCCGTTGAGCCAGGATCGCCGTGGAAGAACTGGCTCCAGCTCGACACCACATCCGCCGTCTAGCATGTCCCTCCATTTAGGCCTTTCCGCAAGCAGGCTGCGACATTGTGTCATTATATTGTCAGGGTGTCTACTCCCATGTCAAATACATGTCCACTCCTCAGTACCCCGGTACCTCGGTTTAGCCTGAGTGCAAACCGACACCACTCACCATTCACGCCCACTCTCATCCACACCCACACCCAAACCTTCAGCCATGACCCCATTCTTACCGTTGTACCCTAGCCTGCATGTTCATAGTTATTGAGTTGTAACGAGTCGTGGTATGTAAGCTCTGTGACGATTGCACCGGTCTGGACCTCTGTCGTCTGCACAGTTAACCTATGCATAGATAGGTGTTGACAATCTGTGTGAGTCTCGGTTACCGGTAAGTGAGAAAAGGGAAGGACGGCCGGAACACCAAGCACAGAGTCACATTTCTCTACCCAGTCCAGGCATCAACCTTCTCCGCAGCACATTGAGCGACGGCATCCGTGACCTCCTGCGAGCCATCGATGACGTCAAGAGTGAGTTTGGTGGTGAGCGGCTCGAGCACGCAGGCCAGGATCACAGCAGCAACGGCCTCGCGGCTGACCTCTCCCATCTGGGTACGTCCGACGTCGACGTGGCCGGCCGGCTCGTTAGTGAGCCGCCCGGGACGTACGACCGTCCAGTCGAGCGAGGTGAGGTGAAGCGCGAGCTCCGAGTCGTACTTGGCCTGCATATCTGGCCATCAGTCCGCATACCCAATATGTCAAGGCCATGACTCACAGATACCAATCGCATCCCATACGCGGTCGCTGGCGGACACGCTCTCGGGGGAATACCACGAGGGCACCTGCTTGTTGCGGTCGCGCACGTCGATTGCCGAGACGTGAATCACACGCTTGACACCGGCGGCCTCACACGCCGAGAAGACCTTGCAGGCGCCGGCGAAGTCGACTGCGCGGGTGCGGTCCGGCCCGCCCTTGCCGCCCGCTCCGGCCGCGAAGATGACGCCGTCGGGTTTCTTGGCGGAGAGGAAGGCGGCGATCTCGCCCGTGTTCGCCGACTCGATGGAGAGTACGGCCGGCGTCGCGCCGAGCTCTGCGAGATCCTTCGAACTGGGATTAGAAGGGGAGAGAAGAGGTGGAAGAATACATACTGGTCATCGTTGCGGACTACCGAGACGACCTGGTGGCCGTCCTTTGTCGCGAGGCGGGCGAAATGGCGCGCGACTTGGCCTCCGCCGCCGAAGATAACGTACTTCATCATGGAGTGGATATTGAGGTTTACGATGGTGATGGGAGTGTGGCGATGAGAGAAGAGGAGAAGTACAGTACGTGGGACCACCAGATGAGTCAGCCTCGGTCAGCCTCGCAGTTCGAGGGAATGTTGGGTTGCTGTGGATCAAGATGGTGGTGATGGTGGTGGAGCATGACGTCATTGACGTCCAAGCCTGCTGGACGACAAACGTGCAGATCGGCGCCAAGAGACGGATAACCACCGACGTTGGAAAGAGTATCCTTCAACAGTTCACAGTCACTGTGTCCTCGAGATCGAGGTCAAAGATTAACTGCTCATACTGATCTGGATAGTGTTCGGTTGGATGTTGTACGTATTGGTTCAACCTGAATCCGCAAGCGTCGTCGGACTAACATGTGATACCAGGAGGTAACCCCTCTTTCGGACACGCTCGGATACTGACCCCTGCGGAGCGACAACATTATGGGCCAGCCGGAATGACGGTCTACTTCAACAACCGAGGTCAACAGTCACCTTCTGCTCTTCAGGGGTCTTGTTTCCCTTCGTTATGGTGTCCGTGCCCGAAGGACCCAATGCACGACCCGTTTGCGTCCTGGAACATGGGAATGAGAACGGAGAAGTGGGGAAGCGGGTAGCTGAAGACGCTGAACCAAAGAACCACCTTGGGGTCGGAGAGCCGAGCTCGAGAATGCCCCGAGGCTGTCTAAGTGTCAGGCTGCATAACTTTCAGGTCGAGTGCACGGAGCTTCACGCCCGCTTGCCTTCTCCCCCAGCAAGATTCAGCCATAAACTCAACTAGAATTCTAAAATCCCGACAGCTCTTCACATCCTCCCCTCCCTGTCCCCGGTCATGGTCGAGCTCTGGGTCCACATAGTCATTGTCCTGATTCTCGTCCTCTGCCTGACCGGCATGGTGTGTAGCGGTATCCGTTTCGTCCGGCTACATGCCGAACGGCGTCGCGAGCGCGAGGTCGTCGAGTCTCGTATGACCTCGGGTGTGTCGTGCCCCGCGGCGACGGTTGTCGGAAATCGCGGCGGGCGCGGTGCGCCGTGAGTTGTGCCTTTAACTACGACTGACAGCTGACATGAGTTTGAACTGTGGAGCGACACGCCCAAGCGCTCCTGCGAGTATTCCTCTTCGCCTGTATAACCGAGAGGGGTAGCCGACTTGCTCCTGCTCATGTCATCTCGCGACTTGTCCTTCCTGCTCGTTTTTCTCACCGCTCACAAGGCTCGACTATCAATTTATACGGCATTCTGGCCAACGACCCAACTCGTAATGACATTTCATATGAACTGAATCAAGTGCTTCTCGAAACTTTCCACCAGTTGGGAAGGGAAGGGACCTTCTGACTGAGCCTTTGATTCTTGCTTGTCTGGAAAACAATCCTGGGATCGCGCTTGGTTCGCTTCTAATGCTGACATCTTTCTCGGTATCCCGTTCCGACGAAACCCGCCTACGAACCCCCCCCCTATGGGCAACAAGGGGATTGACGGTTCTGTGCTGCACAGGCTACATACACCATTGCATCTGGATCTTGCTCCATACAAAGATTGCAGGGTCAAGTTGACACAGATCTTTCACTGGATGCCAAAAGTCGCCGTCCTTGTAGCCTTTTTACTTTTCGACGTGTCAGGAGACTTGCAAAGTGAAAGCCCGCCCCGGGAAGTGAAACGGCACTGCCTCTAGATCTGGTTGAACCGTCGTGTCACACTTGCACACTGCCCTTCCTGTCCCACGTCAGCAGCGTTTTGATAGGAATGCATGCAATGCAGTGATAATGCCTGTGGCTAATACATATGATGCTACATTGATGGTCGTGGTTGTCATCATGTTGTCATGAGGGGGTGTCCTGTGAGTAGTGAACCTCGCGATGGCGCTGTTAGGAGTGATAGTTAGGTTATAGTGTCAGTCAGCCCAAATCGAGGGTGAGGTGAGGATCTATGCGCGCTTGAATTTGTTAGTGTTCAGCCCACAGGCCGAACGGTCAGAAGCAAGCACATAGCCAAGCTTGCACTTGTCGATCTGGCACTTGCCAGCGACACAGCTAGCGTACGTCTTGGAGAAGATGTTGGGCAGCGACGTGCAGTCGACACCGCTCTTCACCAAGCCTTCAGTCTCGACGTCGCCAAACGGGCAGCCGCCACATGACTCGGCTTCGAGCGTCGTGTCGACGCACTCGTGTGCATCGCTGTCGGGCCTGATCCTGCAGGCGCGCTTGCCATCGGGACACGCGGTTTTCGGTTTGGCGGCCTCGGCCTCAGCCTCGAGTCGACGCTTGCGGCGTGCAGCCTCCGAGGCTGTGGGTGTCCGCTTACGCTTTCGCGACGCGAGCTGGGAGGGCGACGGGATGTCTTCGGCCGGGCTGCGCTTTACTTGTGCCGCGGGAGTATCCGGGACCCCGCGCTTCTGGGCGCCAGACAAGCTGTAGAGGTAATAGCTCTCGGCGTTACAGATCGTGTCGTCCGCGGCGGTGAACTGCATAGCGTCGTCGAAGCAGGCACAGTCAAACCCGTCTTCACTGGGGTTAAGGACAGCCGACTTCTTGCCCTTGCACGAGGAGAAACAGCTCGCGACATTGGGAACTTTGGTGAACGCCTTCTTGATGCTTTCGGCTTGCGAGGCATCAAGCCGCGCATGATCCACACAAGTCTTGTAGCTGATCTCCGAGTTGAATGAGGCGTCGACGAGCTTCTTGTCCACGAGCTGTTCTGTGAACTGGAGCACCTGGTAGCCCTTGCTGCAGGTACCATCCGGACGGGCATCCACTATCCGTCCGATGTCGAGGCCAGCGTCGGAGCACCAGCACTTGTTCGCTTCACTGTCAAAGTAGCTGTAGGCAGTGGCGGAATACCTGAATGACCCGGTATCTGAGCACGTCCACTGTAATGTCAGCCGGTGTGTATCGCAACGAAGTTGGTGCACTTACTTTACACGACTCGACAGTTCTTGCCAGGCCGCGCCGGCCGTCGGCTGGTGGTTCGCTGACACACCCGACGAAAGCCGCCGAGTTGGGGTTGATCGCTACTGTTACGGTGGCAGAAGAGAGCGCCGCCAGCAGCGCAAACGGGATAAGCATGGCGAGGAATGAGGGGTTTTTGGCAGGTTGGCCAGTGTTGTTATGTTGTTTGATGGCGAGATGGAACAGAGGTACTGTGATTGTGACAGGTTACCGGAACCGTTATCGTACAGTTGCGAGAGAGGACCAGCCTGTGTGTGGTGAGGAAGTGGTAAAGGTAAAAAGAGGGTACGGCGGAATCACGCCAACGACAATGAGCCGTTTGCCTTAAGTACGAGTCTGTGCAGTGTGGTCACATTGGGATGTGCCCAACTTTCGTCAATATCACTTTTGCACATGATCCTTCGAGCTGTGTACACTTCCCTTGCCTCAGTGACAACGTCAGCATCCATCCAGGAATGCCGGATCTGAACGTTGCATCGCATCTCTGATCTTTGACAATGGAGCTGCTTTCTGGCGATGGGTCTGGTGGAGGACAAGTGTGGCGATGAAAGCCTGAAACGCACACTCGCAAGTACTGTACCCTGGCGAGTCAGAGGAGCCTGGGAAAGGTGTTGGGGTCCTGCCCTGAATCCCGGAAGGTTTCGATGACGTTGGACCCACAAACCTGGTACTGTACGCCCTTCATGCAGAGACTGCGTGTATGCAGCACGTCGCGCGCCGTACATGCTCTGCGACTTCGCGCACTGACTTCCCGGCTTGCTGAAACCGGGCTGATGCATCGCTGCAGAGTATTCCAGGCGAGACGGCACATACACCGGCACAGCACCGCCATTGCTCATCCCGGGGGGTCAATTCCCCTCTTCCGCTGCCTGCTGTGTTGGCCAGTATTGGGGGCGGGCATGAACCGGAAACCCCTGTAGCCTCAACTGAGCCATAACGAGACCAGAACGTGAACGTGATGCCGGCCTACGTTAAGTCCTTATGGGTTGATGCTCTACGGGGTCCTGCAATGCAATCTGTGGGTGCCGGCATGTCTGTACAAATATTCGGTGTGGAAAGACTACAAAGTATAGACCGACAAGCAGGCCTGAGTACCATGACCGGCTACTACTCCATGCACTGTCCTATGCCTGCTCATTCCTGTTCTCGGGACGCCAGTCGGGGTTGTACATGGGGGGAAGAAGTGGCGCTGGCGGGTCGGGTTCAATGTTTTCCAACGGGCCCATATCGATATCGTGGTCGGGGAGGGGGGCAACCGGGGCGGTGGTACCCGACATGGGCTCCCAACCGGAGGATGACGAGGTGCTGCTGGTCGGTAGCCCACTCGAGGAGGCCAGCCCCAAAGACGAGGAGAGTAACGCCTTCTCGGAGACGTCGGCTTGACCGTGGCTGGCCCGGTCGCGCTGCGCGCTGGCCTTACTGACCGTTGGCGGCACGGTTACCGGCTGGATATATGGGTCCGGGGTGCTGTTCTCATCAGGAGTGTCGGAGTCGTAAGGATGCATGTGGAGCTCCTCGTCGTCCACAAGATCCGGACGAAATCGATTCTTGACGGCCGCCGCCTGCTGGCGCCGCCTCTGGCGAAGGAGGAACCACGCAAACAGGCCGTTGAGGAGGACGGCCGCAAGAATGCCAACTGCGATCCCGGCGATAGCGCCTTTGCTGAGTCCAGAGGCGGTGGTACCGGAAGCGCCTGTACGGGCTGTTGGTACATCGAGTGAAGATGAGCTACCGCGATAATCTGTAGATTGAATAACACGGGATGAGGAGGAGGAGACACTGCTTGACTGGACGGTAGGGGTGAGCGTTGGCGTCAGAGTGACGACGGTTGAGGAAGCGCAGGGAAGGAGAACCGAGCTCCAAACGATAGAGCTTCCAGCGCTGTCCGATACTTGGAACTTGAACTCGCGGCCGGGAGAGAAGGCATCACCGTAGACAGTCATGTTCAGCTGCATGTCGCTCACGGAGGTTGGGTCAAGCTTCTGAATGACCTGGTACTCTCTCAAGACCGTGCTGGGTGTTTTAGCACAAGCGCTGGCATCCTGAGAAGATCACAACATCAGACTGTGAGATACCCACCTTGTGTATGGCGGCGCACCCCCTTCCCATGAGAAGTATTGGGATTGGGAGCACACGGTCAGGCCTTTGGGGGTATCTAAAAACCGCAAGGGGGTCGAATTCTGGCCGTTCGCCAGCCGCACGATGCTAAGCAAGCTAAAAATGATGACCCAGAGCATTTTGTCGCGTCTTCTCGGTCGTGGGTTCGATGAGAGGTGAGGGGAGCGTTGCCTGACGATTCCAAGGGCGGGTGTCGAGCTGGTGGAACGACAAGTCTAGATAGACAGTCGATGTCTATGTTGGAAGTAGTTGCAACAGCAACAGGTGAACAGGAGGATTCTGTTGACCGTCTACCGGCAGACTCTCAGTTTATGATGTGAACAATCTAGAAACACAGTGTGCCGACCAAAGACGATAAATCCAGCAGGGTGGCGGTGGTTCCTCCTTCTGAAGCACTCGGTGCTGGTTCCGCGGGGCGCGCGTGGGGTAACCCTGGGGTCAGCAGCACTGGAGAAGCAGTTCGAGCTCGCCGAAGGCGTTAGGCAGCACACCCCTTGGTCCACCCCGAACAGTCCTTTCCTGATCAAGCCCATCCGCACCCATAGATCTCGTCCCTGTTAGGTAGTCGACTACTTTGAGAGACGTGTACGCGCGTGTGCATGGGCGCGGAGGCGGTGGATCTGGGGCCTGGGGGTTGTGAATCTGTGGACCTTCTGAGATTGCCAGATCTCAGGAAGTCAGGAGAGGCGACAAGGATACTAGGACAGGTTTCGTCGATCCGCTGCTGTCGTCTGCAGTGGCGGTGCAGCGAAGGGAAAAGCCGCACAGACTTCTTTGAGCAAGGACATGCTCGACATGGACAAACCGCCAAACACGTTGTTGCCTCGTTATCCTCGGATCCTTGTCGAATAGTCGTATCCCACCTGTTCACCGCCATCCAGTTAGCTCTCTACCACATGATCGATAAGTAGAGCGCAGACAGGACGGCAAAGTGGGTGGATTTCTCCTCGTGCATGCCGAACCAATTTCTGTTGTTTTGATCAGTCGTGGGCGATGGTGTGAGGATGACAACTTTGTGAGGTACGAGGTACGATGTGGAAGGGGTATGAAACCGAGAATCTCAGAAGAGTGCTGCTAGTGAAGATGCACAGGGACCGGCTCTGCCAATGTCCGGCACGATCCCTTCCATCCTGTAGTTATCCTGTACCTCGACACTTCGGCGGTCGAGCCGACACAACAACATGCATGTTGATGCCGCAATCAAGCATGTCGGGAAAATCTCGGAGAAGGAATCTTGGAGCACCACACTGTTGGGTTTCTGCGCTGGCAGCACAACAATAGGTCTTGAAGAAGCCTGTTGGTCTCTTGGCTCTGTTCATCTCTGCCTCAGGAAAGGGAAACAGGCAGGGCGGGCAGAATCGGTAGTCTTCAGAACAAGAACGCTAGCACAAGCCTGCAGTGCACACCAGAAGTCGATGAGTGATGAAAGGGGAAAACATCGGATAGATGGAATTAAGACGATCCTTGGCCCTCGGTTATGTTTTGAAGGGGATGGAGGCTGATCGCCGAGGGTTCGTTCGCTTGCTGATGAACAAACACCCAGGCGACCCTTTCAGACAACTTCGCCGCAAATGTCTCAATAAGACACAGTTGTCGCACGTTTTGGTGCGTTCACAGCATAGAATAAGTCAACGGCGCCGACGGCGCTCGATTCTTTCCTGGCCGCGGGGCCCGTGAATCCCAACCGGCCCAACAAGCTCCTGAACACTGATCCAGACACGCTCTGTGCCAATCATAGCGACGCCACACCTCTCATCACAGTGCCCACGGCGGCCCCCGACAGGGTTCCCAAACACCTATCGGAACCCCAACCGTGCCGAGACGTGCCGAGACGGACGTTGCCGGCACTCCCGTCCATCCTCCGGGGCGGATTGACTGGCCCCATGACCCACAATGGTGCACGCACGGCGTGGTGGGAAACAATCGCAGCACGTTATAGGATGGCATCGTGAATGACTGGGTACAGAATACAGCGTTTGTGAGTCTCTGGGAGCTTTTGTCGTGAAAGGATGAGGACCGATGTGACCGAAAGATAGGAAGCTAGGAAAACTTGGTGAGAAACCGAGGGTAAAGGGTATGGCGAACTATCGTGATCCCCGCACGCCAAACCACCGCCCGCGCTTCTCGCGGTCGTGCCGCATCCTCTCGAGCCGCATGTGGTCCTCGGAAACGCGCATCTGGTACACCGAGTGGCAGTAGTCGCACGAATAGACAATGTCCTCGAGTTTGCGGAGATGGCAGTAACCTGGTGTCAATGCCTGTCAAATGTTCTGGACTCACCACTGCGGTTACGTTTCTTAAAGGTGCCCCGGCAGTATGGGGTGATCAGGTCCTGTTCTGGGTCGGAATAGAAGAGCGGCATCGGGAGCGTAAACGGATGAGCGATGAAGACGATGAGAGTGTAGACTGATATTAAAGCACTGGTGAGCCCAAACACGGCCGCCGTCCTGTCAGAGCAGCCGCCAGACCTCCAGAGCACTTGCTGCGTATTTCACCTCCCCCATCGCATCTGCAGCGACCATTCACTAAGCGAACAATGTGTGGGACGGCAGTGGCGTCCTCGGTGTGCGGATCGACGCCTCCGACCTCGATATGGAATCTCGGGGGTTTGTGGGGCGATCGTGCCTTCCGAAGCCCTAGAATACCGAGGACGCTTATACGCTTAGCATCTCTCCCTCAGAGATCCCATTTGTGAGAGTAGTAGCACTAGCACACTGGCATGCAAATGCCTCAGCGTGACAAGACTGGCTGCCGTCCAGTCCCAGAGTGGCTACATGCGTTAAATCCGCTACGAAATGCACTGACTGGACGCCACAGCTGCAGCGCCACCGCGTCAGGCGCTCTCGTAATGCACATGGCTCACGCCGTGACTTAATTTCATCGGATATTTGGCTCCTGGGCGGCTCATAGTTAATGAGTCCACTATGACGTCGCGCGCGATCGCTTGAGGAGTGAACTGGCATACCGAGACTGTTTAGATCTCGCGTACCTCCGAGCCTCCTTAATTACCTCCGGGCATATGCCGAGCATCTCCGGCCATTATTAACGAAGTCTCTCCTGGCTAGACCGCAACAGTGGTGTCCCACATGCCGAGGTCAACTCGTTTGCTTGATCGAGACCAACTTTTGCCCTACAGCCTGTCCGCCCTGCATTCAAGCTTATCTCAGCGACCAACCGATTTGCTCGGTACATGACAGGCTCAACGATCACTCCTCCCTGCTCGTGCCCACTCAGGTACAAGCCAGAATAGCAGTCAGGGCTATCGGAAGCTTTCTATCAGTTACCAGCAACAAAAGGTTTCTCCGAACACTCTTGACGATCCTTGTCCCGCGTCAGCCGCGTCGTCAGTCCCAGACAGGTGGTCGATCAGTCGGACTTGAACGCGCCCAACACCAAGAGAGACAATAAGACCCTTATCATAATATGCACATCTAGAAAAACACATTTCCCTCAAACAGCTTCTTGGCCGTCCGGAACACGCGCGCAGTGGGCACATGCAGCTGTCCGTCCTCGCCCTTGGCAACATCCGCGTCGACCTCGATAGTCCCCGATGCGTGGCCGATGACCACGCCCTGGGACACCCGCGCCCCCGAGAGACAGCGGTTCACGATCGTGCCGTCAATCTGCGCCGCTGCCGCCGTGCACAGCGACGCTGTAATCGGTAGCGCGCGGTGCGGGTCGCCACTCGAGATACACCGCGTGATCACGTCGATCTTGTCCGCCGCCAGCGTTCCCGACAAAATCCGGTTGTCTGCTTTTGGCGACATGATGCAGACCTTCGGCACGGACTTGGCCTTGGCGGCGGCCTCGAGGGAGGGTACGAGGCCCATTCTGACTGCTGCGGCATTGCGAATGTCGTCGAGGCGGCGGAGTGTGCGTCCGCCGTCGTGCGCCTCAAGCTCGGGAGGGAGGATGTGCGGGTCCACGCCGAGGTCGGACGCAAGGACAAACACGCACGGGTTCCCGCAGTCCATCAGCGTCGCCGGAATGCTGGTTCCGTCCGGGAGCGCGAGGTCCTCGGCGACTTGGCCAGTGGGGAAGAGCTTGCCGGTCCGCGATCCCTCGGGCGAGACAAAGTCAAGGGTGATGCGCGCATGCGTACCGGATACACCGTCAATCGCAAAGTCGCCGCTGAGGTTCGCGGCTTTCGGCGCGGCGACAGGGAAAGACGCGTGGATGATCTTCTTCGTGTTCGTGTTATGGATGCGCACGAGGTTCTGTCCATCCGCCAGTGAAGCAGGCTCTACAAGGCCATTTTCGAGCGCGAACGGGCCGACAGCAGCAAGCATATTCCCGCAGTTACTTGCGTAGTCCACCACTGATGTCAGCCCCGAGCATTGCTACTCACGTACCCGGCTGGTCGACGAGTACTTGCGCAAAAGTGTAGTCCACGTCGGCGTCGGGGTGCGCGCTCTTCCCAATAATCAGCACCTTGGACACGGACGAGTATCCGCCGCCCATGCCGTCCAGCTGCCGCCCGTTAGGGTCCGGCGACCCCATCGCGGCGAGGAAGATGGCGTCCTGCGCTGCCCGCTCAGCGGGTAGATGTTCGCGCTGGAAGATGAGCGCCTTCGATGTCCCGCCACGGTAGAAGCTCGCTGGCAGGCTGCCCTCCACCCGCGACATGGTCGAGAACCCGCATCTTCGAAGGACCTGCGCGTTTCGCAGAGCTAGTCGTTGGATCATTGTTGTTGTGGAGTCACGAACAGCGACGAGTAGAACGGCAATCTCGGTCGTCGGTCGTATCGGCTAAACCCGGTTCTGGAGATCACGTGACTTTGATAAGATCAGAGAGTGGCGATGACCACTGTCGCTGCCGTTCTGTGGCACCCACCCGAATATCTGTTCAACATCCATAACTCATGAGCTCCTGCTTGGTATCCCATACAATGCCCTATCTCCTACTCTTCATGTACCTTTAACGCTTGTAGCTGATTGTCAAAGCCTTAGCCAAGACGCCCAGTCGCTAGGATGAACTTCGGACGTCCTCCCATGCGATGCGACCGCCACGTCGCCCGATCGTGTCCGAATGCCCTGAGAGATCGAGCTCTCCGGCTTCAAAAAGGTCTCGATGCTCGCGAACGAGCACGCTTTCTCCGCCAGGGAGTCGAACCCTGCTCTATCGCGGTGCGCTCTTCCTGTTGGAAGGCTCTCTCAACTGAGAGGCGATTATACTAACCGATATACTAGCGAAGAGGACGAGAACGGCATCGAAGAGAGGTTTGATCAATTGAGGGTGACGACGAAGCACCCGAGAACTGTGCTGGTTTCTACAGCTCTTGAGAGCCGTACAGGCGGTGGCACGCTTCTGTCCCAAGGGGGCACGGTGCCGAGTGGTATGGCCTCCAACAGATGCAGCGCGGAAGACATGGTCAGAGCTGCGTCACGGCACGCCCATCGAATGACCATCTCAAGCAGGTGTTCGCCCGCTCCACATGCAGAATCCTACCACTGTCTCACTTCACTAGTGTCTCGCTCCTCCTCGCAGGCCTTGTACCCCTATACGCTCTACACGCTGCTCGTTCGCACTCGCACCGGATGGCAAGTTCCGCAAACACGCCTGGACGGGAGCAAGATGCCGATGTCACAAAACATCTTTCCCAGGCGTCGGAAATCCGGAGATAGGAAATTTTTGACTTTTTGCCACCCGCTCGCCCCGCCACTCGCCCCCCTCGCACCCGCCACGGGACCATAACGCCGCATTTTCCGTCCGCCTGGGTGAGATCTTTGGTGCGAGACGATCGCGTCTGCATGCGGCGCGTGCTGCCGCCGCGGTCCATAAATACCGGCGGACGTGCATCTCTGATGTTCTCTAGTGACCAACTCTGTAGGTGAGTATACTACCACCAACGCCTCCCCCCTCTCCCCTTCCCGTCGTCATCCAGCGAGCGCGCGCCGTCTGCTGGCCAGATACCGCGCTCATGGATGCCCGGCTCCCCACCTCTGGCGGCTCAGAAGGAACCTACGCGAAGCCGCCAAACCCACCCCCCCAAGCACCGCTCACACCTCAGGATCTCTCTACAGTCAACGTCTCTTTCTCGCTAGTTCATACTAGCCACATTTTCCACGTCGAGGTGATGATACAGTCCCCTCCCGGCTCTTTCACAGAGCGCTGACCCCCTCTTTTGGGTGGTCGCGAAGAAGCTGGCGGCGCGGACGCGCTCGACCCCCCGGGGAAGAGCAAGGCTGCGCCGTGGGCTCGGGAGGGCTTTCTGATCGACTGAACGGACTTGTTTTGTACATTTAGATTTTGTAGCTTGACGATTCAAAATTTCTTTGTTTACCGCTTCAGTGGCCAATCGTATTCGTGGATGATGTCAGACCCCTGCAACCCTGCAAGTAGCTAGCTGCCCGTGCACCATGTTCACCAGGCCACCTGGATCGGTGGTCGCGTTCATCAAATATACAGATGATTCATCGCTGGTCGCATCTACAGCTTGCCAAGCGCTTCTTTGACCTCCTTTGTGTCCTTGACCTCCTCCCACCGAGGCCGCTGAAGGTCGAGCATCTGCAGTGTCCGGCCATACCTGCGGCGTGTCAGCACGAGAAGGCCGCCTATGGCAAATGAATGAAGTACTTACGAGATGCCCCCGAGACGAGACACAGGCCTCAGCTTCTCAGCCATGACGCGCATCGGGTCATTTGGATCAAAGATGAACTCTTTCTGCCCCGTCAGCTGAAACCAACACGCTCAACTAACAGTCTGGAAGCGCTTGATGCGGCCGAGAATGACGGTGGACGTGAGCTCGCCCGCGTCGTTCCGCAGGTCGTACCAGTGTACGAGCTCGCACTCCATCGAGAACGCCGATTCAGCTACAACGGGCGGCTTTATCGTCCTGCTATGTGAGCTTTTTCACAATACAAGCAGCTCACTGGGATTCCCGCTTCGTCAGACCTGCCAGCGCCCACTCATCCACATCCGGCGGCGCGTCAATCGACGTGTAATTCGCCGCCTCGAGGAACGGCTCCGAGATGATGCTCGTCGCGAACTCCATTGTTTCCTTGATATTGAGCGCGGTGTCTGCCGTCAGAAACGTTCAAATCAGCGCATACCTTTGATGCCGTCCGGGCCATGGCCAGCAGCCGTCGTCGACAGGGAGAGCATGATCGTGGGTGGGTCGTGCGAGATGAGGTTGAAATACGACAGCGGTGCGAGCTGGTGTCAGCTTCGTCTGCCATGAGTAGCTAACATTTGAAACCCCGTCCTTGCTCAGCGTCGAGACGAACGCGATCGGGCGCGGTGTCTGATCATCAGTGGGCTGAAACACGAGGAATGTGGTTTCTAAAACTCACAACGGCGGACACAAGCATCTGTATGTCAGCGGATATGCCTTACTGCCAGACGCACCTTGTACAGCTGCATCTTATCGTGATCTGTGGGGTCGATCGTGCGCCACGTCGCGTTCTGGGGGTCAAAGTCCTTGGCGTACGGCTGTGAAGCATCAGCATCACATCAGTGCTGGCCGGAGTTCTATCTCCCAGCGTACTCACGAGGTTATTCAGTCCGTCTCCCGGCTTCCAGTCCGGACTCGGCGTCTTGACGTACACAGGCCCGACGGACGCGTCAAATTCCGGGCGGCTCGCTTCAACCTCTACTTGTCAGCTGCAACCTCGACAGGGAGCACGTACCTTTGAAGGGCGGGCGTTTGGTCTTGGAAGTGGACATGGTGGTGGAGAAGAGTCGGAGTGCAGATCGGGTGAATATGTTTCGAGAAGCCTTCAGCATCTCAACATTTATACAGTCGAAAAGTACTGATAGTTGCCGTTGTCGTTTCATCTGCTCCCCCCAGTACCCGTTAGTATCTCGGTCAGCAACGGGTCAGCAATCGGATCAAGCAGAGCCGGGCGATGACACCATGGCAGCGGAGATTGTGACTTTCTCCAGCAAAAGATCCGTGTGGCTTCCCGTGGCTTCCCCCGGCCCCTGAATAAGCAATAATTTCGCGCGCAACACGTGAGTCAGGTCACGTGCTTGGTTGCCGATCTCTCTTGCAAGCTTGATCAGCAAACGAGACGCGTCGTGGGGTCTGAATGTCGCGTTCCTGCATCTGGCCGCGACTGCGAGTACCACACTCCACACTTTCGCCCACTTAACCCTCACAACTCTCCACCATTCAGTCTCTCAGCATTTTGCGCGGCCCCCTCCGCGCTTTCTCCACAATGCCCCCTCGCCGTGCAGTTGCCCGCACAGCCTCGGCCAAGAGTGCGCCGAAGCGCTCGCGTTCCTCCTCGCTTTCTGACGCGCCATCGCCCGCTGCTCCCGCGCCCAAGAAGAAGGCCAAGGGACCCAAATGGCCGCCTGCTGGCCTCGAACCCGAGTCCCACCCTCCGCGTTCTGGCTTGCCCGCCTTCCAGTTTGCAAATCATGTCGAAAACGGGCGGATTGGACCGCGTAATGACTCTCTCCCGCTCTTTGTCGGCGCGCATGTCAGCATGGCTGGTGGGCCGGCGTCAGCGCTTCTCCGCGCATCGAAAGCCGGCGCAAATGGCCTCGCACTTTTTGTCAAGGGCCACCGTGCGTGGAAGTCCAAGGACCTTGAGCCTGAGGCCGTGGAGATGTTCCACAAGATGATGAAGAGCAAGGAGGATGGAGGTAAGGGTCGCTCTTTGGGACGGTTCTGACGGCAGGAATGGGATATCCGCCCGAGTCGATTCTCGTGCATGGCAATTATCTGATCAATCTGGGAAACCCGGACCAGTACGTGATTCTGAGGCTCTGGACTGACATCAGGGCGAAGTGGGATCAGGCGTACGAGTGCTTCCGGGACGACATCAGCCGGTGTCACCAGCTAGGCATCAAGCTGTACAACTGGCAGTAAGTGTCCTCAAATCAACTAGTCCACGGCAAAGTCATACTAATTACAGCCCCGGATCAACAGTCGGCGCGTGTGAGAGGGACGAGTCGTTCGAGCTGGTCGCCAAGGCGATCAACAGAGTGCACAAGGACGTGCCGGAGGTGATCACTGTGATTGAGAACATGGCGAATGCCGGCTCAAACATTATCGGCACATGCTTTAGCGACCTGAAGGCCATGATCGACCTGGTGGACGACAAGTCGCGCGTGCGGGTATGTATCGACACGTGCCATCTCTTCGCATCCGGGTACGACATGCGCACGCCAGAGACATATGACGCGACGATGGCGGCGTTCGACGCCGAAGTCGGGGTGAAATACCTCGGGGGGATCCACTTGAACGACTCGAAGGTCGAGCTCGGCGCACACCGCGACCTGCACGAGAACATCGGGCTGGGACATATCGGGCTGAGCGGGTTCCGCGCACTGATGCGTGATCCGCGCATGGCCGGCATTCCGATGGTGCTCGAGACGCCGAGCGGGCCGCCTAATGCGGTGGAGAATGGGGATTTGGAAGTGTGGGCCCGTGAGATCAAGCTGCTTTATGAGATCCAGGGGATTGAGGATGCCGAGTGGGAGGAAAAGAAGGATGAGATCGAGAAGCGGTGGAGGAAGGAGAGGGACGAGCTTAACCCGCCAAAGGAGAAGGGGCCACCCAAGAAGGGTGGGAAGAAGAAGAAGGCGGAGAGTGATACCGAGTAGGTGTAAGATGTATCCATGCATGTCTTTGCTGGCAGAGCTCAATGCGCGGACGGCCAGTTCTGCAGAGCACGTACTCAACTGTCACCTACGCCTGCACCACACTTAATACAAGACCTCAAACTCTGCCGCTCCTTGACTGCGTAGAGATCACCGAGGACAAGGAACGCTGACTAGTCGCTGGACCATGAGCACGAATGGTGATTCGAGTTTATCCTGTTGTCCCAAACTTCCGACGACCTCGCACCGTGGCACGGACCATTGTCCACGCTTCTCCACCTCACTCTCGATCTCTGCACATCACCATCTCCGAATGATATCAAGTGACATGGTATATCTCCACCAGCGCTCGCAAGTGGTCTATACAACTGGACCGCAGGCTCCACTGACCCGAGGACGCCCCGATCCGTATCCCAGCACGGCCGTCTATCTCTCTAGGGGCAGCCTTGCGGCTTAGATCGGCTTGAGGCCCACGACAGCCCGCAGCTTCTCGAAAATAATGAGCGAGATGACCGTGTGCGGCCACAGGCGGATCCAGCACCCGAAGAAGCCCTTGTACAGCGCGAGTGGCCCCTCATGCCGCAACAGCTTGTACGCGCAGTCGAGCGACGACTTGAACTGTCCCGTCTGGTCGTTCATGATGCGCACCTTGACCGTGTCGATTGGCGCCGACATGATCGAACACGCGAATCCTGCAAAGCCACTGCACATAAAGTGTGTGAAGAAACCCTCAGGGAACTGTCGCGGGTAGTGCGAGCGCACAAAGTGCTTGGCCACGTCGTAGGACCCGAGTTGCGACGAGGTCAGGACACCAGCACTGGAGGTCAGCCATGAACGAAAATAACAAAACTGCGGTGTGCTCCTTGCTGCGGAGATCTTTGGCCCTGCTCGGAAGTTCGCAAACTCCAGGTTCCGCCTAGCACACGGTGCCCCTATCATTTCGAGAGCTCGAGAGCCCCTATCAGGGATGGGAGTCATTGCTCAGCATGTCCCGCACGAGCAGGCTAATGTCCTGTGCGAAGCAAGCGAATCCTGCGAAGCCCGTTCCGAGACCTTATCCCTCAATCTCCCACTTCCCGCTGCCGGGCGACTCACCGTGCAATGGTAGGCACGACACCGCGATAGAAGCCCTTGATCCCGTCCTCTGCCATGATCCGCGCCGCCTGCTGGCGGAGAGTCAACGCCGACCCGCCGACAGCCTGCAAGCGGACCTTGAGCACGTCGGCGGGGTTCGCGACCGCCGCGCCCAGACACCCGGACGCGAGGCCCGCCCCGAGCTTGACTGAGACGTCGTGCGAGTCCATGCCCGAGGTGTTGACGATTGCGTTCTTGAACAGGTCGTAGCAGCCCATGCGGATACCCGAGTAGGACATTTCACGGCACACTGATGCCTGTGGATTAGCAGGGTTCCACGGCAGCGGCAACTCACGGAAACACCATTGTATAAGCTGAAAAAGCCCTCTTTCCGGACCATCCCTATGAGCGTGTGGAAGAAGCCCGGGGACAACCCCGAGCCCTCCTTGATGAACAACTGCTGGCGGACCTTGACCTGGGCATGTCAGCCCCTGCGCTTGTTTGTGTCGCAAGACGTAGCAACCCCCGCACTCACCAAGTCCGCGGGGTTGGTGATGGTCGCACTGATCGAGTTGCCGACACCTGTACATCAAGCAACAGAGCAGGGTACGTGAGAAGGCAGCGGAGGGATTCCAGGGAGGCAAACGACAGACCAAAACAGTGGAAACGCACGGTCAGCATCAATCACTCAGGTGAGCGAGTCGGTATCAACACGCACCAGCGAGGCCCATCTTGAGCGCGAGCTCATGCGCAGGGTGGAGCTCATCCTCGATAGGGAGGGCGATGGCGGACATGGTGGGTCTGCCGAGCACGAAGTCAACAAGGGTTACGAGGCAGTCGCAAAGTCTCTGTGGCCGTACAGACAGCCGTCACCGCGAGCACGGAGCTGCGAGCGAGCTGCGAGCTACGATCTGCGCCCAAGCATCAGCATCAACCAATACCCCAGCCCGCGCTTTGCCGTTCGGTGGGGACCCGCGTGGGGGAGCCGAGTCCCAGTCGCGGAACGGCTTTATGGCGGGGGTCGGGTGAGTGACCTCAGCCAAAATACCCGAACTCCAGGGTAAACCATGCTTTCTGGGACAGTACACTGGGCCAACGAGCACCCGGCCCCGTCCGGCCCGTGCTCTAGCCGAGACCAGGGGAACAAACCGCCGACGCCGAACGCCGACACACCGTGCACTACCTCCACCCATGTACACACGCCACACCCTCCACACGCGACACTTTTTGATTTTATTTTTCGTTTTGCGCACCACGATTTCCACCAAATCTTCAGACTTTCTGTCAACAAAAGATCATTGTTTTGCCTGTCTCCTCGGAGAACGAGCAGGTCACGACGGGGATCGAACCCGCGATCTCCTGATTACTCATCGTAGTCAGACGCCGTACCATTTGGCCACGCGACCGGACACAGAGAGAATTTTGTGGACATCGAGCAAGAGAATTGACATTTTCTGAAGGGTTTTCTACATCCTTGCCGTGCTGACTTCGATCACTGAGCCCGGAAGGAACTGTACAGTGTGGTTCCCGTGATTCTAACCTTTCCGCTCGATTCTCGTCCCGCTCCTTTGTGTTCCTGCGCGCAAAGAAATCCTCATTGGTTGGTGAGCACAAATGAGACCAGCTGCGGGAGTGAGCTTGCTGTACGCCGACTGCAGCTCAATCCTTTCAAGTTGTTGTACTAGGTCGCGCGTCTGGGTTGTTTTGGATCAGTTGTCCCCCGACCAAGTGGTTGGGTGGCAGGAATGGCATGGTTGACCCGGAGCCTGGCAGACTGACATTGCACCGAGGTTTACCTTAATCGGCGTTGATTTCTGACAGACGTTCTTCCCCGTCTCCAAGTTTCTGATCATGAGCTTGATGATAGTATTCACGTAGAAGCAGGCATTCAATCTCCTGCTTGTCATTTTTCGGTGTTTTGGACGTTGGTCAGCGCAGCCCCGCAGTGTGAATGTGAAGTCGGTTCAAGGAAACCATCTCACTCCTTTTCTTCCATGCGCGGCCTGTGATCTGGTCATGACTGCTTGGAAGTCCCTGATAAAGAATGCGGCAGTTGGCGTGTGAGAGAAGCGATACGAGTTGGGGCGGACGAGGCCGGACGAAGCTGGACAAAGCTGGACGAAAGCGGGCGACAAACTCCGTGATATGATTGAGAGCTGCAAGCTGTTTCCTCACACTGCGCAGGAGACTGTCTCTCTGTCCTCATTCTCGATAGGCTGATCTCGGAGATTGATCCAACACATTCATCAGGGAACTTGAATGTCCGACGGGCTTGTGGTTTATAAGTTGCGAGCCGTACGTAGAGGCCTGGATTCAGTGCCTCCAAGCGTTTCTCCAATGTCATGGGCATGACCATAAACCGCTTGCTGTCGACGCTTCAAGAAACCTGTGGACCAAGCCGAGACTTAGCAGCTGGATGGCTAATAATGGATACTGTAGGTCATTGTTACTTCATCCCATTAACACGGCACATGATTTACCGGCCTCGGGTCCTCCTTGACTAAAAGGCGTGGCTGCAGTGATTGTGTTCTGTCAGCCTGGCGCTCTTGGGGTGGTGAGGTAGAACGTGAAGGACGATTGCAGATTGGCGATGAGGAGTCATGGCACGAATAATGAAGACGGCGCTGTCCGGAGGGTATCATGCAAGCTTATATTCCAGCTGTTGGTAGACAGCTTCTTCGTCCGATTACGCGCGAGGACGGGAAGATTCAAGACCAGAAGCACATCTGCGTGCCCGCAAGCTAAACACATGCTTCCGGACCGCGATGAGTTTAGGTTAATCATAACAGCATGCAATATCGGATGCTTGTACTGGTGAGTGCTTCCCTTCTTTGTCTCACGCAGTTGCTACTGTTGGGTCAGTTAATCAACCTAGCTCTCATTAACACTTGGGGGCCGACAGCCAGCGGCAACGCGCTGGGGAGGCTAATCTTGTTTCGAGGCACGGCGGCAACAGGCCTGAGACTCGAGCGTTACTGTCGCCCTTGCAGGATAACTTGCTGGGAAGCGTCTTTTGCTGGGCACAGCCTCGCAGTCTCGGCTGCTGAGGTCCACGCTGGCGCGATACCGCCAGCAAACAAACCTGGATGGATGCATCCCTGAGTGGGTTCTTGACTCTGCCGCTCCGCAAACCCGAAGCCAACTCTGCGAGGTACCCACAATCCAGTCCGCGGGCGTTCCTGTCACTCCTGCCATTACACTTGTGCCTCTGGAACCCCTGGTTCCGGGTCGCTGCGGCTGGTCCGACCACCCCACATCCCCGATTCAGCAGGTATGCAGCCGCTCCGTCATTGGCGGCCTGGCGGCTCTGCCAGCGGACGTGTTGGGGGTTTATACTAATGCTGGGAGTGTGTGCTCTCGGTCACCTGGACAGGCACGACCCGGCGTGACTCTCGGCTCGTGCTGTCATCCCGTACGTTATCCACTCCACCCAGACTTTGGCCGGTGACACTTGACACACTGACGATCCCCCCTCCAATTCTATCTGACACTCCGAGAGCATGAGCATATGACCTGTGGGCCGTCAAGCGCAAGCAGGGTGTCGCCGTAGGCATGGTACTCTCGTACCTACTGTACTGAGATGCTGGGGCGCGGTTTTCATCATCAAACACTTTCTCGTCTCATTCACAGCACACACGACCATTACGCGCAGTCTGGTTTCACGAGAGGGCGCTGGAAGCCCACTACGTGATTAACCCCGGGAATCTACACTCGAAGAAGAACGGAGAACGAAAGAACAATGTGAGGTTCCACTACCTCTGGAGAAGCCAGTATCTCTCTAACAGCACAGGATGCAGCGCCGCGACAATGGGCGCGACTGCACAAACACCATTATTGGTGCGGTTGTGGGCTCTGTCGGGGGCGCGCTCGTCGCCGGCGTACTCGTGTTCTTGTGGTGCCGGCATCGCTACCGGCGGCCGAGGGACGGAGATGCCGCCAGCGACCGCGAGTCGAACAAGATGGACAGGAAGGAGGGCGCTGCGGGGGTTACGCTATTCGCAAACGTTATCTCGACCCCGAACGCGTCTAGGTTGGAACTGTCGATCCCATCGGCGCGCCTCAGTTCCTCCATTGCTGCGGCTCTGGCCTCGGGATCAACGACCTCTGTGGCTACGGTTCCGGCGCCGACCGCGCCCCAGAGAAACCCCTCTGTTGCCCCTCACCACATTGCTCCCCTCGCAGATGACGGCCCGCGATACAGTTTATCCGAGGGCTCGCGATCATGTCCTGTCCTCTCTCGACCGCCGCGGGTACACATACCGCGCTACATCCCTTCCAACAATTCTCCATCACTACAACAGGTCTCGGTCGCCAACCAGTCTCTCGCGACACTCTCGCGCCTCGACTCGGGACCCGACGGACACCGCTTCAGCGGCCTGACTGCGACGGACACGCGCCCGTCCATTCAGCTGACGAACAACGGGAGCGGCGAGCTGCTCGCCCTCCAGGAGGGAGAAGTGAGCGACGCGACGACCCCGACGCCCACCTCGCTCCTCCCCCCGCCCCCGCCGCCCGCACAGCTCTACAGCACATTCGGGCCCGCAACGCTTCCGGGCGCGGCCGACTCGCAGGCCTCGAGGCGGCTCGACCTCGGCCAAGTCTTTGATGTGTCCCCCGAGAGCAAGAGCCCGCAGGACGGCTGATTCATTTGTTTCATCTTTATCATTACCACGTTACCACGACCACTAATCCTGCTCGCTACGGAGTGACGACCCCGCCCATGTATAGTAGACCATGGTATGCAAGGACATGACTGCATGCGTTGTGCCCGCGCGGGTCCAAGCAGCTTCCTTCTGGCAGCCGCCTCGATTTGTCGGTCAGCAAAGTGGGATGCGTGCGGGAAGAATGACGCGAACGAGAAGGCGCGCCGGCTATGTACAGTAAAAAGAAGACGCAAGGTGCGGGGACCAGCGTTGCTGCTCGACGACAGTTGCTTTACAGACCTCACAAACACCCAATGTCGGAGATTGCCAGCTCGCACGAACCTCAATGTCTCTGGCATCCTTTACTTTCACCCCCTAAAACCTCAGCGAGTGCCAGACAAGTCTCGGCGATCTCCACAACAGCTTCTGTCATGTCGGCTGGAATGCCCGTGGAAGACTCCTTCGTCAGACATTGTCGATGTATTGTAGCAGTTGGACGATGTTGGTCTCGTCCTACGCAGTTTGCGTGTCCTACCTCGTGGCTCGTCAGGAAGGCACCAGCGTCGGCGCTATCCGGACTGACCTCCGAGGGCCGAGAACACAGGAACATAGGCACGCGACGCGTTGCTGTAGTAAAGCTGCGCTGCAAGCTTCAATCCACGACCTTCAAAGTGCAAGCTGGTGAACTGTGAGAACATCGCGCTGGGTCCAACCTGGTGAGGAATTTGGGGTCAGTCTCAACAACGACGGCTAGGTCCGAGCGCGATTGAATGAGCAGTGACGCAATGAAAGAGCTGCGCACTGCGGAAAGATGGGGACGAGAGCGCGCGAGCAAACGAGAAATAGATTGCACGCGCGTGGGCGCGTGGGCATGGCTGTGGCCGACGGTGGTACTGTGGTACTGTGGTACGGTGGACCGCTCGTGTGGTGCGCGTGGCAATCGCGCGCTGTTGCATGGTCCGAGCCGCGAGCCATCGTCGTGGTGCCTGGAGACGAGGGTCCATGCTGGTCAATTTGCACCCTCCGGTCTGCATGCATTGAGTGCGTGCTTGATGAGTGTGGGATTAACACGCCGAGGAAACAGAGATTGAAGGTTGTGAGTGAAGGCAGGTGATGAAGCGTGGTGAAACTGTCTCACCATCGACCTCGGCCACATCGATGCTGAACGTCATGCACGCATACTCTCACGGCCTGTGTCCACGAGCGACGCGTTCAAGGCCCGAGATGAAGCACGAAACGAGGACGTGTCTGCGATCGCGCACACGCCAGTTTAAGAGTCTACAAGTTCCGATCGGAGACATGGTGGGCTGGTGGCTCGGTGGCTCATGGTGGTGGCCGGCTAAAGCTCGCCAACAACGGTTGATTGGCGGTATCCCTATTGTTGCCACTTGCTCTCGTTCTCTTATCAGTCGGCTACGGGCCGGCAAGATTGTGAGATGCGGAATGCGATGCTTGTGTCGGCGTCAATGTTGGTGTTGGTGTTGTGCGTGTATGGGATGATGGGAGACACGATGCTGCTGATGGGTCTTGAAAGGCCATGAAAGGTTCCATGACTGTGTCCGCGGCGGGCTGTTACTGTTGTGCATCGAGCAACATCCCAGCTCACGTGCTCGCGATCCACCCATCCAGGCCATCCACAAAGTACACTACATCTTCATCGTCCGGTCCAGACCAGATCCCGCTCGTGGGAGACGGTCGTACGTTCACAAGTGCAAATACTAGCTTGGCGACTGGGGAGCCGAAATATCGCTTTGAAGACAGGTCCTGGCCCGCGAAACAACTCTCTTTCAATTTTTCATCCAGCATCGTTCGGGACTTCGGGGAGAACTGACGCTGTTATGGGAGCGATATATGGGAGCACCCGACAAAGCCGAACGGCGAAGAAGACCAGTACTTGGCAATATGTATATGAGCCCAGACCTGATTGAATGAAGCACCCAGGCCTCACTCATGTGATGGCGGGCAGTGTCTTGCTCTGGCGGCATTGCGGAATCTCACAATCTTGGCTCTCATCATCATCAGGTCTTGCACATGCGTATCAAAAGAGCGAGGGTTTGCCGGCGGATAGCCGGTCTATAGCCACTGTGGTCACCCGCCTGGGTGCAAGCTCGTCAATCGCCAACAAAATGAGGTGCGTGCGACACTGATATTATTTTATATTTCTCTATTTACCAAAACTGTATCTTGTCGCACCATACTCGAGCAGACAAGAGTCCCAGAAGGGCAGAAAAGCTGCATCCCTCACATCTGCTCCAGCACAGTTTCGATCACGCCTGTGCGGGACTGTTGTCAAGCACCACACGAAACGTCACCGGCGTTCCGCCCCTGCCACCGCGCTCCTGGGTCGCTCCTCTCTCGCAGTCTCCCTCGTCCCAGCCGCCAATCCTATTGGTTCTAGATGGAATTTGCGCTCGTGGATATCAAGTGTGGGTGCAGTGGACGGCCCTTGGTCGCCGCGCTATCGCTCAATCACACGCCACGACTCAGGCAAAAAGTCTCAGGACTGCTCGGCGTTCCTGACACTATCAACGGCGATCAGTGAGAGTCGGGTGCCAAGGGGGCAGTGGGAGAAAGAGGAGAGATTGACGTTGTGTCGGTTCACCATTGCATCTACCACACTGTATGCCATCTGTATGTATCTGTGCAGTCTCGTCTGCATCGCTTCTGGGCGTCCCAAGCTCCAGCGTGGAATTGGTGATAGATATGACGTGATGGCGTCAGATTGGTTTCGGCTGCTGCGCCGCCGCGCAATGTCACCCCCCTTCACCCACCCACGACAGCCACCCTCTTCTGGCTATCCTGTACTCGATGCCTGACCTCTTTCGGGCCTCGTTTTTGGGCAACACACCAGCGCATCGTCTCTTCGGTCTCTTTGGGCTCTATCTGCCCGGCAGACCGGAATGCACTGCCCCGACCTAGACCAACATGCACCGTGATGGGTCGGCAGGATGGGTCCGGTCAGCTGCTGCAGAGTTTCAATAAAGGCTGCCCAGTGCGCTCGACATGAACTGTTTTCTTTGACGGAAATCCCCCCTCCCCCCACCGCTGCTTATCAACCACCCCGCCATCGCCATCGGTCACTGTTCTGGCTCAGTGCAAAGGCATCACCGGACCTCACCACCATGGATCCCAATCAACAGCCGTATGGCACAAATGCCAGCGATCCGTACCGCCACGGCGAGAGCAATCTCCACAGCGATCCATACCACCCCAGCGCCACCCATCATCACGGTAGCAATCTTCCCCTCGACGATGGCGACAGCCACGACACGGCGCGTGCCGCCAACGAGAAGAAGTTTGACCCCGAGCAGGCCATGATCCGCACGGAGAGCCTCACCGCCTCGGACGACTCGGACATGCATGACATTGACCCGAATTCGGGCGTCAAGCGCGGCCTCAAGACTCGCCATCTCAGTATGATGGCGCTCGCTGGTATTATCGGCCCCGGTTTGTGAGTATAGGCACGCTGGCCGACAGGTCCGGCCTGGAGTGCATTTGTGCAGAACTGCACCAGACGCGTGTGCGGTGCGAGCCGCTCACAACTTGTTTGTGTGCTCCACGCTGCGCCGTTTGCCACTGCCAGGAACTCCCCCACTCAGGGTCGTCTCTGCACTCCACGCGGAGACCACCCGGCCGCCGCGCCACTGGCCGAGAATGGTCACCTGAACAGCGCTGACCGCTCCAGGCTCATCGGTTCTGGCGGAGCGCTCGCAAATGGCGGCCCCGCGTCCCTGATTATCGGGTTCGGCATCATTGGCATCATCGCGTTCAGCATCATGCAGTCGCTTGGCGAGCTCACGACCCTATACCCTACGGGTGGAGCGTTCACTGGACTTGCGGACCGCTTTGTGGACAAGGCGTTTGGAGCTGCCCTCGGCTGGAACTACTTCATTATCTGGTGAGTCGCTCCCTGCGCCGCACGACGTCACCCGACATTGTGGCGTTTGCGCCTATCGCGAGAGTGGCTGTGGCTGACATGAACAGGATCTGCGGTAGGTCGTCCATCAAATCAGCGTTGCTTCACGGCCACTAACATGCAGTCCTTTCCAACGAGTACAATGTGTTGAGTAGTATATTCGTCTACTGGGGCCCGCAGATCCCCCTGTGGGGCTACTTCCTAATTTTCTGGGTAAGCATCGATAGAGCGCTCAGCTGTGGATCCTCGGCTCACACAACAGTTCGCGTTCCTCGGCTTCCAGCTCCTCGGCGTGGAGAGCTTCGGCGAGGCCGAGTTCTGGCTCGCGCTCATCAAGCTCGTCGGTCTTGTCGCCTACTTCCTCTTCTCGATTGTGTATGTCTCCGGGGGCGTGAAGGGCACCCCGGCCTTCGGCTTCCAGTACTGGAACGACCCTGGTGCGTTCTCCAATGGCTTCCGCGGTCTGGCCACCGTCTTCGTCTTCTGCTCGACCTTCTACTCTGGCGTCGAGTCTATCGCCGTGGCTGCAACAGAGACCAAGAACCCGCGCACAGCCGTGCCCCTCGCCATCCGCCAGGTCTTCTGGCGTATCGTCTTCGTGTACATGGGCTCGGCGCTCTTCTTCGGTATGACCTGCCCGTGGAACGCCGAAGGTCTGGTCAGCGGCAACGCGCGCGCGCTCAAGTCGCCGATGACGATCGCGATCCAGCGCGCCGGGTGGGACGGCGGCGTGCACCTCATCAACGCATTCATCTTCATCACCTGTCTCTCTGCGTGCAACTCGTCCATTTACATTGGCTCCCGCACGCTCCTCTACATGGGCCAGAACCGCAAGGCACCCAAGATCCTCGGGTGGACCGACCGTCGCGGCGTGCCCATCCCGGCCATCATCCTCACGAACGCATGTGGTGCACTCTCCATGATGAACGTCTCCACCGGCGCGGGCAAGGCGTACTCGTACATTGTCAACCTCTCGGGAGTCTCGACCTTCCTCGTGTGGGGCGCCATTTCCTTCATCCACATCCGCTTCCGCACCGCGTGGAAGAAGCAGGGCCACTCGCCCAGCGAGCTTCCGTTCAAGTCGTGGGGATACCCGTTCAACGCGTGGTTTGGTCTCGCCGCGAACATCTTCCTCGCCCTCGTGCAGGGCTGGGGCACGTTCTCGCCCTTCGACGCCGGAGCATTCGTCGACGCGTACATCCTCCTGCCCCTCTTCGTCGTAATCTATCTCGGGTACAAGTTTATCTTCAAGACCAAATTCTGGCGCTCGCACGAAATGGATCTCATGTCCGGCCAACGCAAGGATCTCGACTTTGCAAAAGAGACGGCGGCCGGCGAGTTCCAACGGAAACAGCCTATCTGGCGCAGGCTCACAAAGAACTTCTAGTGTAGTTGTTAACTGTATAGTAAAGTTTACTAAGTATTGGATAGTCCCACATCATGCACGATAATGTGTTCCTCCGACGGCTGTGGCTCGACTACATGATGCATAACAACCCATATCCCCAACTTCTACCATTTGCATTAAGTGCGGTACTGTCTGTCAGCATCGACCCCAAATTGTGCAGTGTGCATTTCACTCACGTCACCGTTTATGGTCACATACTCGTGACTGAAGTCGCAGGTCCAGAACGTGGCCTCCTCGGTGCCCTGTCCGAGGTCGACGTCGATCTGGAGGTCCTCTTCGGCGAGGAGGACGGACGCGCGCGCCTCGTCGATCGGCGACTCGGGCTCACCGTTCACGAGGAGCTTGAGCGGCTCACCGCCGGTCTTGGCCGAGGGGAGGAACGAGACGGACACCTTGGTCGGGTCGATCGAGCCGGCCGGAACGTCCGTGTAGCCACTAAAATGTCAGATGGCACGAGCAGAAAGACCAAAACTCACACAGCACACAGGATACGGCCCCAGTTGGCGTCCTCGCCGTACATTGCGCACTTGACGAGCGCCGAGTTGGAGATGCTGCGCGCAACGGCATCGGCAATCTTGAAGGTCTGGGCATTACGGACGTTGACGGTGACAAACTTGGTTGCGCCCTCGCCGTCGCGGACGACGAGCTGCGCAAGCTCGGCAGCAAACGCGGCGAGCTCGTCGCGGAAGATGGTGAACTCGGGCGCGTCCTCGGTCAGCTCGGGGAGGTCGGGGGTGGCAGCGCCATTCGCGAGACAGAGGATTGTGTCGTTGGTAGACATGTCGCCGTCCACAGAGATGGCGTTGAACGAGCGGTCGACGGCATAGGTAAGTGCAGACTGAAGGGCGGCAGGGGAGATGGCGGCATCGGTGGCGATCACGCCGAGGAGCGTTGCGTGCGGCGGCTGCGGCGGACCCATGTTCGGCGCGATCATGCCTGCGCCCTTGTCGATACCTGCAATGCGGACCTCACGGCCGCCGAGGGTGAACGTGCGGGCGCGGAGCTTGGGAAACGTGTCGGTAGTCATGAAGGAGCGCGCGAGGTCGAGCCACGCGTCGGGGGTGGAGCGGAGGTTGGCCGCCATGGAGGGGAGCGCGCCAGTAATCTTGTCGATGGGGAGGTGCTGCCCAATAACGCCGGTCGACATGACGAGGGACCCGGCGCCCTCTGCGGGCGATGCATCGGACGGGAGAAGCGCGGTAAGTGTGTTGCTCATTGCCCACGCGTTCTCGAGCCCCTTTGTGCCCGTCACGGCGTTCGCGCAGCCCGAGTTGACGACGAACCCGCGCACGCGCCCCTTTCCGCGGGCGAGAAGCTCTGTCGTAACCGTCACGGGGGCGGCCTTGAACACGTTACGGGTAAGGCATGCGGCGGCGGCGGTGGGGCGCTCGGAGGTGGACGCGAGGATGCCGAGGTCGAGCACGCCCGCCTTCTTCTTCACCCCGGCGTGGGTCGCAGCCACGGCATAGCCCTGGGGAAACGCATCGGCCGGGTACGAGACAATGTGGTGGTCCTTGTTCGGTGTCGGCTTCTCGGCTGTCCCGGCCACCGCGGCGGTGGACGAGAAGGCGCGCCGCGCAATGTGTGGGAGCGCGCGAGCCGGTGTAGAGGGTGGCATGGTGGTGTGGGAGATGACAACCTCTCTCCTCGCACAATTACCTTGATGTGATCTTTGTGGTAATGTGCTTATCTCGAGTCGACGCAGGTCATCGATTGGTGGCAGCCTAAATTCCGGCTCGAGTCGGGTTCGCCGACGATGATCACGTGATTCTTGTTGTTGTCGGCGATGACCGCACACACTTGGCCCACCGGTGGTTGATGATGAGGAACATAGGCTCTACGATGAAGAGCCCGACTTTTCCTCCAAGTATGCAATGTTCCTAAGCTTGCGACGATCTCGAGGATAGTGCAGCGAGCCGCACCGAATCTCTATAAGCCGTCGTTGCATGGTTGCATGTCTTTCCCCGCTCGGCTCGACAGGAACGCGTGCCCTTGATGATCGCCACCTGTGATCTCCAGCGCAGATCAGGGGGTAACAACAAAGATCGGCGGACTGGGGCAGATCAACGACCAGCGAACATCAGTTGATCAGCAAAGGCATATGATCGACGGATCAAAGATGCCGATCAGGCAGATCACCCCTATCATGATCAGCATGTCAGCACCTTGATTTAGTCAGCCATGAACCCGTTCATGTCCGACTTTGATCTGCGTTAGCGCTCTGCTCATATAAGCGCTGAGTTCAACGCCGCCTTGAGAAGGACTCGGCAAAGCTCTAGAGCGTCTGACTGAGTCTCCTCTGACTCATTCCTGAAACAGGACGCGACCCTGCATGGATGGCACCTGGCCAGTCTCGCGGGAGGACACACACATCTCGTTCGCTTCTCATCAGCGCAGGGTGTGCCCGACTCGCACCCTCAGCAACACAGTACCACGAGGTTTATCCTTTGCTTGCCGACGTTTAGCGCAACCGTCGGAGGCTGAGTTATGTCGGTCGGCGAGACGAGGCTATTCTCTGAGCAGCCTCACCGCTTTCATACTGGGCTTGGCCCTTGACAACATACTGTACTCTGCAATCACCCCTGCACCATTCAGTGCTGGTGTGTCAAGAGGCGAGCACAGGGTTCCCCAGGGGGGTTTGTGACCCAAGTATTTGGGAGTTGGTCGTTGGAAAGGGGTGTGACCTCCGAAACTTCGATACACCGCCTCGTCTGGACCGCGAAACTCCCTGGGTGACAGCACCGCCGTTTTGCGAGCGCTACAGTGTGCAGTGTCCGTGCAGCGTGGATATGCATGTTGGTGACTCTGGTCTGCAGGGTTCATCTTGTGCCTCCATACAGGCTGAGTCGATACAGGTTCCTAAGAGCACGGCCTGTCTGGGCACAGAACCACTCCAAGTTTTTGCCCCCATTTCTAACAAACACGCCTCCTCTCACTTCTCACGACCTTTACAACGTTCCACTTGCTCGCCTAAGAATAGTTCATCTCCCGGTCAGGATACCTGTGCATGCGTCCCGCAGCGCCAGATGTGCCCATTGCTGAATGTATGGACGTGAATGGCGCTCTTCAACGTACATCGCTGTGAAATCGAAGGAAACATGAAACAGCAGGGCAGTTGCATCAGCTTTTTGACAGCGGACTTTTAGTGACTTTTGCTTCAAACACAACCCCCCAACTTCCCAACACTGCCATCGCGGCCGACTTGTGATCTTGTGAGGCGGTGAAGAGGCAATGACCCTGCGTCTCCTGCGTATCCTTCAGCCATTGCACGGTGTGTCATTACAGGCCAAGTGTCCTGCCAAGGTGTCAGTCGTTCCAGCCGCCAGCGGGGCAATCTGCTCCTCAGTGTGTCCCATTGTGCTGTCGACTTACTTATGCCCGCGACCTGTGAAAGAATACCGGCTTCTCTTTCCCACTCCCCACAATCGTTCCACCACTGACTACGCCTTCTCAACACAGGTTGTTGAGCCTCCCCGAGTCGACCTCGCCGGCCGTCGCGTCGCCTCTGCCTCCTGACATCTCCAGCTCCTACTCACCGCCCTTCTGACCTTTAGCCCTGTGATCAAAATGACAAGGATACACTACCTCCCACTCATTGCACTTACCGCCAGCACCGTGGCTGCCCAGGGAATGGTGACGCTTGGAATGGTCACCACCTCCGCATCCAGCACGGCCACTGCTACGACAGCGACCTCGTCGTCAGCTACTTCCTCCCCTCCAGCTGCATCCAGCTCATCTGTAACGTCCACGTCCACGACGGCGACCCCAAAGCCATCAAGCACCACTTCTACCACCACAACCACAACGAGCAGTACCGACAAGACCCCGGCCTCGTCCCCCACCACGAACAGCAGCTCGAGCACGTCGTCCGGCACGGCATCCTCCACGAGCTCATCCTCCACTTCTAACGCGGGAGGCTCGTCCAAGTTTTCAATCAAATCCGTTGACGGCGCCAATGCTTGTCAGAACTACGATATCATGCTTGAGCACGGCGAGCCGCCGTTCGACATGTGAGTACTGGCACAACCTCCTTCTCCGTACTAACGTTCAGTGGCATCTTCCCCATCAACGCGTCCATGGACAACTGGAACCCCCTCACCAACCTCACCAAGGACAAAACGACCGACGACCGGAAATACACCTGGAACGTGCCATACGCGCCGGGCACGCAGCTTGTGATCGGCGCACAGGACAAGAGCCTCACGCGCGTGCTGAGCGGCATCTTCATTGTCGGGGAGAGCAGCAACCTAAACTGCCTGCCGCCGGGAGAGGCCACCAAGGCCAAGTCTTCCACCAAGAAAGAGAACAAAGGGCTGAGTCGTGCGGTTATTGTCGCCATTGTCGTTGTCGCCCTCCTTGCCATCCTTCTCATCGCCGGGCTAATCTACTACTATATCATGCGCAAACGGCAGAGAGCTCGCGCCGCGAGTCCTATAGACTTCGATCCGCAGCCTACACGCTTCGAGATTGAGGAGGACGACAACTCGGCGTACAACTACCAACCCGAGGTCACGCCGTTTGTCATCACGCCCCCCACGTCGCAGGCTTGGGGGAGGCATCCCGAGCCGGAGATGTTTGGCGCCTACGATACGGTCACATCCACGCCGTACCCTGCGCACATCTACCCCGGGATGGGGAGCGGTGCGGCAGCCGAAGTAAAGCCGCTACCCATGGCGCCCGCAACGCTCGCGCCGCCCATGACGGAGCACGGACAGTACCCCTCCCCGACGTACTCGTCCGAGAACCCGTACAGTGGCTCCAGTGGTTCGTACCCCCTCAGTCCTGGGCAGGGCGTGGAGCCAGAGCACACTGGCCTGCATTATCTTCAGGAGGACGTTGCGCAGTACGAAGCCGCGTACCGTCCCCAGTGGACCGGCGCGGGTGCCCACACGTAGCACGAAGATAGACATTCTGTACACTTTCTGTACACTTAAGACCTGGCGGCTTCCGCCTGCGAGGGCACTGGGGGAGCTGTTCACTTGTACACTACGAGCATCTGGCATGTTACGATGGTATGCTGAAAACGTCTTGCAGGGACTATGTGGGCAGGTTGACAGATCTAGATCGGGCGGCGACATGGAGCCATAAAGCAGAGATCTCTACGCGCTGTGTCCATAAACCCTACTGTCTGGGCGTCTTTCTTCGCATGCATGCACCGAAATGCCGGAGCGGGTACGGAACGGAGCGAACGCACCGAGACCGGCAGATGCCGTAACCCGGTTCCGTATTCCAACAACTAGGCTGGTGCGAGACACGTCCGCGCCCCTCTTGGCCCCTGGCATGCGACAAGCGACAATGTTTCAAATGCTCCGGTGGTGCTGTGCAGCACGGCGCACAGCTGGGCAATACAATCGTTTGCGTGCATTCATGTCTTTCCATCCCCGTCCCACCTGTGCGGGCTGTACCATCGCCTCAGGACGCGGGAGTGCGCCGCTCGCCAAACATGTGATGGATCCAGGATTGTGGGTCGTTGTACCGGGAAGAATAAATGCCACAGAACATTCATTTCCCGCCACTCCCCCAGCCGATCCTTTTTCTCGCTGTCCGACTCTACTGTCGCCATGTTCATTCAATCCGCGCAGCGACGAGCCGCCCCGGACCCGAGTCAGGCCATCCCGCCCGCACGGGGGCCCACCGGGGACACAGTCGTAGCCATCGTGGTCAGCGTTCTCGGTTTTCTCATCATCTGCGCGCTGGCTGTTATCGCCTACGTATTGTGGAAAAAAACGCGGCGAGATAGGGGAGCATATATGCCGACACCGACGCGTCCCACCACACCGCCGCTCACGCGCACCCGCCCCATCGACCGCCCTAGCGTCACCCAGCCGCGAGCTGCTACTGCGCTTTCCGCCGAGCCCGAGACAGAACGTTCCTTCGCCGAGCCGGAGCCCGCCTCTGCCCCGGCGACGGACTCCCGCGGGCGGCCAGTTCTGCGGGTCGTGACCCGTTCCCCGTCCGCCGCGAGCCGGCTCTCGACCGAGGTGGTGGTGCACCACGCCGACGACGGCGGCTGGTGGCAGGTCGACTGGCCGCTGATGCGCGAGCGGCCAAAGCAGATGCGTGCGCCCCGCAAGCGGTCGGAACGTAATGCCGAGGGGCGGCGTGTTGTCAAAGAACTCATTCCGCCCATGTACGATCCCAGCTGGAGCCGCGAGAATCTTGAGATCATGGAGGAACGGCAGGTTCTCCCCGCGAGCCATATCCCATAAACTGTTTCTCCAGAATTGAATGGCCATATCCAAGCCTATCTCGCAATTCTCGATTCTCGCAGGATACCCGGCATCCTATACCCCATCTGGCGGCCCAGACTGTGCCTTTTCATGGACACTGAATTGCATTGTACTTTTATGTATCAATACTTGAACAAACACTTGAGGCATGACTCACGATCACGATGAGTGACGCACTGCCGTCCAGCTCGCACCCCGGTATCTCCCTCCATGAGCAAACACTTGAGGCATGACTCACGATCACGATGAGTGACGCACTGCCGTCCAGCCTCGCACCCCGGTATCTCCCTCCATGAGCGATCACAACGTGCAACCTAAGTCCAATGTCGCCAACCACTGTCCTATCTACGGTCGTATCGTTGCCTCGGCGGCCATGGTCATGGGCAGCTGTATGATCGTGGGCTTGAGCCGCTACCACTGTAGTGAGTAAAGTCGTCCATTTAACCCCAATTCCTAACGAGTGGGTTGTTAGGAGTAGTCAGTCTGTGGAGACTTAGTGCTCCGCGCGGCTCAGGCTTCTATGACACATAAAGAAATGGGGTGTAAGTGGAGTTGACTGGATGAAAACAGACCTGTATCAATGTCCGGGACTACGATTCAGAGTGCGAATGAGGATCCTTTGGGAGTGGTCATGACTTGATGAGGAACAACCCAGACGAACATAGAACAGCATTCCATCCGTGCATGCAAGCTTATGAGCATTACTCAAAGCCCATCGGGCCTCTGACAATAGGTTTGCTCCCGATCATCAGCTTCAAGCATACGGTGAGGGTCGAAGAAATGGCCAGATCTGGTAAACGCATGATGCTTGCCTGGTGACTATCCTCATCGAAGCACGTGAGTCCACAGCAGTCAGACGCACCAGGCGGGTAAACAGTGCGGGCGACAGCTGAAAGCTGTGTTGTTAGCGTTGGGTGCTTGAAGATTGCGGAGATGGAATGCGGATGCGGATGCCGAAGATAGCAATGTGCGGCATCGGCATTCATGAATCCTAATGGCACCAGACTCCCGGCACTCACAGAGATTCGCCAACCATGTTAATGGCACATGACTTGCTATCAGACGTACCGCCTTTCACTGCCGCTAAGCATAGAATGACACTTCTCTCTGATCTCTGAGAAAAGAAGCGCCGAAGCTCTGCACGGTCTAGGGTAGAAGATGCATCGCCTTGATCTGCGCCTCTTCTGCAATTGCGAGTGCCCTTCTTCATTTGGAGAGAAACAGGGAGGTTGATGCAGAGTATGGTCCGGGCCGGCTGCGGACCGTTCTGTTTGAGCTCTTAGACACAGGAGTCCGGAGTAGATGCCACAGCCTGGTGGTGTACCTGATACAGTACCCATCATAACCCATAAGCCCCTCAGGCCCATCACGCACTGCGTATGCTTCGCAGGATCGCAGCCCACACGCAGATGGCACTGTCGTGAAGGGGCCAGAGATCTCGGACCGCGCTGCGGGGGGAGTGTACGAAGTGTCGGTTGGGATTGGCCCTGCTTGGCTGCGGGGGTTGTGAACGACGCGAGGCGCATGACGGCATGTCGCCTTGGGGTTCTCGTAAGGGATCAGGGGCATTGTCGACAGCATGATTCCGGGACTGACACTTCGAGTGCTGATGCAGAGGCTTACACTCGCGGAGATAAACCCAGATCATCGGACTCGCTGCCGCTGGAAGCAGTGCACGCTCCGAGGAGGTATACAGTACATCGCTGGGCCTCTGTCTATTCCCGCTGATGTCACAATCCTGTCGTCGAGGGCTCTGTCGTCCTCGTCGGATTCAAGGACCTTAGGCTCGCATCTGTCCCTTTGTTCGAGATATAACACGTCGTACTTTCCTTTGTGTCTGGGGCCGTGAGTGGGTGGCGAGTGAGCCTCGGAGAGTTGGTTTCGGTGCGAGTAGTGAAGCGATTATGCCATCCAATGCACAGGTGCCGTGAGAACCGCCCAACTGCGGACCTGGCGGGTCCAACCCGCAACGCGACGGCGTTCCTGCTTCTTTGCTCGGAGCTGTGCTTTGTTGTCAGCTTGTCAGCAGGCTCCTGTCGCAGCGTTGCAGATGCATGGGTAGGGGATCTGTTCATTTGCTGATGGGTGGGTGAAACCTCTTCACACTTCCTCATCACCAACAACTCGATCTTCACCATCACGGATCTGGATAGACATCGAAGCGCCAGCCATACTTGCGCCACTGCGGTACAAATACATGCGACAAAGAATGGTCCACATGTGAGTGATACAACTTGTTCAACCCGTTGCGCACCGAGCATGCGCTTACACGCAGACCTCGAGAACCTCAGCTAGTGGAGCGCGCGGGACTTGGGATGCGTAGAGTCCTTGCGCGACAGAACCCCGACAATTCTACCAGTACAGGTTCGTCGCGAACCTCCACTGGTAGCGATACTTACTCCCAAGGTACCTCGTCGACGGAGACAACGTCGCCGACCACCGAAACGTCCAGCACTCAGGACCAGAGCTCGACCACATCTCAGGTCCAGACGTCGTCGCCGACCTCAACGACGACCTCCACTACTAGTACTACTCCTACTGAGACGCCAACCTCCTCATCTCAGCAAACGTCCGCCGAAGAGCCTACGTCTCAGTCCACTGCCAGCAGCCAGGCTCCCCCTTCGAGCGAGGTGAATAATACAACCACCTCGCAAACGACCACCAGTACTTACTCTCAGACGCCGGCCACCACTGCACCCAGCACCACGCCAGCCCCTCCATCCTCCACGAGTGAAACACAGCGGCCAGTTCCCTCTACTACAGCTCCAAGTTCACGAACCTCAAACTCCCAAACAGCAACCAACACCAACCCAGATCAGACCTCATCGCCATCATCGGACAAGACCGGCACCCCGACTACCCCCACTCCCGTGAACCCTTCCAATGTCAGTCAAACCGAGACTCGCACAATCAGCGGCTCGCTGGCCGATGCTACAGGCAACACGTCTGGCGGTGTCAAGCTGTCAAAGGGTGCCATTGCCGGTATCGCTGTGGCAGGCAGTGTGGTGGCAATCATCCTCCTTGCCCTGCTTGTCCGCGCGTTCCGTCGCCGCCAGCGTGCCCGCAGCATAAGGGCCAACACCCCGTCTCCTTACTCCGGCAACTCGAGTGACACCATGCACGACATGGACTTTTGCGACAAGGCTCCGGTGGCGCCCGTCGCCGCCACATTCTTTACCCCGCTACCGCACCACTCGCACGAGCAGGACATGTATCAGTCGGATACCGGCGGATACAACTACGATGCGGACCCATTCGCGCAGAGCGGCGCGCCCCAGTCCGGACCGCACTACAATTCCGCCGGCCAGGCCGTCGCCGCTGCCGTTCCGGTCCACCAGGTCGCTCAACCCAACAGCGGACTCTACGATCCGGATACGCAGGAACCGACATATAACTACTTCCCCATCGCGCAGACGTATATGTCTGGGCGAGACCCGATCAGCACCGACCGGCTCACAGTGACACCACCACCTGCCGAAAAAACCTCCCTGGAGCAGGCGGTCGTGAACATGACTCCTAAGCAGCCATCAGGTCCTGGTGGCCCGCAGGGATTTAACACGCCAAAGATCCCCAGCTCGCCTGAAGGCTCCGATCGCGATTCCCGTCCTTCATTCGACTTCCGCCACACGCTCAGCACTGCCACCACTGGTGACCGCAAACTTGTTGTGGTTAATAGCGACTCGAAAGACAACCTCGGGTCGCCGTTGAAAGGCACGTTTGACAAACAGGAAACACCTGCGTGGGGCAAGCAGCGTGATCGTGGCGACAAGTCGGACAAGTGGGGCCACTCCTATGTTTGATCACACAGAACAATGACCATTGGACACGGACAATGCCGGACAGTATTGACGAGTCCTTACTGTACAGTAGGTAATATACAGTAAGAGAGTGTAGTGTGTCGAGTGTAGTGTGTCGATAGTCTAGAACCCTCATAGTCCTCGTCAACGGCAGATATGCCGAGTTGTCCATGTTAACATGTTATGTCTGCAGCCGAGTTTGGGAGAGCAGTTGAGGATTTCTTGACTCTCCTGGGGCTCACCCAGAACTGAGATTACGTCGGATCTCTGTGCTGAGAAAGGAAGCCTTGTTCAACAGTTCTCCTTGTATTGTAAGGCACAACCGCCTCTTGTTCCTTCACCAACTGTACGTGATTGGGGGCTGGCTAGCAACCAGCTATACCGCATCAACTAATTCCAGAGGTGGGTCAGTTGGAGCGCTCGCTGTTGTCTGCAAGGTCCACTCATTCAGTAAAACCCTACAGTAGGTTTGCTGGCAACGACAGTTCCTGAGTGTCAGCTTGAACCTAATTTAAACACCCCTTCCGAGTGAGGGTACTGAAACGCCAGTGTCCACCCGCATGTCGGCAATGGCGTGTTGTAGAAATGACATTGGACGCTTTCCCAAACTTGCAAGCAGTCCGAAACACTCATGAGCTTGTTAGGACTGGACTGGACAAGACGGCTAGAATTCTCTCTGTCGCGACCCTTGGCTATGGTCACCACTTGTCCAGCCCATCTGCCCCAGCCGCTGTCAGTTTAGCTACACAGGACATCGGTGGCAGTCTGGTACCTCGTTAACCGCCTGTTTGTCTTTGTTGTCTTCTCGCTTCTGTTCGTACTTTCCTCACTCACTAGCTTCTTCTACGTCTCCCAGTTTCTTGCTTATATCTTAGGGATCGACACAGTCTCCATTATACAACATTTCTCACTCCCTGCTCAGTCGTTGTACCCCTGTGACCGTCGTCTAAAACGCAAATGGCAGAACAGTCCCCGCCGTCAGACCAAGCCGTTGGGTCTCCCAACCTAACCCCGACGCCGACCCCGTCTGCCCAAGGTCCAGCGAACGGTGCGACAAGTATCTTGGTCGATTCGGATTCTTACACGGGCAGGATAGGGGTCCACCCGGATGGGAAGACATATTTCCTCGGTGCACCCTGGCGCGAGCCACCCGAGACCTCTTCGTCCCCAAGTTCTCGGGTCATGGTAGAAAGCGTTCCCCCCGCCGTCTCCCCGGTGGTCGCGACCGAATTCTTGAGTGGGACCACGGTTATCAAGACGGAGAGAGTAACAGAGTATGCCACCGCGCTCCCACCGACAACAGAGCACTCCAACGCCACCCCGCTCCCACCGACAACAGAGCACACCAACACCACCGCACTCCCACCGAGAACAGAGCACACCAACACCACCGCGCTCCCACCGAGAACAGTGCACACAAACACCACCCCGCCCCCACCGAGAACAGAGTACACCACCACCCCCCCGCCGAGAACAGAGAACGCCACCTCGGACACCTCTCTGCCAACGAGTAACCCAGGGCTCGGCGCTGGCGTGATCGCGCCCCTCGTTATTGGAATACTCGCGTTTGTTGGTCTCCTTGCCGGTCTCTTTGTTTGGCTCTGCATGCGGAGAAAACGGAAGGCCCGAAGCCCAAGCAACTCGTCAGTGGAGGAGGAGGCTCCCCCGTCCCCGACTCCGCTCTGGCCGCCAATCGCGGCAACCGATAATACCCACGCTACCCAGAAGACGCAGGAGACCGAAGTCGCCGGCGATACGACCTGGGCGTTGGATTCTAAGCCGGCACTCAACGCCACTGATGGCGACGAGACCTCGTCGTTCGGCCCCGCACCAATGTGGAAACATGACGCTCAGCCCGTATCGTGCCACGCCGACTTGCGCGCCTCCGGCACCTCGCAAACCTTTAGCACGCCGCGATCGATCAACATGCGCCACTCATTCGCATCCTCCGAACAAGCACCATCCCCGATCGTCGAGCACGACCGCGACGCGGGCCGCATGAAGGTCCTCCTGCCCCCCGCTTACGATCCGATGTGGAAACACCAGAGAAGTGAGGACGGGAGCATGCGCTCTCCTAGTGCGTTGTCTGGAAGCATCCGGTCGTGGCGCGGTGATGAGGAGACGCGCAGGTCCATGGCCCCCGTCCCCCGGGTTCCGTCGCAGTACCTCAGCCCGAGCCGCCCGAATGACTCTGGAATGAACCACACCACGTATCCCTCTGGTTGACAACGACGTCGCAATATCGAGAACCGTCGACCAGTGAAGATTGAACAATGTTAATATCTGACAGGTTGATAATAGATCCATAATAGTATGCTTTAGTGGAAATGGGGAGGACGGTGGAGAGGATAGCAAGAGCCGAAAGGTGGAAGTTGATATCGGCCGTCGGTGGACCGCGAACTCGATGGTCACTAATCTGTCTATAAAATTAAGCAACGCTCGAAGGATTTGAGAATGTGAATAAAAGGTCAATTTACTTATACGAACTAGGGTTGACCTTGCAGACCCAGCATGTCTGCAGTACGCGACGACATCCCCTTTTGGACGTTTCTGCTTGTGACAAGCATTTCTCGCTCGATGCTCAACAAATGCGTGCTGTAAACGCTACAGCCAGATTAAGGTGAGATCAGCCAGCGGCGCCAACATGTAGCTAACGTGCCTAGGGTTGTGGGATCTGCCATCGATGCAGAGTAGAGCTCGATCCAGTTCTGACGTCAACTCCCAGGCGCACGGCCTGGAAGGAAACGCGTCTAAGCTGTGCCTGCTCCCAGAGTCATCACGCAGGGTACGAGAAAAGTATCCGAGCCGCCAGGAGTGGCAGGCTCGGCTGAACCTTGCTCTCCGGCAGAAGTTGAGCACAGCTTCCGTACTCGGATGTCGAGAACTGCCAGCATTCAAGTTTCAGCTCTTCAAACCCACAGCGTAATGCTGTAGTGGGTGTCAGGGTGTCCGGCGAGCTTGTGTTGCGACGGGGTGCCTAGATCAAAGCTTATTAGAACTGTAAGGCGCACAGCAAGTACGTACCGCGCCCGCCCTCGTGATGCCCGAGACCCTCAAGAGCAGCGGAGATCGCATGCACCGCCCGGAGAGGTGGTGTAGCTCACGCGTCTTCGATGCGTATGGAATGAAAGGTGAGATGCCTAGGGTGCACCTCCAAGTGATCCACCAGCTATCTCCGTTGAAAGTACATTCTTACCTGTGCTGTTCTCATCTTCACTGACTTGATACTCTTGATTGTTCATTGTTGTTCTGTGTTTCACGACTTATCCTCGACTTGTGTGTTGAACCACGACTATACCCCCCCGCGATACACCAAGACGTCACGCTGCTTGTCCCGACCTTCGGAAGCGCCTCTTCGACTACATTTCCCCCGGCCTCCCGTTCAACCCGCGCAGTGCACACCCACCATCATGACTGCTCTCCCGACAACCTCCGGTGAAGGCAGTTCAAAGTGAGTATCGTCCTCAGAACACCGCGATATCGATCCGATTTGAGCGTTATTGAGTGGTATCTCTAACAATCGTGCAGGAGGAGCAAAAGGCAGCAGCAGGATCTACCGAATGTAGACAATGTGCCCACGAGAATGGGCTTTCCGGCCCAGGACTCCAGCGTTAGCGATGCCCCGACACAAACGGCTGAAAGCGTCAGGTCCGACTCGGGCAGCTCTCCAGCTTCTACAGCCCTGCCCGAGGAGGAGACGGCCGCTCCGAGCTCTGCTGCTCCCGATACCTTCTCGAGTGAGCCGCCTGCCTCCTCGTCACCACCCAACGGCAATGCTGCTTTCAGTGCGGCGAGCAGTTCTCCCCCGACCTCCGCGACCAACTCTCCGGACTCAGCCAGTGGAACTAGCAATTCGCCGGGGACCGTGCTCACTTCTGCGGGGCGAACATTCACTGGATCCGCCTCCCGAACTTTGTCGGTCGGCCCTAATGGCGAAACCGTGACAGTCACCGCAAAGGCTGACCCGACGGGCCTGCCTCCAGGTGCCATCGCAGGTCTGGCGGTGGGTGTAATCGCGTTTATCGGTATCCTGGCTGGGGTGATTGTGTGGCTGTGTCTCCGATACCGAAAGCCCGCGAGCTCTCCAGCCGAGCGGGGTGAGGGTTTAGTAAAGCAGTCATCGTCGACATACAACGCCTCGGCGCCTCGCGGTTGGGTTGAGCACCCCTCGTTGCAGAACATCCCCTACCTGCCAAGTCCGCAATGGCAGGAAGACGGCGACAACTGGGCAGAACTCTCTCAGGCCTCACTCGCGGCTCTCCTCCGAAAGCAGGAGCAATCCAAAGCACATCCGAACTCCGCCCGGCCCAATATACCCGTGAACGGTACATCGCCGGATGCGTCGGCGGAGGACAGACCTACCCCTTCTCAGACACAGCCTGGCCCTTCCACACACAGTGTACCCGCTCCGCCTAATCCAGCCGCCTCTCCCCCCCGGGATCGCGAAGACCGCAGCCCGATAGTCGAGCACGACCACGACGTCGGGCGCATGAAGATCCTCCTTCCGCCGGCATATGATCCGTCTTGGGAGATGCAGAAGAGTGAGGCGGGGAGCTCATATGGAAGGAGGACTCCCAGCGTCCGGTCGGGAGCGTCGGTGGGCAGGTCGACCCCTCGGGGCTCCCGGCCTGGCCCTGTACCTCGCATTCCATCTCAGTATCGCAGTATGTCGGGTGCTAGCAGGTCGTCTCAGCACCACAGCCCGTCGGCTGCGAGCGATCCAGAAGTTCCACCGGGTTCCGCGATTTGATTGCACTCGCGGGCTGTCTAGATAGGTTATCAATATGGACTGGAGTCATAATGGCAGTGTGGTTGCACAACTCTCAGTAGATGGTGTCGACTTAATACACCTTCCCAGTCATTCTGAGACACCCATCCATCCGTAGGGTTTCTAAAGAGCAGACATCGCAATCTTGTCACTCGCCATTATGGGGCTGTCACAACTGTAGTGATCACATGACACCCCCTAGCAAACAGTGCAAACCTCCACCCTGTCAATGAACGGTCGGTCCCCGAAGGCGGAGATTGAGATACGACCAGACAGTTCCCCAAAGCGTTCCAAGCATCTGAGACGCCCGGATCTCGTGCTTTCACTGTTCGCACTCCTCCTAGCTCCAGCTGGACCAACCGGAGCATGTTTCACGTATCCCATCTGTGAGATGTCAGTGAAGGGTTAACGGATCTCAAGAGAGAAGTTCAATAACGCGAGGTTGCATCATGGTGCAGAGTGGTCGATGTCGTTCTGTGGCCGTGTGTGCTTAGTGACGTTGGAGCAAGGCAGAACTCCACGCGTCCACTGATGTCACCGCCATTTCGTGTCCCCATAGGTCCTTAAAGCGAGAGAATCTCCCAATCTTGATCTTGCTCGCGTCGGGCCCAGCATATCAGTGTGAAGTACACTACGTGTGTTTTTAGTATGTACGGTAAGCGTGTACAGGGTCGGATCCGGAGACGAGGGGGCGGAAGGGGGAATGCCAATGCGACGTTTGCGACGTTTGCGACGTTTGCGACGTTTGGCGTTCCGGATAGCATTGCCATTAGCACGTTAGCACCCATTGTCGTGCATTGCCTCCGCTCGCCGCCCATCTGTCCCAAGCCCAGTCGCGACTGGACAAGGCAGTTCCAGGGAAAACGCCACAGTCCCAGGCACTGCCGTTGCCTCTGTCGACGCGTACAGAGTCTAGAGTGGAGAGTAGAGTGGCTGGGCACGTCGACGCGGAAGCACACAGCGCACAGCTGTGCCGTTTGTGGCACTGCCCCACACCCCCTGGTACAGGTACTAGCACAACTTTGCGTTGCTGTAACCGTCCACAAGGGGCATCCACAGAGTACTGTTCGTATGTAGAAGCGCAGTGCTCGTTGCGCCGACCTCTCAAGCAGCACCCGGAGCAACATCCTGCACGTTCCCCGCTCCAGTTTGCGTTCTGTGCATCTGTGACGGCCGGGGGAAATCTCTGGAGTTTGGTCGGTACAGTGGTGAACACTGGTGCAGGAGAGAATGTGTTTCAGGGCAGTTTCCGACGTGCGGACGTTGGAGAACAGCTGCACAGGATCACAGGATGGAACAGCTCCAGAACGTCAGCACTTGTCATAAAGACGACGACCGAGGCGGTTGTTGTCCCCCCTTCTCCCCCCATCCATAATCTATTCTGTCCACGCCGGCAGTCATAACCCAGTCCGACTTGCGGCTACGATAGGCCCCATCACCCTGCCTCTCCAGCACCCGGCACCATTCTGCGTCTCGCGTCTCACCGACTTACCTGCTGACTGTGTTCACGGACACGACTCAACATGTATCCGTCACCACTGATACGCCTGCTAGTTCTGGCTCACCTCAGCATGTATGTGGCCCGCAAGCCTTCCAGCAACACACCCAGCTAATGGTCAGATTCTTCTCCGCAGCTCAGCCCATCGGAATCGACGATGAGGTCGCACTCGTGAATAAGGCGCTCGTGGACAGCTACCTCGCGGCAATGGACATTGCGACCGTAGAAATTGCCACAGTTGACATTGGGCCTCGCAACCCCAAGTCAACAGCCGATATGGTGTCGCTCGAGGACAACTCCGTCCTGGCGGCGGACGAGGCTGCCAGCGAGGATGAAAGTGCCAATGCGAACTCGAAGCCAAAGCCGACACCGGACTCCAAACCAGCCCACACCGCTGAGAAAATGGAGGAGGTTGCATCCGCGTCGTCCCCCGCCGCACCCGGCGGCCTCGGCTCGGGCGCGATGGCGGGAATAGTTGTCGTTGCCGTCCTCCTCACGCTGTGCGCAATTGCGTGCGTCGTGTTCTTTCTGGTTATCCGGAAGCGGCGCAAGCGCCGCGCCGCCGAGGAGCAGGGTATCTACCCCGTGTTCGTCACCCCGCGCTCGCGCACCACGTCCGACGCATCGGTCACTGTCATCGGCGATGGGGACGACTACGACAAGGATGCACAGTTCATTACAAGCGTCTCTGCCCCGCCCGAGAAGGAGGTCAAGTTTATTACTACCGCCTCGGTGATTCCCCGCGACAGCGTGCACAGTAATCGCAGCAGCATCAGCGCGGCTAGCACAATCCAGCACCCTGAAGCCAGCTATGACTACCACAAGGGCAAGAACAACATCTACCCCGACCCAAACAGTGTGTATGACGACCGGAACAGCGTGTACGACCGTAACAGCGTCTATCCCGATCCCAACGCTGTCTACAGCCGCACCAGCGTCTACGACCGCCACAGCGCACACAACAACCACATCCACGATCGGCACAGCTGCTACCGCGACAGTTACTTCCCCGACGCCGACACTTATGCCAACATGAACATGGACAGCAATCGCAACTGGGACGAAACGCGGGCGAGCGTGCACAGCATGCATAGCATCAAGAGCACGATGCTCGACCACAACGGCTGGCTCAGCGACCAGCGCAGCAGCCTCCAGAGCTTCCACACCGTGCAGAGTACACAGACCGCGCCGTCCATGCGCGCTCTCACCCGCCCAATGCGCCGCAACACGATCAGCACCACCGCGTCTGACAGAGACTCGGACCATACGCTCCCCAGCCGCCGCCCGACATCGATGCAGACCTCCCGCCGGACATCTGTCGCTGCTCCCGATTCTGTGCGTTTCGACACTCTCACAATCTCGACCGCCTCAAACCGCGCGTCTCTCGCCGAGACCCGGGCATCCATCGCCCTCTCCCCGGCCTTCAACCAGGTCATCACCCTCACCCCCGTGACCATGACCCCCGCGACGCCGTACGGCCAAAGTCCGAGCGACCCCCGCAACCCGGCCGCTTTTCTAACTGCGCCGCTGCCTCCGCTCCCCCCACTTCCTGCTGCCCGCCCCCTCCCTGCCCCGCGCTCCAACACTCTCCCCTCTACCGTGTACGTTCAGCCAGTTCAGGCGCGCCCGACGCTCCCGCTGCGCATCCAGATCGCCGAGCCGGTGGACTCCCCCGAGTCTCCATCCCCCATCTCCTCGGGAAGCAGCCTTTTCTCGCCCACCGCGCTTATTCCCCCGGCACCGTTTGGGGGGGCCAGCGACGAGGCCGACCGCCACACTGCGCCCGATTACGACTCGCCGCATACCGAGCGCCTCAGAAGCAATTCTGACGGCTCGTCTATCCACGAAGAGGTGTTTGACGAGCACCGCTACTAACCGCCTGGGTCACTCACTGTATCAACTCTGTCCTGTATTGACTCACTCCCACACTCAGCAAGCTCATACTGATGCCTTCCGTGACCCATGACATCTCACCCAGCCTACATACAATAACGGTCACCTAGCCGCCGTGCGGCGCCTCTCAGTATAAGAGTCTCACAGAGACATTGTATCCATAGCTGCATAGCATGTATGCATTCACATCACGTATACACGCGGGGGATCAGCTGCCCGAGGCACAATCATTGCAGTTTCACTGATGGCAGACACCATCATCCACATCCGTACAGACAACTCTCTTCCTCTTCAACAAATGGTCCATACGTCATAAGTACATAAACAAGCGGCAGCGCCATGTCCGCCAAAGTCGTTAATATCGTGTAGCGTGTATCGACAGGCGATGGGTAGAGGAAGAATGAAGGAGAGATCAAAATCAAAGTATAGGTGAATATCAAATGTCCGGTTGTTCATTTAGATACGCGAGCCAACGCGCTGGGGGCGCGGCGGCGGGCGGAGTGCGCGCGGACTCGCGGGGGTCGTTGGCGTGTGTGCCCCGTCGCTCCCTCCCGAGCCAGGTGCGATAGGGAGGCAGTCGACGCTCTGCCACCCCGGAGCGCTGCCGGTCGGCGAGGCGGCGGGGCGGGAGAACGGGTGCGACGCGAGGGCAAGGGAGGGGGGGGACCACTCTGCGTGCTCATTTATGGAGTTTGAGAGCGGGAGAGAGCCGCGTGAAAGCGAGGGCGCGTGTCGCGGGGGAGAAGGGTTGTGCGAGTACGAGTGCGAGTGGGAATGAGAGTGAGCGTTGGAAGTGGGCGAGGCATACTGCGAGTATTGAGAGTGCATGATCGGCAGCGAATGGGCCACTGACGGGGAGACGGAGTGAGTGCACGAGTGGTAGGTATGCGATGTGGTGGAGTGGTCAACGCTTTCCTCTGCCTCTGGGTCGGGCATGACGACGGAAGGCACGAAGCCGGACATGGAGTCTGGGCGGGGTGGGCGGGGCGGGGCGGTGGACCCGGGGAGGTTGCCGAGGGGGGAGGCGCCGACGCTGAGCGGGGCGGACACCGAGATGGAGTCGGTATCACTGCGGGGGAACGAGCGGAATGTCGATTCGGACTGGGACCACGCCGAGCGCGTGAGGTAGTTCCCGCTGCTGCGGGACGTGGACGGCGCGAGCTTGGGACCCTTGAGCGGGGACTCGAGGGGGATGAACGTGGATGGGATGCTCTCCCGCGGGTGAGCATTAACCAGCCGCTGCCCGCTGTCCATTGTCTGGCGGCACGACGAGCCAAAGCTCGACACCGAGCGCTGCAGCTCGTTCTCCATCCCCAGCACCTGCTTTTCCGTCTGCTCCCTCCGCCGACGGCGTCGACAGCAGAGATACACGGTGATGCCGAGAAGCAGGAGGAAGACGACGCCGCAGACGACGCTTGCTATAATGATGGTCTGCGTGCGCCCGAGGCGGACGGGTGCGGTGCGGGAATGTGGCACAAGCCGCAGTGGCGCGAGCGGCGAAGGTTGCGGCTGCCCCTCTGATCCGGGGACCGCGATCATTGCGCGATTAGGGGATGTCGTCGGGGTCGTGTGGGATATGTGGGCTGTCCATCGATGCCTCGTGAAGGGTCGTTAGGCTAGGGCAGATCCTTACTACACACAGAGAAGGATCCCAGGAATCAGAAACGATAGCGACAGTGAGATGGAGAGATCGTGACCCGCGATGCAATCCTCTCTGGGTCGAGATATGCACCGAAGAGTAGGTGCGATGCTGGTGCCCTATTCGTGTCCGAAGCGGCGGAGCATTGTTCGGTGCTTCGGTGCCGTTGTCCCCTCCTTCTCCCCCTTCCAACGTGCTCCAGCTTCACATCGTCGCACCGGCAGCGCACGGCATGTATACAAGCTCCGCGCTTCTCATCTAAGCTCGGGGGTCTGGAACACAGCCTACTGAGGAAGAGGAGAGAAGATGTCTGGGTTCTAAGTTCTGGGTTCGTTTCAGCGCTGGCCGTATCCTCTCGACAATGTGCACAAACCGGTCGAGAGGTGTGACACTCGACACGTGCCTGTGTTCCTGTGGCCTGTGGAATCACCACGCCTTGCATTACCTCTCCATGCCGGGCCGCAGAGTTGGCCGCTGGATACGGAATGGGACGCCGTGCATACCGGGGAGAAGGACAGAACTACCGCTTGCGGCACGTATATCCTAAGCTTGATAACCTAGTCGGCAGCGGCAGCGAACAAGCACCGGCACTGAAGCGGCAGGGATAGGCATCCCGCATTGTCGCGTTCCAATGGCGCCCTCGTTCTCCCATGTCAGTCCAGACTTAGCACAGCACATCAGCACAGAGTTCGCCACTGCCGGCACGCGCTGCCGTGAGTGATCTCCGCGAGCGGGGTCACATTCTAGGACCCAGTTGGAGGTTAAACTGTGTTCTGTCATTTCCATTTCCAGTTTACCGATGACAGCATCTCAGTGTCGCCGGCGGCCGGCACGCCTCCCGCGCCTTCCGACCCATCGGAACACCGGAATCGGATGATGGCAATGTGTGGCAAGGTGGTTCTTGACCATGGCATGTGGCGTGTCAACCATATCGGCATCTGCGCTGTCAGGCAGCTGATACTTCACGATTCTCTACGCGAGATTGGCACATTTGAGGCACCGATCACTTTGGGCCACCCTGGAGATCGCGTCCTCGTTACAGGGTGTCAATCCGGAGAGCCTGCATGTCGACTGAAGCTACTAAGAGGATAGTCTCGGGCACGACGCGAGGATAAGGGTGCCCCAATGGAGATGAATCTACATCCTGAAGCGGCCTGTCAAAAAAATATCCCGGTCGCGTGGCCAAATGGTACGGCGTCTGACTACGATTCTGAGCGTTTATCAGGAGATCGCGGGTTCGATCCCCGTCGTGACCTTTTTGACTTCATTGGGTCTAGTCGATGTTAATCGCGCTGCCCGCTGCCCCGCGCCCCGCAGCCCGCAACCCGCAGACAGAGCCTTTAACCGAACCCGCGATCCCACTGTGGGCATGACTTCGCGTCTTCGTTCGCTCTTCGATTTCTTCGGAGCTTTGGCTTCATGGCCTCTTCAATGGCATCGATCTCATTCATGAGAACCGGCGGGGAATGTCCCTGATATCTTGGATAGTTTCGAGCGCAAACTGCTCGCCTGGGATGGTGTTCCTGTATTCCTCCATGGTGAATACCGTGATTGGATTGCCCGTCCCAGCGACTATCGTCAGCGTCATCATTTCCAGCTTTTTCAACCCACCAGACTCTCCGATCTTGTGCAATAACGTCTCATTGCGCTCCGCGACACTTGATCCATCAATGCCCGAAACCTGGGGCGGCAGATCGGCGAGGCCGACAACGGTGACGCCGGACAACTCCTCATCCACAGCGAGGGGAAGGAGCACATGCGTGATGAGCTGCTCCATCGTCGTGTCCCACTCGATGCCGGGCGTGGCACCATGCTTCCAACTGTAAATGAGAACCAGCTCGGTCCGGTGGGTATGCACGGGCGGCTCTGCTTCAGGCCACCAGCGGGGCAGCCTGGTGTCCGACGGCTCCAGGGCAAAGTTGACGACGATCCTGGGCGAATGCGACACGCCAAAGAAGCCCAGCTCGAGGCGTTCCTTGAAGACAATAAGATTCGCCGTGTGGATAAACTGCAGAATGTAGTCCTGCAGCATGATCCCGTTACAGCGAACGCGCAGGGGGCGGGAGAAGGGTTTGAGCAGCGAGGCAAACTCTTTAAACGCAAAGAATGGGGGGCAAGGCTCGAGGGTCAGCGCGCGCGCTGCGCGCGCGACGACGATCGAGTGCGTTGGGTCTTGTGCAGGGAACTTCATTGGCGGTCCAAAGCTGCATGCCGTGAGTGCTGCGTCGGAGAGGACATGCGGCGGAGGAACATACTGTGTATCCATTCCGTCATCGTCCTCGTCTTCTTCCGGGTTCCACTCCTTTGACCAGACGGCAAAGGCGGGGTGCCGGTGCCCATTGGTGCCCATGACGGGGAGGACCCACTGGAGTCCGCCCTCGTCCCGGATCTCCAAGTACCGTCCCAGCACGTCCATGTCGATGAGATCGCGGATCTCCCTCGAGGTGGTGCGGAGCGCCAGGAGGGCCGGCCAGGGCGCGTGGCTGACCACGAGATCGAAGATGTGTGGAAACGCGGACCGGTCGAGCACGGGCGGCATGGCTAGGGTCGCGGTCAGGATGTGAGATGCTGAGAGCTGGTACGATTCGATCAATGGGGAGGAGTGGACGCGGGATGGACGCGGATATCAGAGTCCGATGAGGTGGAGGGGAGGCGACAAGATGGTGACTAGAGGTGTGAGTGAGAGAAAGCGAGACGGCGAGTGTTGATTGGGATGGAGGTGCCAGAGCCATTATCCGTCGATCCGACGATGACGTACATTTCGCCACCAACCCATCACTCTGCCGATCTGCCGATACTACCAAGATCCGCAAATCATCAGATCACCAGATCAGCAGATCAGTGGATCAGTGGGCGGCTCCCCGCGGACTATATAAGCAACACGAATCCCGATGATCCCGATGCACGCCATGCACTACACAGACTCACACTCACGTTTTGTGTTACTGATCGTAACCGTAGACGCGTATCCTCATTCCATCAGCGATCAGTGCTCAGTGACCCTTCCTGCACGACGACCACAACGGGACGGAACTGGGCAGGACTGTCTAAGAACCCTGCAGAGGTCCCTGTTTATGCGCGACAGCTTACTGTGACAAGGTACACACCGAAGGTGGGGGAACGGTTTGATCCGTAACAGGGAAACACCCCATGAAGGGCCGTGACGAGCATGAGCGACATGAGTGGATGAATGGGCGAGGTCAAAGAAGAACAGTAACCAAACCTCAAACTGAAAGGATAACCCATCGCGTCAATAATTCTACTGTTGCTTCCTGACACAGCGCCGCGTTGAGGCGCGTCGCGTAACGCGTCACGCGCGGCACTTTCATGTCCGACGCGCGATTCTTGGTGGGGATCTACAGAGCTTTGGTAGCTACTCGCGATGGTGGTGACGACGAGACGGTGTTCATTACGCCCGCCCACATTGTCCTGTAACATGAGACTTGATTCTTGAGACGAGTTGCTGCATCAAATCAGGCATGAGCGCGCTGCCAAGTCGTCGTCGCAGGTGGTCATTCCTAACTCTGGTCCCTGCGAGTGCGCGTCAGTACTCCCGATACGGTTACGCTACACCTAGTCCTCGCCATCGGTCCCTGCAGGCCTGCAGGTGCACCCCTCATCCAGGCCGTGTGCCACAAGGGCATGGGGCACAAGAGTCATCCGTTCGAGCAACAGGGTGTGCATGTTCACATTGTCGTCGTCGACAGCGGTGGCGGCAGCTCTGTGCGATTGATGGGATGGAATGAATGGGGGTGTGGAGGTGGTCCAAGCACACCCCCTCTCGAACATCATCATCGGCCGTCACCACCATTCGTCCCGCCTTGCCTCTCTGTTCGCCCCGCCCCATCACCCTATGAGCGTGCGCTCTTCTCACTCCTCATTGATCATTAACTTTACCTCGCTACCCCACCCCGCTTGACCCCGTGCTCTGTGAGCAGCGGAGGCACCTTCCGCTCTCACATTCTTGTACGATCCAGATCCAATCCCTCGACTTTTTCGCGTCGCACGCAGCTGCTCGATTCCGTACGGTCCGTTTTTCCTCTTCTCTGCATCCCAGGTGCGCGAAGTCACAGTGAGTCATCTAGTCATCTCCTCGCCCCGCCACGGTTCTTTCACATCACGCTCACGCTCGGCGTCATCTTTTTCTCTTCCGCTTCCTCTTCCTCATTCTCACCTTCTTTCTCTCACACACAGGTCGCCTCGATGCGGAGAGGAGGAAGTCCCCCGTCAGCGCGCCGCGCGGCACACCCCTATGCGCGGTTACGTGACACCGTTACGGCGACGACTGCACGGGCCCGGCTTCCTCACCGCGACTGTCTCGCCGAGCCTCGGAGCATGGACACGCCGTCGAGCGCGGGTGACGACTCTTTCCACTCGGTCGACGCAGTTGATACGACCATGGAGGACGAGTCGGAGTGCGAGTGGGAGTTTGACTCCATTTACCATGACGCGACGATGGAGGAAGGTGGCGAGGAAGGTGATGTCGATGATCAGCCGCACGCCGTGCACGAGACAGGTGCTCACCCCCACACCGAACTGGATTGCAGTCGACCCGACGAGAACACCGGCGTCGATGGCATCCTCTCACAGTCCATGACGTCCATAGTGCCTTCTCCCCCGGCAAGCTTACCCGATGACGCCGCTTCACCACCCTTGTCCCAGCTCGGACCCGTCCCCGCCGACTCCAGCCCGGCTTCCAATGTCGTCTTCCCCCTCGCGAACTTTCAGCACCTCTTCCACGACATAATCCAATATTCGTCCCGAGAGACGAAGCTCGCATTCCGCGCCTCGTCAAGTCACTACAGGCAGCTGATTGATGCTCTGTACATGCCCCGCCACCTCTCGTTCCGGCGGGTCCGGAACGAGGCGACACAGCACGACAAGCTAACAGTGTACACCTGGCCTGGCGCGCCGAATCCCCTCTTCTCGCCACAGCTCTGCTGGGCGCTCTCCCAGGCCTCGGCGGGCCGTGTCATAGATATCAATGTGGGCCCCGAGCTTATCGAGGACCCCGAATCGCCCACTCCTTCCGTCACGGCCGGAAACGCCCTCCGCATGCGCCAGTATGCGGGTCTCGCGCGCTGGTGTGGCGTCAAGCGCTGGGACGACTTTGTCGATTTTACCGAGGTTATCGACTACCATCATGGTAGCTGGCCGGTAGTCACTTTCCTGCGGCCGCTGCTCCGCCGCCTCCGCGTCCTCCGCGTCGGCCAGAAGGACATGGGCAACACCCACAATCTCCCTCCGGTACTTGCGATTCCAAAGGCTGTCGTCTTTGTCTCCGTCACTGCTCTCGACGGCGCGCTCGGATCCGGCGCACTGATGCAGTTCCACGCCGAAGAGCTCGTCATCAACCTCATGTCCTTTCCATGTACGCGCCTAGTGGCAAACTTTGCCAGCTGGGCGCTGCCGCGGACGACGCCGAAGCGCATCGCCATTGTCCTCCATGTCGCGGAGGAGGGATGCGTGACGGACGTCGAACACCCGCGCGCCCGCGAGTGGAACGACAAGATGACCTATTTCCACCACTACGAGCAACTCCTCGTCTTTGTCGGCCGCATACTCAAGTGGGGCCTGTCGCGGGTCTCGATCGTGGGCTTTGACCAGATCGACCCCACATGGTTCGGCGCGCCCCCGGACATTCCGTATCCCCGTATCGAGGCCGCCGCACGCAACCGTCTCCGCAGCCTCGCGACCGGACGTTTCCGCGTCCCCAAGGATGAAATCGAGGACGCCATGGCCCGCGTACAGTTCGTGTCCTTGGCGGCCTATGCGTGCGAGCTCGGCACCAAAGAATTCGAGCTCGAGACCATGCCCGTGAGTTGGAGCGATGCGCAGACGCGCCACAAGCCACACGTACTGACCGCAGTGATCTCGGTGCCGAACGGTCCGGCCTCGAGTCCAGTTCTATTCCCGAGAACGTTCAAGCGTTGGGATCAAAGCCACAGCTTCCTCTAAACGCCATGTGCAGTACACCCATTCTCTTTTCTTGAGGAACGGCTTCTTCACTTTGAGGGCCCCTCATTTCTTGCATTAGCGCAACACGACCACCCGACATGATAAACGATCTGATGTCAGTCCAAATGGACACTTAAAGGATGAACCATCCCATGCCAGTATCCCCATGGTTAGTGCCTCCCACAGTTGGTGCTGATCGACAGACCTCGCAACGCCCGTCGCCAACGCCCGACAACATGACGTGAGTCGACGCATTCCGAGCTCCAAGACTTGAGGGGCACCTCTGATGACAGCTACGCCCATAAGCATGTGTATAGCAACTACGGTACGACGCAACAAATGAACCTCGCCCCCCGCCGTCGGACGTCGGGCCGAACTCGACAAAAACAACAAAAGTAGCGTTAACACGAAAAAGCAAGCGAGGGACGCCAAGAAAAGTACAGCTGAAAATAACTACCAACCACCTATATTACCATACACGAGTAAGCAGCACATAACAATGCACAGCTGGCACAGAGGTGCCCGAGGCATGCATTAGGACTATGAGGGTGGGGTGTACAGTGCACAAGAAGGGGTCATTGGTCAGGGTCGTCGTCGCGTGCGTGGTGATCGGGCGTGTAGGTATATGTACAGTGATCAGAGATGAGTGACGGGGTCAAGATAGGCATCATCGATGAGCGCATAGATCAGACAAGGGGGTTACAAGGGCCCAATGGGGCCAAGTGGGCTCGCTGCAGATACGGTGTTATCCGGTCGCTGAGTAATTCGGGTGACTGGTGATGGTGGCCATGGCGGGTGTCTGTGCAACGAGGCGCTTGCTGCGTGGGCTTGACGGAGCCATTGAGGGTAGAGTCCATGCAGTGGATGATGGTGAACAGGGACAGGGAACAGGCGTGATGGCACGGGTCAAATGTAATCCACAAGACGCCCAGCGGCTGGACGTCCTGCAATGAAACAGCGATGGCGCGCGTTTCCTCATATCCGGCGCCTAATCCACTACGCCCCAGCAGCCTGCGCAGCCTTCTGCTCGCGCGCACGCGCACGGGCAACACGCTTACAGCTTCCACACCAGTGCGCGGGGCAATACATCGTCTCGGCGCAGTTGGAAGCGCAATGCGTGGGGGTTATGGGGGGCACGACCGTGGCCTTTGGGCATGGCACGAGGGCAAAGGGGTCGTGGGCGGCCTTTTGCGCGTCCGTGGCTGTCGGGAGGGTGTGCGCGAGGACAAAGCCGTGGCATCCCGCCGGTGGGGGCGGGGGCTGGACGTGTCCGCGCTTCGCGGCGGGCGGGGGTGAGATGGGAGCAGAGTTGGGAGGAGACGGGCGGGGGATGGGCGAGTGGCGCCGCGATGAGGGTGGGCTGCGCTCTGTGCGAGTCATCGGCACGTCGTGGGGGATTGCGGCTGGGGGAGGGAGCGGCTTGGATCGAGGTGTGGCCGCCGAAGGCGATGGGCCCGGGGACGGTGAGCGTGAATGGCCAGGTGAGGGGGTTGTGCGCGGGGAGCGCTTGCGGCGCGCGAGGAGGGAGGCAATGTCCGAGGGCGAGGAGGGCGAGGCCGGGCGGGTGGCGAACATCGTGCTTGATGCGCGGTGCGCGATGTGAAGAAGAGGGCTGTGGTGGGAGGTGGAGAGTATTGAGCGCAACAGAGACAAGAGCGGTGCGTTCGTGAACAGTTGTGGGATTGTGCGTTTGTGAACAGTTGTGGGATCGAGGGATGGGGATCTCAGATTGGAATGGTTCACTCGGGGGAGTATTTATATCTCTGCAGTCGTCTCCATCTGCTCATCTGCAATCAACTACGGCACGGCTACGATCACTACGGCTGGTTCATCGCGGCGGCTAGTCGGCGACGAGGCGACGAGGCGAAGCGGCGAGGCGCGAGGCGCACTACGGCTTCCAACTCGAGTCGGCGTGTTCCACCTTCTGTGTCGGCATTCCAGTCATCGCCACTGCGCGGTATGATCTTCTGGAGCACTTCCCAAGCCGCACGCGGCAGGGCGGCAACTGCCCACTGACAACTGTGTCCCCTCGGCGCCTCGGCCCCTCGGCGCCAGGCGTACGGGCGTTCGGGCGTTTGGGCGTTCTGGCGCAGAGCATGAGGGTGTGTATGGGTATGAATACGGTCTTTGCGGGTATGCGCCCCTGCCTCGTCTCCGCCTCTGTAGTGGGTCCGGGACGGGAGGGCGTTGTCCATACTCTTAACTCTGTTGCGCTGCCTGTACATGTGGCCAGTGCACGGAGCGAATGCATGTAGATGCACAGCCGTCATCATCGCTCCCCACCATTAGCGGGAAGATGGGTGAGAAAACGACAACACCGGTGTTCGTGCCAGAGCCAGCTGTCGTGGTACTGCGGCACCCCGGGGCTCCATGGGAATGCTGTCCATTATTGACCCGAGTGGCGAAGACTTGATGCTCGACGCTCGACATTATGCGCGCGATGCAGGGAATGTCGTCACGCCGGATCTTCCGGAATCACAAGGCGACCTGGAGCGATGCGGAGGCGCAGTCGCGCGCCAGGACCAGCGCCGAGCATTCATGTCGCATGCCGCACTGCGATGCCTGGCCTTGCACACCATTGCCCGAAGAAGCATAGCCAGCATATGCCAGCAGTGGTCAGCATGGAAGCATGACAACATGTGCCCTTGCGCCGCTCGCGCTGTGCGGCTGGCGCAGAATAGGACCGCAACGCGTAAGAATAAATAGCAACCCGGCGCCGCTTCTTGAATTCTTGCTGGCATGTGCGCGACGCCGCCTCACACAGTGATCACACAGTGTGCACGAGCAAAGACATTACCATCCCAGATCTCCAGATACTGCGTGTGCACCGCCGACACATTCCTCGCCACCGCCCTCGCTTTGGTTCCAGCATCCCAGCGTTTCCATGGATGAGTGATGCTGCATGTCTATTAGCGGCGCGCCAAGCGCCTTGCCTCTACGTACGTCACTGCGGACGGTGGTACATCTACAGTGGCTCTCCTACGTCCGCCTAGTTCTCCGGCACACCCGCGGCCTTGTTGCCGCCCGCGGCGTTCCACTTGCCGAGTGCCTCGCGCACCTTGTCCGCAACCTCGTGCTCGGTCGTCGCCTTGCCGAACGCGTCGACAAACTGGCCGAGGGGGTCCATCAGGTAGAAGAAGATACTGCTGTCAGCGAGGGAAGAGGGGCGTGGGGAAGAAGATGAGCCAAGGACTTGCTTCCTTCAGTGCTGGATCTGTTCCACAACACTGGGAATGTTGCCACGGATCTGCAAACATCTGAGACATCGCTTGCGTCCACCCGCTTCCCTCCGCATGGTGTCTCTAGCACTCACGAGTGATCAACAAGATAGTCGTCGGACGCCTTGGCGTCGGGCGGGGTGGAGAAGTAGACGCGGTACGACTTGCACGCCTTCTTGACCGAGTCGTAGTCGCCAGTCAGACCAATAAGGCGCGGGTGGAATTCCTCAATGTACTGCTTGACCTGGGGCACGCCGTCGCGGGCCGGGTCAACCGAAACAAACACGGGGGTGACGATCGGGCCCGACTCCTTGTCAATCATGTCCACCACGAGCGACATCTTGTCCAGCTCCTCGGGGCAGATGTCCGGGCAGTTCGTAAAGCCAAAGTATATCAACGACCACTTGCCCAGCAGGTCCTTGTCGGTAAACTCCTTGCCGTCCTGGTCCAGCAGCGTAAACGGTCCGCCGATCGACGGCCGGCCCACAGACTTGTTCTCGAGCTCCTTGCCTGATGTGTCAGCCCGGCCGGATATAGCGGCAGCGATAGGAGTGCAAGTCCGCAATTGCATGTCGGACCTCCACCGGTGCCATACTCACGACGGCGTTCCAGGACCTTGGCCTTCTCCGTCGTAAAGTACCAGTACAGGCCGGCGCCCGTGGCGATGAAGACGACCGCTGTCTTCCAGGTGACCGTCTGCGGTGTGAGCTCTTATCTGTGAGGAGAGCAGGACGCGGAGTAGTGATCGGCTAAGGCTTAAATTCCCTGTCCAGCCGAACTCCCTCTGTCTGCTCTCAAGCACCATCCTGTTGGCACTCACACCAATAGCCGCGCGATCCTTGGCCTGACTGCTCGCCTTGCTGCTCTCGCCGGCCGAGTAGCCGCGTGCAAACGTGCGAGTAACGGGCAAACGCGCAGACGGGCGGGGGACGGCGAGCGTGCGTGCGGAGCGGAAGAGCGCGTTTCGGAGAGACATCGTGAAGAGGAATGACTATGATGGGAGATGTGGAAGATGACAAGTGGTATCGGGTGGCTTGTGGGGTCGGGAGGTTGCGGCGCGACGAGGACAACAGCAACCACCACAGCTTGGAGAACATTTCGGAGGACGGCGAGATGGGACGGAGGGGTCATTTACGGATTACAAATATAAAATGATGTGTAGAATCAGTGGGGGTATAGCTCTTTGACGTCATTTGTAATCATCACAACTTATTCTGGACTCCATTAGAGAGTGGAATTAAGCCGTTTGTAATGGTACTTTGATAAGGTTCCCACACAGAGGGGGGAAAGAGGGTGAGATCTGAGACGCCAGGGCCCATCGCAGGTGAGATCTGAATGCAGCCAGATGCATGCCATGTCGCGTTGTTCGATGAAATGCAATCCAAAAGTCGAACAATTATTGTTGTTGTTGTTGAAACGACATCAATATCATCAGCTCTTGCTCTCATCTCACCTCAAGTGACCTCCACATATCCCCGCCCCCTGTTCGTCCAGCCGCGCACTTCCCTGCTTCAATCTCGTTTGGTGGACAGCGCGCGGGCGCACCGCGGCGATGCTCGACGTTGTCCTCCCCACCCTCCTCCTCGCGCTCCTCTTCGTCGCACTGCGCAACGCGCCGTCATGGCTCTCCAAGCAGCCTCTGCGCCGCGGCAAACTCTCGGCAACATACCGCCTCGCACCGCGGCGACACTGGATCGTCGAGCGCGATGGCATGACGCTGTCTGCGAGCACGACCGCGCTCAACGCGCTGCCCAAGGAGGTCATGGGCCGCATCGAGGCGCTCGGCCACTCTGCGCGGGATAAGGTCAAACGCTTCTACGATGCGGGTGTCGCGTTTGGTATGCTCGGCACGGGGATTGCTCTCGCTGGCGCCGTGTGGGCGTGGATGAGGGCATGGTGGGGTGTCTGGCATGAGGCCGAGGCTCATGCGCGGACGCACGCGACCACCGCGTCCGAGATTGCGCATGTCATCAAGCGATCACTCACCACTGTAACCGAGGTGCCGCAGGTACATGCCAGCCAGGGTGGTCTCCAGCCATTGGTGAGTGCGGAAGCTGGACACTGCTGACTAGAGATACCCGGAATCACCACTCCGCTCTCCCACCTTCCGACACTCATCCTCGCATTCATGCTGTCTCAGCTGCTCCACGAGCTGGGACACGCACTCGCCGCAGCAATCGAGGACATAGCGCCCTCAAAACTCGCTTTCAGCATCCACCTCGTCCTTCCCTCTGCATCCGTCGTCTTCCCCTCCAACGTAGACTACCTCCCCGTCCGCGCGCGCTCGCGCATCGCGACCTCGGGGCCGTGGCACAACCTCCTCCTCTGGGTCGCCCTTCTCTCTCTCGGGCCGTTTGGCCGCGGGATATTCTATACGAACCGGACAAACGCAGGGCGCATCGTCACGGACGTGGCCTCTGTGAGTTATCTCGAGTGGACACACCTGACTCCCCCAGGGACCGCTCGCAGATCATTTCCGCAGCGGCGACCTCATCACCCACATTGACGACCTCCCGATTGCCGGCAAGGAAGACGTGTGGAAGCGATACCTTACAACATCGGATATTGAGGACATGAGCACCGGATGGTGTATCTCCAAGTGGGAGTTTGCCGACGCGCGCCTCGCGCCATGCGCAGACCACCTAGTCGCGTTCCAGCATATCGGCGGTACAGGCAGGACGGCGCAGCCGCGCTGCCTCGAGCCGCACTCGATCGTCGCCCAGCCAATCACGGAATGCAAGTGCGCAGTCTCGCAGCTGTGTATCCGCCCCGCAGCCAGTGAACACATTCTCCGCATCCGGTATCGCCGCGGCGGAGGGCGTGACACCGTGCTCTGGGCCGGTGACCGGCTCGCCGTCTATGACCAGGTCCGCGTGAGCACCCTCAAGCCACGGCTCTGGGGCTCGGGCACGCGATGGGTCGAGCTCTTCATGGCGTGAGTGATCAACTCGCCTGGTACAGGACACACACACCTGGCTCCCACTGACATACAGATATCTCAAGATGGCGACGCTCTCGCTGTACCTCATCAACCTCCTCCCACTTCCGCACACAGACGGAATTCAGCTCTTCTCCGCGCTCCTTTCCTCGCGACGGCGCAGTAGCGGCGGCGCGGCACGGCAGCTCTCGTCGACACAGCGGAGCCAGCACCCCACCATCAATCCGTACCGCTATGACGGGTACGACTCGGACGACTCGGACGCGGGCGACCCCGAGCCGTCCTGGGCAGCAGGGTACGGCCGCCGCGAGGAGATCTGGCAGCGCCGCCTCCGGCGTATTGTGGAGGGCTCGACGGCCGCGTTGGTGGTGGGTTGGGCGCTGGGCTGGGCCATGCTCGCCCTCCTGAGATCTAGTTAGATTTGCGTGCATGTGCTTTGGGATGCAGCTGCTTTGCATATGGTGCGTAGTGCATGCTAACTGTTCGTTTGGCACTAACTCATTGACCTGAAGACATGACTCTCAATCGGTCCCGGCCCGATCCACCCGCTATTCGCTCCATCAACACCATTCAACAGGTGATCGACCAGCTCATCACGACGCAACGTCTCTCTGCTGCATGGTGCATCACTGTTCGTAACAACCCCTCCGCTCTATTGCTTTGGCTGCCCAGCCGGCCCGGCCGCCTGCGGCGCAATGCCCATTCTGGCTCGCTGGAGTGTAAAACCAACAAAAAGGTCACGACGGGGATCGAACCCGCGATCTCCTGATAAACGCTCAGAATCGTAGTCAGACGCCGTACCATTTGGCCACGCGACCGGGATATTTTTTTGAGATCCCTCTTCCTCGCGTCTGACTGCGTCGATAACAAGACCGCCCACGACTGCGCGAATGACCTGGGGAGATGTAAAGTGGTTCAAATGACGCTGCTTGTCGTCACCCACTTCATTATTCTCTATCTATGTATTTCTATGTACAAAGTGGACTGATGGGGCAATGCAGTGGGATACAGGAAGGATATTTACAGGGTGTTGATGTGAGATGATGGCGGGATGTCCTGGTCGAGGCATGTGATATCCGGAATATCTTCAATTACTTCCACTCAGAGAAGACGGGCTCGAGGCCATCGTCGTTGAGGAACACGACGTCTCCGACGTCCTCCGGGCGGCGAAGGAGGCGCTCGTACAGCGGCGCGCCGACCTCGTGGAAGAAATCGACGAGGGTGGACATGTGGATGTGCTCGAGGGCCTCGCGGAGCTGGCGGCGCTTCCAGTTGAGGTTGTCGCCGATTTCGCGGGGGTCGACCCAGTGGACGTAGGTCGATGGCCAGGCGGCGACGAGGGCGCGAATCTCGGTGAGCAGGTCCGCGTTGGGCGGGATGTTGAATGCTGCGGGGGGGATGTTCTCTGTCCCTACGAGCTCGAAGCGCCCGCCGCGGAAGAGAACCAGGCTTCCGAATGCGATGAGTGAGCCGAGGATCCCGAGGTCTGGAGGTGGCGCTTCGATCGACTCCACCTCGCGCGGGTGGTTGCTGCACGGGACGAAGACTACGATCAGCTCGTTCAGCTCCTTTGCCCGCGCGAGGTACTGGTACATTGACTCGTCCCACCACGCGTACTGCAGGTGCGGGTGTGACGGGTCAAAATCAATGTGAAGGACAAGGCGCTTCATGCCGGGGGTGTACGGGCCGCCCTCGCCGTACGGCGGGATGTCGGAGGACCACCAGCCAATGCGCCAGGTGTTGGCCGAAGTGATGCACACGAACTCCGCGACGGTCGGCGCCGGCGGCGTCGGAAGGAGGCCGGCGGTGGTGCGGCGCACGAGACGGAGGTTGGTAAGGGCGTCGAAGAAGATGGCCGCGTCGGCGGCGAGAACGGGGGAGAAGAAGAGGTGCCAGTCGAGGACCTTTGTGTGGCACAGGCTGCGTGTCACGGCCGCCCTGTCCATGAGGTTGAGCTTGGGGAGGCGCCGCTGGCCGGGGGCGCTGAGCCGCACGTCCTGCGGATACCGAAGCGACACAGAGGTGTACCGCACAATGATGTGTGCAAAGAGTGTCTTGTCGACGAACCGCTGCAGGCCCTTGCACGTGCGGCGCCAGACAAACCTGTCGTCCCACGGCGTGTCCTCGATAATGCGCTCGATGATGTGTGGGAAGCCGGCGTACTCGAGCCTGTCGGGTGGGGTGGGGCTGTGTTGTCTGAGGTCGCGTGAACGCCGGCGGATCGTCTCCCGCCTAACCAAGAGAGCAGGTGCGCGGGTGAGCGGAGCGCCTGGCTCGACCTGCGAGTCTAGTGCGTTCAGTGTCGCCTCAATGTCCTTTGCGTTCTCGAGGATGAAGGAGGCTGATGCGCCCGGACTGCCGGTGGGCAGCCACTCGAACACCCCCTCGTATATGTCCGGCAGGCCGGTGCACACCGGCGCGCTCGTCCTCATGGTCATGCTGCGCTTGGGGCGATGCGGGCGGTAGTAGGAGTGAGGCCCGGAGTACGAGTGAGAGTGAGGGTGAGGATGGTGATGGTGATGGGAATGTAGGTGTACCTCGGACTGATGGTTGTTGTTGACGTTTCGGGGGAGTGAAGCTGCGGCGACCCGGGGCATCGACTGGGCGAGTGTCTATTGTTGAGTGCGGAGAGGGTGGAAGTGGGTGGAGGTAAATCATATATGTCGTCTCCCAGAGGATACCCCTTGCGCACAGATGGAATTGAATGATGTTGGAGATGGAGAACTAGCAAGTTGAGAGCCGATATATACCCATCCTCACACAGACGAGGGAGGTGGGCGACAGATATACAGTAAAGGCCCACACCGCGATGAATGCTCGTGTTCTGGTGTAAAATTCTGATGACGAGGAATGGTGAATCGGGGGCGGTACAGATCGTACTGTACATATCGACAGCATCCACGATCCACGAGACAACCTCTCAGCTCTCCGAGGATGTGCTGCATGTGCTGCATGTGTCCCAAAAATGCCAAGCCACAACGGTCCCTGGGGCCTGGGAGCTGAGTTCTTTTCTCCGAACGCCACGCCGCTGCGGCGACGCAGGCGGCGCAGTCGCTTGCGGTGCTGTGTGGGAAGTACAAGTCGAGATGGGTGACTCTCCGAGGCTTGCGTGCACTGGTTGCTGATAATTCTGTATCCTAGAGCTGATGTGTCGTGGGAGAGAGGACAAGTGGGGGGTGCGTTAACTGCGTTGTTGTTTTTTCGTCATTGGCGACTGGCGAATGCACGCGCGCCGATCACCAAAAGATAAGATAACGAGCGCTAAATTAAAAAACTGTCCCTCTCTTTTAGTGCAGATTCATCGCACCCAGGCATCTTGGCATCATTCAGTGAGTGCCCATGCTGAAAGAGCTTCAGCTCTCAGCCCCGTTATGTTCGCTGCAGCGATGCACCCACTGCAAAGTACGGGTGTATCATTTGTCTAACACTATTCCATCACCAAAATGTCCGCCCAGCATAGGGTGTGCCGGCCGAGGCCATGGGCCAGATCTGGCCAGCACAGATCTGGCCAGCACACGTCCCAGAGCAAGGGACTGACTGTTCTGCGCGCCTTGTGCTCACCCATACAGGTCTCCCGGCCTCCGGTCGGCGGTCAGACTGTCCCTGCTCTCAAAGATGTCCACCGCTACTGTACCCCTACGGCTGGCCTGTGCTCGCGACTCCGCTTCGCCCAATCCCGGGAAACAGTCCCTTCCTCAATGTCCTCCATAGCAACCACCTCGTACAGCCCCAACACCGCCAAACAATACATACACTCCCAGCCTACTTCCTCGCCTCCTCCATCGCATCCGTAAAGTCCTTCATGGCCTGGAACGTCCAGTCGGGCTTGACGTCCGCATAGTCACTTACGCCCATGACCGGCTCTGTCGTCGTGCGCGAGATCCACGCGCCCTTGAGGCCCTTCTTGTGCCCCCTAATGTCAGAACTGAGTGAGTCTCGGTACTCACGGCTGGATGTCGTGCAGCTTCGAGTTGGCGACAATGAGGATGTCCTCCGCATCGATGCCGAATTCGGACTTGATGTGCGAGATTGCATAGTCAAAGTTGGCCAGTGATGGCTTGTAAGACCCGACTGGGGTGTGAGCATGGGAAAGGCAGAGTACGCTGCGTTGTTGAACGCCTTGACCTAGATGGCCGACTAGACTTCCGAGTCGGAATCCATGCCCTCACTCACTCTTCTCAGCCGTGTAGATCGCATCGAAGCTGAAGTTCTGCTCGAGCTTCTTCTTCGACCTGCCATCAGTGCTTGTTTCCAAACACCTCAGCTTACACCTCAAAGCTCGCATTGTTGACATTCGAAAGGATGATCTGTCGCAGACCCATCTTGTTCAGGCGCTCGAGCGCGTCCGCCGAATCAGGAAAGGCAGGCCACGCGCCGACGCTGTTCCCAAACGCGGATGCCTCCTCTGTTCATCAGCCCAAGTACGCGGTATAACTCACCATCAGAGACCTCGAGGCCGAAATCTTTCGCGGTCGCAAGGTACCCCTGCTTCAGCCTGCCGTCAGCTCTTGGTTTCCCCAGCTACACGTACACCTCTGGGTACGGCATTGTCGGCGTCTCGGTCTGGATGCGAGTTTCGTGTGGGCCGAAGCGCGCAAAGAACTCGGCGCGGGAGGGCGCGCCCGCACGCTTCAGTACTGGCGCATTGTCGATCATGCCCTGTTCCCAGTTGATCAGAGTCTGGGAGTTAGTCATTGACGTTGGAGGGGGCTTACGCCGTAGCAGTCGTAGAGGAGGGCCTTGTAGTTCTTGAGAGACATCGTGAGTGAAGGAGATTGGATGGGCTGGAGAATGGTTGAGATGCGCTAGATCTGGGTTGGTGGGGATGGAGCTGCGTCTTGGGGTTCAGTTATATACAACGCTGTATAGAAGATGAGAGAGACACTCGATTGTTGTGCTGGCGTGTCGTTCCAGGCCATGAGAAACAGGGGGTGAATGGAGTTGAGTTGCCGCATCGGATCCGGGCGCTGTGGGCAACCGACACAAGTTACCGACCCGCACAGGGCGTGGAAGTTGGGCGGAAGTGGCGGAAGTGGGTCGGACGACGAACCGAGATGTTTTAAGCGGTGACGGACACGCCGGGTGCTCGATAAAGCTGTCGAGCGAGCGCTAAGATGGACTTCTGACGGATCGAGATGTTTCTCGATTACTTGTGAGGTCGGAGACGTACACCGCAACGCAGCATTGACGATCGCTGTGTGCTGCGCTGTGCTGCGCGGAATTGCCGGCTTATCCACTTCCAACTTTCTCACGTCACCACAGCAATCAGTGAACGGTCCAGAAACGCGGACGGGTACCATACGCCACAAACCCCTTCCCTCCGTTCAGCTCTGGCATTTATCGCGTATGCGTGTGTTTTTCTTGTAGATCCGGTCGTGGTGGTTGTGGTGGGTTGTGGTGCCGCACGTCTCTCCCGGGTCGGCCATCTCGGCGTCGGTCAATTCCGTCATTCCATAGAGCGGAAGTGGAGCGCAAAGTGACAACCAGCAGCCATCCAGCTCTCGCTGCTCTCGCTACAACTCCATCACTTCGGTATACATACATTCCAATGCCGCCGTCTCGCACCCAGGACCCCCCAAAACCAGGACGCACAAGGCGGAACGTGACTCAAGCCTGCACGAACTGCCGGGAGCGGTGAGCCCTCCGCCCCCTTGTCCGTTCAACTTCCGCTTAAATTCAGGAAGAAGAAGTGCGACGGCGCGCGTCCTTGCGGTACCTGCGTCTTCTACAAGGTATTTAGCCTGCTTTACTAAACTGACGGGAGGATGAGTGCAGCTCCACGCGGGACGATTGGCGGCGGCCTCTGTCAAAGGAAGAAGTCAACGGTCTCCGCGCGCGGGTGGTGCAGCTCGAAAAGGAGGTAGAGGAGTATCGCCGTCTTCTGGAGCAATCCTCGCAGAAGCGGTATTCTTTACCTCCAGTACCGCCTCCGCCTCCAACACAGACCCAGACATCCACGTTTGAGCCGTGCTTTGCCGTCGACGCGTCCATTCCAGACCGGCCGTTAATCAGCCCGACAGCCCGTACTGACGCCGTCGAGGGACTCATGGTACGCCCTTCCGCCCTGCCACCGCTAATGGAAGGTACAAGATGACCGCGGCTCCCTGCGAGTCCACAGTGCAACGAGTGCATTTCATCACCTCGGCGCCACGGCCCCGCCCAGCCGCGACTCTGCGCGCCTTTCGAACACGACCGATCCGCGGCGTTTTGCACGATTCCTCCCCGACGTGTACCTCACCAAGGCGCAGCACGACACTGCGCTGGACCGGTTCTTTCGGTATTTCGCTCCGTTTGGTACGTTCCCCGCCCGCCAGTGCTGACGGCTAGCCCAGCGCGCGACGCCGCACCTCTTCTACCGCGACATGGACGTCGCGCTGTCTATCGCTGACACCGCGGACCTGCCCGCACTGGCACCAAACTACAGTCGGGTAGCGCACAACACGATCCTCGCACTGGGCCTCGCGTATGCCGACGAAGAGCACCTCCGCGCGCAGAGCACGCGGCGCGCGTTCCATCTCCACGCTGGCGGGCTGCTCGAACAGGAAATCGCCAATCCCTGCGTCGCGACCGTGCTCGCGCTCACGCTGCGAAGCAGCTTTTGCAGCACCGGCGGCAATTACTCGCTGGGGTGGATCGCGAGCGGGCTTGCGATCCGGCTGTGTTTTGGGCGTAAGTGACGAGAGGATACACCAAAACTCATTATACAGTCGGGCTACATGTCGATACGTCGGCGCTCGTCAGTGGAGGAAAACTCTCCCATGAGGCGTGGACGGAGCGGAACGTGGCGTTCTGGTCGACATTCGCGCAGGAGGAGATGTGGGCAATCTACATTGGCCGCAGCTCGCTCATGGGCGGGAAATACTCGTGCGTAGGGTGAATTCCTTGTTCTAACGACAGATGTCCGCGGCCCGTACCGGACGCGGTGACCGACCACACGATCTGGACGTGGCCGCCGGGACAGCACAGCGCGCTCGCGCCCTCGCCGTCCTGGCTCAGCACCGCGTTCGTTCATACTGTCGGCCTCATGCGGATCGCGACCGACATCACGAACACACTGTCAGTTGTCTCGTGTCTCGTGCTGACTGAGCAGGTACGAGCGGTGCGACAAGGCCGCGCTCGTCGCGGACGGGACGGTGGAGCGGTTCCGGTGCGTCTTGGCCTAATGTCAGACTGACGGAAGCGCCGCCCTCGACGCATGGCGTGCCGACCTCCCCACGCAGGTCAGCCTCGAACCCTCCGATACCCCCGCGCAGCCGCACATTATCCTCCTCAACCAGAGCTGGGCGTGGGTCGTCATCCTCCTCTTCCAACCCTTCAGCCAGGTCGTCGCCGAGTCAGAGTTTGCAAGATATGCCATGGACGTAAGTGGCCACACCTAGCCCCAACACTCACCCCCCCAGCGATGCCACGAGGCCGCACAGCGGTCATACCTCTTTGCGCAGCAGTACCACCTCTCCCACGGGCTGGGGTATACGCCCCCGACAATGGCGGCGATAGTGTACACGACAGCCACGACGTTTCTGCTCGCTGCCGCGCAGGCCGTCCTCCCGTCCCAGGTCGCCGCGAGTCTTGAGAAAGTGTGGTCTTGTCTCGGTATGCTCCGCCTGATCGGGGGGACGTGGGAGGCCGGACACCAGAAAGCGGATATCCTCCAGCGCTTGCTGGACGAGTATACCCGCTCGGCCGAGATTGTCGACGTGCAGAGCTTGCCGAACGTGCAGCCCGATGCCGCGCCTGAGTGAGTGTGGATACGGATCGTGCTGATCCCAAGGGCTTCGTTTGATGCCTCAAGCTGGACAGCGGATGAGTCGCTCGACGAGTTTATCCAGTCGCTCTTCTCGCAGAACACCATCCCTATTGGCGGAGAGTTTGATCTCATGGCCATGCTGCAACAGCCTGGCCTGTAACCCTGCCTCACCACGTAGTCGCTCCTCACCACATAGTTGCTCCTCTGATCTGTCCGATGCATTGTTGTATGGTCTACAGATACAAGCTGGCAGCAAACACAACTGCATCGTCAGTTTTCGCGTCTCAGACAAAACTCACTGTCTCGCTTGATGAGCGCCTGCGCCTCCTCCATCTTCTGGAACAGCTCGGCATCGCCAATGACGCGCGCGGCGTCGCGCACCTCGCGACACGTCTCGTCGAGGCGCGTAATCACGCGCACGATCGTGCCCTCAGGTACGTCCGTGAGCTGTGTAATCTCGTTGAACGGCTGCCGTGTGAGTAACTCGCAGCAACGCCTCACTCACCATGCCCTTGGCCCACTCGTACACGACCTCGACGAGGCCGGGCTTAAACTTTTCCCTAAAGTCCTCAAACGTGACGTGCCGCCGCAACTGACAGTTCTCCACATTGTCCGCGATGGCGTAGATAATGTCCAGACCCTGTGCGAGCTTGGCGGGTATCTCTGGCTGGGACTCGGTCTTCTCCACAAACACGAATACCGAGAGGAGCGCGACGGCCTCTTCGGGCGTGTAGTCTGCCAGAATGTTGTCGAGGATGAGCTCGGTGAGGATGAGCTCGTGGGCCGAGTTGATCTCACACGCCACACGGCCCTTGAGCAGCACTGTAGAGTTCTGGTCAATGAACTGCAGCTCCTTGAGCACCTCAACTCGCGACTCGTAGTCGGGAAGCAACTCGAGGTTCTGATCCGAAAGCGCAAGCTTGAGCTGCTTCAGGCTGCCCTCTACGAGCTTCCTCTCGTGTATGATATCGTACTGCGGATGAGTTCTGTACATCGGACAGTGTACTCGTAACTCACGTGATCGTCAAACTCCTTACACAGCTGGCAACCAAGCTTGGCCACACGGTCAGTGAGGGCTATGCGGGAGCGAAGGAGGTCCTGGAACTCGAGTTTGCTCATGCGAGCCCAGTCAAACTCCTGCTCGGCGAGAGTGCTGGAAGCGAGCGACTCGAACACGCCGGCCAAGTGCTGCACGGCTGTGAGCGACGCCTCCTTTGACCGCTTGTCGAGGATGGCGACCGCGTCGACCTTGAATAAGCGGCTGGTGATGAAGGAGACACTCGAGCTGTCCACAGTGGTCAGTTCCCAGTGGGGATCGCTGAATTCTCCGGGGTGGAGAACAGGCGGCCAACGAGGTGGCACGTCCTCGTCCTTGACATCGTCCTTGTGAGTCAGCTGCCGCTTGGTGACAAGCGCCAGGACCCAGTATGCCCTCGAATCAGTCTTGACGCCGTCGCGGACGATGGACGGGGCGTTTCGCAGAACTATCGCAACGTTGCCAAAGAAGTGCTGCCATCAGTAGACGCCACATGAGGTAAACTTACGCCGTCCTGAAGCACAATAATACGCCCAGGAATCATCTGTTTTCCCGGCGCCCAGGCAGCCTGGTGAACGAGGTTCTTGTTGAGACGAACGATTTCAGCCGAGAGGTCGTAGAATGCCTCGATATCGGGCTTGCACGTAGCGCAGTCGACATTGGGCAGCTTTGCTAGACGTTTCTCGGTCTGTAACAGATCAGTTGCTGTAACATTTCAGATCTGCTCACCTGCTCGACCTGCTTCTGCTGCTCAGGGGCAAGCTTCTGCGCGGCATTCTCCGAGAAGGAACGCTTTATCATCTCCTCGACACGCAGAGCCTCAACACGAAGTAGGTTGAGAATCATGTTGTACGTGAGGCGGAATTGAGAGGTGAGGCGGTTGGGCACGCCGAGCATCATCTCCTGGAGCTCGGTCACCTGGATGCTGTCAGCTACAATGCTCAATCATGCAGCTGTCACTATGCCACACACTCACAGGCTGGAGCTCCTCGCCACTGAGGATGATGACAGTACCAGTCGTGTCAAGACCACGACGACCGGCACGACCCGCCATCTGGGTGTACTCTCCGGGAAGGAGGTTGCGGAACGACACGCCGTCGTGCTTGCGGATACCCGAGAACACGACGCTCTTGGCAGGCATGTTGACTCCCTGGGATTGTCAGAATGAAGATCGCTGTGGATTCCACTCACCATTGCAAATGTCTCCGTCGCAAACAAGACCTTGATCAGTCCCCGCGCAAAGAGAATCTCGACAACCTCTGCACACAGTCAGCTGACGTTGTACCTCAACAGCGGACCCACCTTTAACAAGAGGGAGCAGGCCACCGTGATGGACACCAATACCGCGGCTCATGAGCTCCTTCATCCTCAAAATCTGGGGCAGCGTCTTGTCAGTCCCCTTTAGGCGCGTAAGCGCGCGCTCCCACACAATGTGGACCTCGCTCTTCTCCTTGGCATCACACAGGTCGGTGCCGGTCAACGTCATCGCGTACTCCTCACAGCGCTTCTTGGAGAACACGAAGTTGACCACCGGGAGAAGGCTGTTCTTGCGGAGGTAGTTTATCAGATGCGTCCAGACATTCTGGTCGAGCTGGTGGCTACGACCGCCGCGGCCCATGTGGCCTCCGCGACCGCGACCTCCACGGGCGGCAACGGCTGGAGCTGGCGCGCCCTGGCCACCACCGCGGTTGGTATGTGAGCGGCCGCCACCGACGCGGGAGAACGGCGCGGAACGACCTGTGGGCAGATCCTTCGCTTTCGGCGCCTGGCCCGGTGCTCCGCCGCGGCCGCCGGTGCGGACCAAAGGCGGGAGGCCGGCAGCCTCGCGCTCCTTCTCCTGCTTGCGCCGAAGTGCCTCGCCGGCAGACTTGTAGCCGTCTCCGAGAAACTGGCCCTTCGAGTCGACGATCTTGTGCAGCTCCTTGCCGGCCCAGAGATAGTGCTCGAGAGGGACTGGACGCATGGGAGTGGAGATGACGTAGATGTTCTTCTTCTTCGTGCGACTGGTAGGTCAGCAATGGTTTCTGCAAGGAACCTACCCAACCCAATCCGCAAATTCCTTGGTATTGGGGACAGTTGCAGACAAGAGGATTATGTTGACGTGCTCCGGAAGCATAATGATGACCTCCTCCCAAACGACACCACGCTGGAACCGTTAGACAATCGGTTTGCCAGGAGTTGCGATCAGCACATACCTCTGCGTCGTTTACATAGTGCACCTCGTCGAAAATAACAAACTCGACGTCACGAATCAGGTCGGCACCCTTGTAGAGCATGCTACGCAGAATCTCGGTGGTCATCTAGTCATTAGCACATCAGTCGCGTCGAAGATACGCACAATCAAACAGGGGGCCTCCGCATTGATCTGCACATCACCAGTGAGGATGCCGATGGCTGCCGGGTCGAACGTGGTCTTGAAGTCACGGAACTTTTGGTTCGACAGAGCCTTGATGGGCGAGGTATAGATTGCCCTACTGTGAGCTCATGCATACTGCGCCCAACTCACCTCGTCATGTGCTTCATTGCCAGTGCAATGGCGTACTCGGCTACCACGGTCTTACCAGCCGACGTGTGGGCAGCAACAAAGACGCTGTCGCCCATCTCGAGGCGGTAGACGGCCTCTTTCTGGAAGTTGTCGAGCTCGAACGGATACTGAATGTCAGCGCAAGCGGGAGTGAATACCAACCTCGCGGGCCATCTCGGGGACGAGCTCGTGGAACTGGGCTGTCAGCTTCATCAGCAATGCGAGCTTACATTGACAAGCTCCTGGTTGACATCCACGACGTGCGCCCACTCCTTCTTGGCGATGGTGTTGAATGCCTTCCTCGGCGGCGGCGGGGCAGGTAGCCGCTGTGTTGTTAGAGTTGATTAAACAACACTATGTCAACTCACTCCAACAGGGAGAAGGTCGTCGACGTTCTTGGTCGAAGTGGACGGCCCCGACCGGCTGACCTGACCATCAGGTGTAATCTCGTCGTCGCCCAGACGCATCACCTGCTGGGTCAGCAAGGTTGTCAATTCCACAAAGTCAGACGCACCTCAAGGGTTGGCGAATCCTCTCCTCCGCGGCGTCTCCGCTTCGCCTTGGTAGTCATGGACTGCGCGCCAAGCATCTCCGTAAGGAACTCTTCCGCTGAGACGTCAGCTGATGTCGTATTATCAGCTCACCTCCTTCAAGCTGCACGCCTCTGCGCATGCCAGGCGCACGCGTCTTCCACCCGTCCTCATCCTCAAGCTCCGCCTCAACCTCCTCGACCGTTACAGCGGGCTCGAGGCCGCCAGGGAGGAACGGCGCGTTTGTGCTCTTGCCACGGACAAAGGAGCCCAGCGCGCCGGGCTCGCGCATCATCGAGCTCGAGAGCGACGGGTGCGCCGCCGGCTTCGGGGCGAGCCCGTCGCGCCAGTGCGTAAATGTTCCGTCAATACCTCGGAAGCTGGGCGCCACGACATGGGTTGGCGGAAGGGGCTCCAGGCGGAGCTGCGGCAGCGGGATCGGCGTGGGGAGATTCACCTGCCAGCGCCACAGGTCTGGGCCGGACAGGTCTTTCGGCGGCGAGAGGACGTCCTTCTCCACCAGCTTGAGCGCCTCTTCAGGCGTTGGGAGCGCGGAGATGCCCAGGTTCTCGGCGAGCGTCTCGGAGGAAATGATCGAGCTCGCGGGATCAGAGGCGGCCAGGAGCAGGTCGAGGTACCGCTCCGAGGTGGCGCTCCCGTTTTCCTTGGGCTCAGGTGCCATTGTGAGGAGGTTGCACCTGGAGGATGGAATGGGGTGTGGGTAAAGAAGGGAAAAGGTGATGGATAGAAGATGAAGAAGAGTGAGAGTGAGAGGTGTGCTCGCCATCAGTCTCTTTCTCTCCGTCATCATCCTTTCCTCTTCGACCCTTGGATTCGTCGCGTTTGAGAGCTGGAAACATTCGACGAAGTGACGAAATCGCCATGTGGAGTGAGATCTGTTACGTAAAAGGTTTGTGCTCATCTTCGCGATTGTTGGTGCCAGCCAGTGTCCGAAAGGGATGAGTCTCTTTCCAGGTCGATTTCCATCCACAACTTTCTAATCTTCCACATCCATCAACATCAACACAACATGTCCGACGCAGCAGCAGCAAAGCGCAAGCTGCGACCAGCACGCAAACAGGTCAAGCCGGGAGAGGTCGACCTAACGGAGAAGGTCCAGCCGGGAAAAGAGTACAGTGCGTGGTCGGTCGTGTTGTTGACAAGGCTCCGTGGTCTCGTGCTGACAACAGATGTGTGGTACAACAAGTGGGCTGGAGGAGACAAGGAGGATGCGCTTGCGATGTGAGTGCTGTTTATTAGGGAGTAGTTCATGGCTGACCCACAGGCAAACGCTCTCGCAGACTCGCTGCGTCATCTCGCGCGATGCGGGGTACACCCGCGCAGACGCGACGGGCAACCGCTTCTGCTGTCTCTTCTTTGCGCGAGGATGCTGTCCCTATGGGTGCGTTAACGTTTCCTCTGCAAACTAACGCGCCAGGTCTGAATGCGGATACCTCCACCGGCTGCCGCTGCCGCACCAACTGATCGACCACTCGCGCGACTGCTTTGGACGGGAGAAGCATGCCGACTACCGCGACGACATGGGTGGGGTGGGGTCGTTCAACCGCACGAACCGCACGCTGTACATTGCTCAGATTCACGAGAGCGCAGACAAGGAGCAAACGAAGGAGACTATATTGCGGCATTTCCGCGAATGGGGCAAGATTGAGAGATGTAAGTGGTGGGGTAGTCGACGGGCCTAACCACTCAGATAACATCCTCTACAACCGTGGAATCGCATTCGTTACGTATCAGTACGAGGCGAACGCGCAGTTTGCCAAGGAGGCGATGCAGCACCAGAGCATGGACATGGACGAGATCCTGAACGTGCGCTGGGCGACCGAGGACCCGAACCCGGGAGCAGCAAAGGCCGAGGACGACAGGATAGCGCGCGAGGGCCGGCGAGTGATTGCAAGCAAGCTGGACGGCAACCTCGTCGAGGCGTCACAGGCGCTCCGCGCGCTCGAGGAGGGCAAGGAGGACGAGTTTTACCCCATCGAGGCGTCTGTGCCCGACGAGCCCGAGGAGGAAGAGCGCCCGGCGAAGCGTGCGCGTGCGGAGGACGGAACACCGACTGGGATCCTCGGCGGGGAGACTCTTGACAATATCAAGTACTATGCCGAGCTAGCACGCAAGCAGATTGGCGAGGCGCGGACACGCAAGACGCCGGCAGCCCCGGCGCCGGTGAAGACGGGTGTGGCTCTCCTGGGGGGTTATGGCAGCGATAGTGACGACGAGTAGAGATGTGATTGTATCATTGTGTCCGTGTCGATGCATGTGTGCACCTGCATCTGGGTATCTGCATGTCTGCATTTGCGCACGACGATGTTTTCCATTGTTTCCTGTGATGAGAGTCGAACACTGTGGGGGTTGAGAGAGACATTTTGACTTTTTGAAACGAGAGGTGCTTGTTTTTACTATAAAAGGCAGGAAGAGGTGAGTCCTCAATGTCATTTCTCGGCATTCTCCATTTTGTTCCTCCAGCCCAGCACTACTCCAGCCAGCCAGTCGGAGAGTCTCTTTGCCGTCCACCTCGTATTTATTGTTCTTGTCGTCATTCTTCTTTCACCACACCCTCCCTCTTTCTCTCTTGCATCATCAAACAAATAACAACAACATTCATATCAAACACAAATCACTGCCTACTGCATAGCACTCCATCGCCCGCTCTCGCACCCCTCTCGCAACAATGGGCGATACCACCCCATTGACGCTCCCCACGAGCGTGCCCTTTCCTATCACCATCACACGCCTGCTTGTCTCGCGCGGGACAGCAGTGCGACGAGGGGACAAGCTACTCGAGTACTCATTTCTCTCGGCAACGCGGCGGCGCGAGAACGAACAGCTCGAGAGGGAGGGCAAGAAGGTGCCCTCTGAGCGGTGGCAGGACGACATGGTTGGCAGCTGGGAGAGCCCGGTGGATGGCACCACCACCGCATGGGAGAAGGGCGTCAAGCCCGGTCTCGAGATTGACCGGCGGCAGGCAAAGTGGGTGCAGGCGTTTGACCCCTACCCATTCTTAAGCTGACCGTACAGTAAACCGCTCATCAGCGTCGAGCAGGCATGCACCCATCCGGTCCAGATCCATGGAATGTGTGGCGTGTGCGGTGCGGACATCACAAAGTGAGTCAGCCCACTATTGTCTTCCGAGACCAGGACCAGACATCAGACTGACGTTACAGTGATGACTACCTCTCTCGCCCAGAGGAGAGCGATAACCGCGTAGACTCCTCCCGTGTCCCGGACAGCTTTGAAATGTCGCACGATGCACTAGGAGTCAAAGTGTCCACAAAGGTGCGTCATCAACCCATGCACAAGAACGATAGCTGACGTGACCAGGAGGCACGCCGTCTGGAGACACTGTCGCGCGACACACTGCTGGAGTCTCGCCGTCTCAGTCTCATTGTCGATCTCGACCAGACTATCATCCACACAACCGTCGATCCGACTGTTGGGGAGTGGCTTACCGAGATCGAGGAGGACGACAAGGAGGAGGCCGAAAAGTCAAGCGCCGGCAAGGAGAAGGACGATGGCGCAAAGAATGCAGACGGCGAGAAGGCAGCTGGTGAGGAAGGACCTGATGGCCGGAGCACTACGCCCCCGATGTCGCCATCACACAAACGCGAGAAGAACCCCAACGCCAAGGCGCTCCGCGACGTTGCGGCTTTCCAGCTGGCTGACGACGTGCCGCCGGGGTACAAAGGCCGGCCACGGGCTGCACCTCGGCGATGGTACTACACCAAGCCACGGTGAGTGCGCTCACAGTGACATCGCTGACATCCAGCCCTGGGCTGCCCGACTTCCTCGAGAACATGAGCAAGATGTACGAGATGCACGTCTACACGATGGGCACGCGCACGTACGCCGACGAGATTTGCAAGATTATCGATCCTACTGGCAAGATCTTTGGCGGGCGAATCCTTAGCCGCGACGAGAGCGGGAGCATGTCGTCCAAGTCGCTGATGCGTCTCTTCCCTACCGACCAGAGCATGGTCGTAGTCATTGACGACCGCTCGGACGTGTGGGGCGACTGCCCCAATCTTCTCAAGGTTGTGCCGTACGATTTCTTCATTGGCATTGGCGACATCAACGGCTCCTTCCTTCCGCCAACTAAGCCGGCTGTGGCACCCATGCCGAAGCAGGGTGACCCCAGCACACCCTCCACTGCTCCGTCATCGCCGCCGCCAGAGACACCGCCACAGATACCCAGCACAGAGGAGGGGTTGCTTCTCCAGTCGAAGCTGCTTGACGAGCTGGCACAAAAGCGACCACTGGCGAAGCTGGAGCAGGAGAGCGAGGAGGATGATGATGATGAGGAGGAGGAGGATAAGGAGAAGGAGCCATCGAAGGAATCAGCATCTGGGGAAGACTCTACCACCAAACCTGATGGACCCACTGAGGAGAAGAAGGAGGCTGATGGGGCGGCGACAGACGCCAGCGCGGCTGATGATGAAGCAAAAGCGTCGCCGGAGGCCAAGGCCGCCCCCGTCCCTCCTCAACACCATCACCACCATCACCACCACCACCGCAAGCAGCTGCTCAATCCTGATGACGACGAACTTGATCGTGTCGCATCCGTGAGTCGACATTCATGTTCATTCTTGCTGACAAGCCAGATCCTCACCGAGGTGCATACGATGTACTACGACGCCTACGACTCGCGCAACCCCAAGTCGTCGTCGCTGCCTCTGCAGTGCGATACCCCGCTTCTCCTCGGAGAGATCAAGGACGAAGTGCTATCGGGATGCACACTCGCATTCACAGGCGTCATCCCGCGCAACGTCTCCCCGGAGAACAGCGAAATCTGGCTGATGGCGGAGACCTTTGGCGCTACATGTGTGAATGAGTTGAACGACTCGGTCACGCACCTGATCACCGCCACGCAGGGCACAGAGAAAATGTACAAGGCGTACAAGATGGTGCCGAAGACGGGGATCAAGATCGTCTGGCTACAGTGGCTGCAGAAGAGCATGGCTCTGTGGAAGCGCGAGCCAGAGGAACCGTATATTGCCCGCCAGCCGGGCGCACCGGAAGCGGCGCCACCGTCTCGCCCACAATCCATCGACGGGGACGTAACCATGGCCGATGGGGAGAAGGAGAAGAAGGTCGACAACGAACAGGTCAAGGAGGAGGAGAAAGCCCAGGATCTGGCATCGCTTCTTGCCTCCGCTTGGGACGACGACGCGCAGGCCGAGCTTGACGCCTTCCTCGCTGAGGGCTCTGATGACGACTTGAGTGGATCAGACTCAGACAAGGAGGGGTCGAACAATGAGGGTTCAGACAAGGATAACTCTGACGATGAGGATGTGTAAGTGTGGCTGAGGCGGAGGCGCCGGAGTTGAATCAACATGTGCCTGTTGCTTACGCCAGTCCACGATCGCGCTCACGTGCCGGAACGCCATCAACGTGGTCGCGTGCCGCCACACCTGGCCCATCTATATTGTCTCGTGCGGGGTCCCCAGGACTAGGAGAGCCGAAGCACGTCCGCTACGCGGACGAGGAGAACCTGCCCTTGGAAGAGGTGCGCGAGCCGCAGCCGGGGGACATACCGTCGTTCCCGCCGCGCAAGAAGCCGCGCCTCCTCCCTCCTCCGACGGACGACGACGACGTCCCCGAGGCGAACAAGATGGTGTACAATGCCAGCAAGCCCGCATGGCAGGGCGGCTCGGGCAGCGGCGACGACGACCTTCCCCCAGGCAGCCAGGAATCCCATACGTCGGCCGAGTCCGCTGGCTCGTCGGATGACGAAGAGGACGAGTTCGCACGCTTGTTGAAGGAAACCATGGCTGACGGGTAGAGTCCGGCTTGCGGGTAAGCTGCGGGCACTCGATGTCCGTGACCTGCCAGCGGCCTCGGAATCGGGTCCGGGTCCGGGCAAGCTGCTCGCGCCCTCTCCGATGACTCCCCTCCCGGCGCGGATGGTGCCATCTCCGCTCTCCACCGTGACGACGGCAGATACGGACGAGACAGATGAGGCAGATGGGAGCGATGGCGAGAAGGCCAGCAGTTAGGGATGGGTAGATTTAATCTGCGAGTAGACGATAGATGCTGCGGCGGGGTAGATCAGAAGATCAGAAGTATAACCGCGACTTGCATGTACAGTAGGGTATGCACATTGCTTGGGCTTCAGAAACAGCGACGCATTCCACACTACATACGATGCATCACCTCACCCTCGACCTCGACAGTAACAAACCGAAATCTACACTACCGGACAGAGTACACTACCGGAAAGAGACCCAAATGCCAGCACCTCACGTCCCCTCCTTCGCTCCCTTCCACATCATGTCTACTGCGCCCCGACGGCGGTGCGCGACGGAATCGAAAAGTTGCGGCGGTTGAGGAGCAGGCCCTTGATGGCGCGCACCTCGCGGCGGACATTATCCCACTCCTCGCTCTTTGCGGGGGGCAGGCCGAGTGGGGAAGCCGAAGCCTCGGATGTCGATCCGCCAGCCTTGGCGAGGTTGGCGCTGAGCGTGCTGAGGCCGACGCGCGACGTGCTGCTGTTCGCGCCGGGGACGGGACCCCATGGCGTGCTGTGCGTGCCCCCGCGCGAGAGGAAAAGCTCGCGGTGCAGGCCCGAGGTGTACGTCTCGAGCGTGGAGACGAGCGAGGTACGCGTCGTGGCCGTCGCGTCCAGGCTCGAGGTGAGGTCGCGCAGTGCTGCCGAGAGCGGGGACACGTCGCCAAACAGCCGGATCGGGCCCGGTTCCTTCTCCTCCTCGGGCTCCTCCTCCTCCTTCTCCTCCTTGTCAACCTTTTCGAGCGCTTTGTCCTTATCCTTAGATTTCTCGCTATCCTTCTCCTCCTTGCTCTCCTGCGTCCGCGTGCGGACCAGCGCACCCTCCTCTTCAGGCTCCTCCTCCTTGGGCTCCCGGAAGATATTCGTCACGCGGATCTCGCGCAGACGCTCGACAATCCCACGCCACCGGTCGCGCTGTGCGGCCGCGATCGCCGTACGCGCCGAGAAGGTCGCGTGCAGCAGCGGGAGGAGGAACGCGGACCACACGCCTGCAAGCACCGCGCCGCCGCCGAGCACAATTGACACAATGTACGCGAGCCGCTTGAGCTGCTGCGGGAGCGTGGACGGGCGGTACGGCGTCGGCGCGGACGAGAGGTGGTGGACAGCGGGGGGCGGGCCGTAGTGCGCCTGCGCCGCCGCGGTGGCGGCCACGGGGGCGATATAGGGTGCTGCGACGGGAGCAGCGGGGGCGGGCGGGGACGCGGAAGTGGGCGCGACGACCGAGGACGCGGAGGGCGTGGGCTGTGCCGGGGGTGGGGTTGGTGGCGTGGGGACGATTTCGGAGGGGCCGGCGGGGGATGCGGCGGTTGGTGCTGGGGACGCGGTGGGTGCCGGAGCGGGAGCGGGAGTGGGCGCGGGAGTGGGAGCCGGCGCATCTGACGGTGCTGGCGTCGGCGCCGGAGGGGGCGGGTCGGCGTCGGACATGGTGTTGGGAGAGTGGGTTGGGGATGGGAGAGAGTGAAGAATGTTGTGGATGTGGATCTGAGGATGTGGGTGGAATTCCCCACCTCGTCTTCTCGAATGGGGCCGGCGAGTAGCCGGATGACCGAGCGGAATCAAATGGATCTCACAGTCGAGAGCTGGACTCGGCCGGCGCCGAGGCCGAGCGGAGATGGCGCGGAGAATGCGGAGACGGCGATATGCGGAGACGGCGATGATGGCGCCGAGGTGTTGGTAGTCGATATGCATGCATAGTGTGTGGCTTGTCTGCACTCTGCGATCTGATAGTACGTTTGATTGCGCTGTGCATAGCTTGCTCGTCACGTATCATCGAGTCTGTTCGTCGCTGCCTGCATTTGCCACCCAAATACTGAAACTGAAATGACACGAAATAGGGCACCAGCGGTGACCACAATGACGCCGACGAGCTGCAAGCAACTAGCAACATTGTGACACGGACACTCTCATCCACCCACTCTCCCATCAACCATCAACATGTCGCTGGTCGCCGAACGTGAGTCCCGGGCAGCGTGTGCTTTGGAGTCATATGGTATAATCGCGGTGCTGTACCAGTCATGTTTCCCCAGCACCTGAACTACAGACATACTGTTCCTATGATCCTCCGCACCTGGCGGCATCTGACTCCCTTTGGGGTATACTCACACGCAGCACCGGCACTACCGGCATCGACGGCGTCGGCGCTCGAGACGTACAAGGCAAAGGACCCGGCGAAGAGTGAGTACGCCGAGGCGGGACGCTTCCATCGTCCGAGCGCGTGATGGCAACGTGCTGACATCTTCTCTCACGACCTCCCAACCTCATTCCCCTCCAATCTACTCGTCTAACCCCACCTTTCCCGCATATCCCCAGTCGTCGTGCGCTTCAAGTCGATCGGGTCCGCACCAGTGATGAAGAACAATGTGTTCAAGGTGACGGCGGGCAACAAGTTCCAGGCGGTGATCATCTTCCTGCGCGGCCAGCTGGGGATCAAGCAGAGCGATTCGCTGGTGGGTGCTGAATGGATGATAGAGACAGCGCTTACACCAGTTTACATACATTAACGGCGCGTTTGCGCCCACGCCAGACGACACGGTCGGGAGCCTGTACAAGTGCTTTGGCACCGAGGGCCACTTGATTGTCAATTACAGGTACGTGCGGCTTATAACGCCGTGAGTCCAAGCTGATAGGCAGTAACACGCAGGCGTGGGGATAGGCTGAGAGGAGCATTGTTGTATCATTTGCATGTTTATTCATTCCCGAGGTGGTATTCCACTGTAATTGACTGGAGGATGGATATTGTCTATTGACTGGCAGCTGCTGTTGTCGAGGGCCGGGGCATTAGTCCCGACACCGAGTACTGAGTGCTTGCGCCAGGCCAGCATCATCAACATAAGCGGATGTTGGTCAAGGCGCTGACGACGTGCTAACCGTTCTGGACGCAATGTTGCCGACGACTGATAAAAGACCGTGCGACAATCTTTTATCTCACACAACACAAGGCCCAAAAGCCGCACGCCAGCCATTTATCCCCGAGCTCGACATTCACGCCCAGCAGCTTTGTTGCTCGGCCACATGGTGAACAAGGGTGCTGGATGGATCATCTTTACAAACGTCGTACCGCCGGAGACGAACGAGGCTACGGCTCCTCTCGCTGCAATCTCTCTCCCCTCTATCCCAGTCGCAGTTTGCAGTTTTCGGACAGCAACCAAGGCTGGCTAGCCTCGAAAGTTCACTGCCGAGATCCGATGACACGTTGTTAGCTTCCCTTCCGTGGTCTCAGTGCCGAGAGCTCAACCCCCACTGACACTCAATCGCCTCTGCGAGCCAGACGATGGGATTCGTTCACCGTGGACACCACTGAGTCGACTGGAATCGAAATGTCAGGCCCGGAATCATCCAACACTTGAAGCATCGCTGTTGTAAGCTTGAGATGGAGATAGGACAATCGCCGTCCTGCCTTTGGCAACGCCCAAGGATGACTCGACTCCATCACGACATCTGATGGACATGCACTCCGCCCGCCCTGCCGCTCACCCCACAACACACACGCCACCGATCCGCCCAATCCCAAGTCTCTACCTCGTAGGGCGGCCACCAGCCCTCCTGCGGTAGCCTTACAGCTCCTGCCGGGCCGGCTATCTCTTGAACGAGATAGGAACCGGTTGACGTGGGAATAGTACCGTACACACTCCACCATCCGGAGGCAAAGGGAGGCGCGCGTTAGAGTTTGGGGCCAGGACTGGTGTTTTCGCTCTCTAACGTGACCCAGTAACCTCAAGCATCCAGGTGTGGAAGTCACCTCGATTCCGCCTGTCCGCTCTAAACCACCCGGCAGAGATTTACCGCATTACTCAATCCACACACCTCGGGCCCCGATGTGGACATGTAGGAAGCGCCGCATGGGTAACGACCGCGCCGCATACCTCTCGACGATCTCAAAGCCGCAGTCACCAGCCCATACGACAGGCGGGCTCGCCAAGCCGCCGCTGCTAGTCTTTCCCTGGAGGTTGTTGGTAGGGTGTGCAAGGGGGGGCGTGAGGGATCGGCACTCGACGTCAGAAGCCCTCCGGGCGATCAGGAGTCAGGAGCGCGACGCGCGGCGACGCCTATCCCCAGCCGACCTTTGGCCGGCCTCGGACTTGAGTTCATCATTCAGTGTCGATGTCAGCGATACATGCAATACACGCCGTATCCGTCTACAAATCTACAGTATCCTCAGTATGCAGCCGTAGCCATACGATGAATCAGCTATCAGAGTTCAGAGTTCAGAGGCTCCGAGGCTTCCAGTGCTGTAGGAGTGTACAGTGTTCCTGTGGCGTGCGTGGCGTCGTGGCGCACGGCGGCTGTTCGCGCACCTCGAGTGCTGCGGGAGAGAGAGTGAGTCAGAGAAGTCAGAGTCAGAGTCACAGAGTCACAGACCATCCACGTTTGACGAGAGGGTACACACCCCGTCCACGAGGGTACGAGCGGACACACACCAAACAGCCCAAGCGGACCGCGCCATGTCCCTCAGCGGCCCCCGCGCGCGGTGGCTGTCGTGGCGGACTGGTGTGCGCGGTGCGTGGTGCGATCCAGCATACTTGTGTGCATTGGGCGTGTTGTAGGATGATAGGATGATGCATGTGAGGGCTGCGAGATGGGAAGTGCAGAGTGCAGGTGTAAGATGGAGAGTGTGCTGAGGGAGAGGTTTTGCTGGCAGAGGGGGGCGTTTTCCGCTGGGCCTTGCCTGGCTGGTGATTTCCTGGCTGGCTGGCTGATTCCTGGGTGGTGGAGATTGATGAATTCCTTTGCACCCCACTTCACCCCACCCCTCACTCATCTCCGTCTCCACCTCTTCTCCATCTCTCCATCTCTCTCTCCACACCACCATCATGTCCTTGCCACCACCAAACGCGACGCTCACAACATACCGCAATCCCGTGCTCCCCGGCTGGAACGCCCACCCGTCCGTCTGCAACGTACCCGGCAAGGGCTACTTTGTCGCCACGAGCAGCGCGTCCTTGGTCCCCGCAGTGCCTGTCTACCACAGCACAGACCTCTTCACCTGGGAGGTGAGTACCATGTATTATTCATCGACACGCACAATAGAAATCAGAGAAAGAGTGCACGCCATGCCGCATCGCACGGCGACATACCACAACTAGTGGCGAGAAGAGCAGCAGGTGCGCGCCGCTTGACACGATTGCCGGGCACGGAAATGGTGGTGGACGCAGACCCGCGCCCCACTTGGTCTCAATCATGCGCAGAGGGGTCCACTTCTCTCGTTCCTCTTCCAGTTCTTTTGTTTTCGACGTTGGCTTCTAAGCGAAACGGCGCTCGAAGTCCGCCCACATGTTCTCCTCTGCTCGCCGCAAGCGACTGTCGGGCCCCGCCAGAAGTCGTTTGCTGGACCTGTTGAAGGCACCCGGCACCCGGCATGCATACCGGCTTGGCCGGCCAGTCGCGGCCGTCAAAGGTCATCGCGCACACCCAAACACAAAACCTGCGCCGAGCGTCGTGCGTGTCTTGGTCGTCGGACGCCGCGCGGCAGTAGGAGAAAAAAAAAAAGAAAAGAAAAAAGGGAAAAAACAGGCTGCGTGCCTGTACCGCGCGGCGCTTGTTGCTTGTTGTGGTTGGAGGATGGACCCAAGCTCATGTACTGCGCGCTGCGTAACCTTGTCGCGCGCGTACGACGTGGGCGTCGCCATTGTTGTTTGAGTCTCGGTTGTTCCGGTCCCCTGTCCCCTCGGTATACAGAACGCTGACTCGTAGCTCGTCGGACACGCTATCCATGACACACCGGTGTACGGGAGGGAAGACAGCGGGAGCCGCGCGCAGCCTCCAGACAGCCTCTTGGCGCCGCATGCGGAGAAGAGCATCAACGGCACCTCTGCAGTAAGCAGTATCGAGCCTGCGGGATCCCGGCCGCTTTCTCGGAGTAGAAACTACGACACCACCCTCGGCGGATTTTGGACACCTTCGCTGCGTTATTTCGGCGGGAAGTGGTATGCTGTAGTCGTGCACGAGACCGAAGACGGAGAGGTGAGCCAGGACTCTTCCCCACGAACTCACCATTGCAGCCACGACTTGTGCTCTCGTCGACAAGAGATATTTTCGACACCACGTCATGGAGCCAGCCGATTGTACTGTCCGTCCGTGGCCGTGACCCCGACGTAAGTCATATGTCTCCGCGTATGTGGGGCCTCACTAATGACAGCTCTTCTTCGACGCCGGCAAGGCGTATCTCAGCTATTCGCTGAAACTCCGCCCAGAGTCAGACCCAAAAGTCTACGTGTGCCCGATCGATCTTGAAAGTGGCAAAGCCACGGCCGACCCCACTCTGCTGTACAATGGCCCGCATACTGGTATGCGCCTACTGCGGTGCGCAGGGTGGTATTACCTCTTTGTGGACGGCGATGTGAACGACGAGGACTCGATCGACAATGGCAAGACGGCGAGCACCAGCGAGGGAGTGGACTTGACGGCGTGCACCCGTGTGTTCCGCACCAAGACACCACCGGCTGCTGGAGGCTTCCTGGATGGCTACGAGTCTGCGCCGCACAACCCTGTGCTGTATAATGCCAATCACCCAGATGTCCGGGGCACGAGCCGGCTTAGCCTCGTACGCGGTGAGCGTGGATGGAGTGCCATCTTCCAAGGAACCAGGGGACATGCTACCGACTCTTCCTCCTCCGAATTCACCCCTCTGCCCGTTGGACTGGAGACGTACATGGCCGGAGTGTCATGGGTTGACGGCTGGCCCGTGATTAATGCCGGCAACCCGATCGGCACATACAACGAGGCTGAGGGAATGCGGTGGTTGCCGGAGGTGAACGAGTTTGAGGACGCATTTGATGGCCGTGAGTGCAAGCTGCTGATAGCCGCAGACCAAGCTGACCACTCAGACATCAGCTATGCCTGGTCATCGTCATCAGCTGTAGTCAAGACGGAGAACAGTCTGACGCTTCAACCCGACGGTGCGGGAGAGTGCGCGCTCTACCTGCGGCAACCGACGCTATCGCTCGACTTTGCCGCCACGTTGGATACCTCGGCGCTGGAGGACGGCGCCACCGCCGGCGTGACCGTGCGCGTTGGCGAGAAGTGGGCGCGGCTGGGCATTAGAGGCGACAGCATCGTACATGACGTGGCTGGCCAGGAGCCGGTGAGTACATGACTACCCCGCATCTGCTGACAGGTCAGACATCATTCCCACTTCCATCCACGTCTGCCGACCAGCGGCTGCACATCACCTGTCGGCCAGACTATTATGAGTTGGGTGTCGTCGGTTCCGACGCGGAGGGCAGCGCCATGCGCGTGCACCTCCCGCCGCCAACGAACGGCGTGGGCGCGCACATCGGTCTCTTCTCAACAAGGCCGGCACGCTTCCTCCGCGCGGGATGGAAGCGGTTAGAGGGGGAGCAGCACGAGTAGAAGGCGCCAGGACGGGTATAGAAACTGTATCTCTTGGTCTTTGGGGCAGCAGCTCGTTACAAATAGAGACTGCGCTTGCATGTAGACATTGCATCTGGCTCGCTGAGAGAGAAACTACTGCACAGAAACAGAGAAAGAGTCCACTTTTTGAGGGGGACCCTGCCAATACAAAGATATTACCAAACCAGCCGTTACGAAAAATATCTGGCTCTTGTGGTGTAGTGGCTATCATACTCTCTTAGGGTTGCTGAAGCATCTTAAGCTTGGGAGTGGTCCTCGGTTCAAATCCGGGCAAGGGCCTTGTTTTTGTGTTTTTCTGTCACAATATTTTTCTCTCGAAGAGTTCCGAACCGTCAGAAACGCGTACTCGCGTGCGATAATCGCGAACTGAGCGGAGTAGGAAGCGCGCCAAGCACATCTGGAGCTAAGAGATAAGAAAAACAAGACTAACGACGCGATGAGCCTAGAAACGCAAGCGTCGAGCCAGTGAGAATGTCTCACCATCACGAGTCACTCGTTTCGTCGATCCTCGCTAGTCGTTGGGCTCCTCAGCTCTCGACGGTCGCGTCCCCGCCATCCTCTCTAGCTCGCACTTGGCTGCACTTGCACTTGACAATGCATGTGACAGGCGCGGCCTGCCGATATGGCATTCATGAACGGGATCCACTACATACAATCCATCTACGACACTTGCTCGCTATTGCACTCGATACTCGACTGTACTCGACTGTTTGGTTCATGGGTGGGTTAGGGGTAGGGATGGGTGGGGGTAGGATACTTTGCTCTGATCGCTCCGCGAGCCGCGCCTGCGGGCGTGCTGCATTGTCTGATGCCATGCGTCTTTTCTCGTACACTCAACAGGAAGCTGGGAGGAGTTTAGGGCAGCGGCTCCCGACTGCTCGAGAGCTTGTTCAGCGAGATGTAGACGTCTGTCCCGTACTGCCGTGTCAGTTCGATTCAGAGCACGATAACTCACGCCGTCCATGGAGAGGAGACGCAGGTCGCCGCCAAAGTAGCGCGCGTACAGGCGCGAGAGGGGCAGTCCGTATCCGAATCCGGCACTGGCTGGTTAGCAAAGCAATCTCTAATCGAAGCAATGCGGTGACTTACAGAGGGGCCTTAAAGTCCGATTCCTGCTGTCAGGGTGTCAGTGACGTTCATTGTGGTGGAGAGTGGAGCCCCCGGTGGAGGGATAACTGCATCATTGGCCGAGTCAAATGCACGGAACCAAAGCGCATCCAATAGGGTGTCTGGTGTGACTTACGCCAATCTCATTCTGGATGCTCTCGTCCGACATGGTGGTGTAGAGGTACGTCCAGATCATGGGGAGCGCGGAACGGGGGATACCGCCGCCCTCGTCCGAGATCTTGATCGTAATGTCCTCGGAGCCCTCAACGACAATGACCTTGACGGGCGGGAACGAGTCCTCGTTGTCGACGCCGTACCGCTCGACAACGGCCCTCAGCGAGTTCTTCAGCAGCTCGAAACAGATGTGCGACAGATGTCCGGGGATGTACGGGAACGTCAGGTCCTTGGGGCACAGGAGCTGGATGGGCGGGCCCTTGAACAGACCAAAGTGCTCCTCGCAGACGTAGCGGGCGTTCTCAATCGCCTCGTGACAGATGTCATGGACGTTGGCGCGCGTGCAGATGATGCCAACGTAGTCGGGGTGCGGCTTGAGTGTGTTCAGGGCAACGTCTGTGGACAGTCAGCGCCACAGCCCCCAGGTTCATCTAATCCAGTCATGCACAGACCCCGCCCGGCGCCAAGCGGTTGCTGATCCGGTTGCCTGCCGCTGGTGCCTTATGACGCCCAGGCGCTACCATTCTTCTCGAGCGCCCGTCTCTCCCATTACTCACGCTGTCCGATGAGGGCGCGGATACCAATGCGCGAGAGATAGAACCTGTCGAGCCACTCCTGTATGTTTTCCCCTATCCTCCCAGTGTGCTGCTGCTTCCACTCGAGGACACCCTGCGCGACGGACGTGACTGTCGGGTCGTGCCGCTTCTTGATGTTCTGCAGCAGACGGGTGAACGACTCGTTGTACTCATGCACTTCTGGTGGGTACTGGACATTGACAGGCGGCGGGGAGTAGTACATGCGCTCGATGGGGATCCGCATGCGCACGCCGCCGTTGACCACCGAGTGGTGCTTGGGTTTCCGGTCAGTGTACATGGCGCGCGTGCCGCCAATGACGCCCTCGCTCATAATGGGATCCAGCGACGGATTCGGGATCGCAACGGGGTACGACGTCGATTGTGCGGGCGGCATGCGGAGCACCTCCTCTATGTCGCGGGGCAGCTTGGGCTTGGGGAACGTGACCAGTTCCTGTGGTGTGAGCCTCATCTCGAGTGGCCACAAACCTCAAAACTCTGGGCGTACCACTCCTTGACGCGGTTGATGCTGGGCATTTTGGAGAGACCGTCGGGTAGCGACTCGAGCTCGACAACACGGTGCGCGAGGCGGATCGGCAGCTCCTCGGACAGGAACCCCGCCGCCTTGAGCAGTGTACCCTGCGACGGGTTCGAGCCGAAGAGGATCATCTGCTGTAGCGACACACCCGTCGGCGGGAAGCTCGCAAAGTGATGCACGCGCTTCCACAGCGCGGGCGTGATTGTGAACTTTGACATGGCGGCAAGGACCGTCCGGGATCCGTGGGCGAGTGTTCACAAGAAACTGGACACAACCGGGCACGCGAGCGGTGTGCGGTGTGGTGTGTGGGTGGGCGGAACGGGACACCGGGGTGCGCTGCGAGATGCGATGAGGTCGGGCCCAGAGATGGTAGTCGAGCGGACGATAGTAGCGAGGTGTGGAGAGGCAGAATACTCGAGATGGATGATCGAATGCAACGACAAAGAGTGGCTGGAGTGGGAGAAAGTGGAGACGAGGAGAATGGCTGGGCACCTGAGTAGTGTCGGAGCTGGGCAGCGGAAGAGAGGAGCAGCAGGCAGAGGAGACGATCCCAACAATGATCCACAGCACAGAGGAGTGATCCGCTGATCGTCCCCCCGCCTATCATCGCATAGACGGAACCAAAATTCCGGTCCACCTCGAGCCGAGTCGAATACCACGTGGCCCGGGACACACGTCATACAAAGAATAGCCGGAGTGGGATTAGGGCGAGGGTGTATTGCCGAAAGCGGGATCCTAATCCGGGGTGTTGTGGAGTTGATTGCTGTATTTAGCGGGGGATCCCGGGGGATTACTGAGATTGCTCGGCTTAACCCGCCTTTCCCCCCGAGTCACGTGATTAAGCTTGAGTCGTCGGTCGCCTATCGTTGTGAAGATCTCGATCATTTTAAGCTTGGCTGGTTTACGCGTCGGAACGGATCCACCACGACTTTATTGTCTCCTCGGCACGACTCATTCTATTGCTATTCTCTCTCGGCGCGAAGCATGGCCCGCGCCCGTTGGGCTCCGAAGGATACCGTATCAATGCGCGGATGAGGCGACGAGGTGTTCAGCAAGCGCCAACGTGGGCGCGCCATGACATCACCGCAGCGCCCAGTTGCCGTTCGCATCGAGTACTTGGAAGCGGCGTTGAGGCGCAGGGCGCATGCATAAAGTGAGGCAAGCAATCCATGTTGTCAGACGGACACCGAGGTCGTTGGATTATGTGGTTTTGAGTGTTGTGGCCCCGTTGTGGCTGTTCGACGCCGTTCTGAACGCGACAGCGGACGAGCCTGACGGGGTACAAAAGGAATCAACAAAAATGAGATTACATCGTAAGGGAGTCGAACCCCTGCCGCGTCGATGGCAACGACGCATGATACCGTTTCACCAACGATGTTTTTTGATTTACTGATGAAAGTCCGGCTGAGTCGTGATTTACCGACGTGGGTCAGGGCCTAATGTCCGGTTCGGGGAAACGTCGGCTTTTGGCATTCTGTCAAGTCTGGTGGGCTTGATGGCGAGCAAGTGGGTAACGATAGCGTCCAGCGGTAATGTGTAACGATTTTGGAGTGCTTGGCGGAAGCATGATATTTTGCTTGAAGTCGACCACCGTCAAGAATGATCGATATGACCTGGCGATCCGCACTGAGGTTGTCTCACGCTGAATGTGGCACTCGGTCATGTGGCACACTCTCGAAGTGGACAGCATCAGCAACAACGTGTTTCCCCAACTTCTTGCTGGGTTTGCTGTTACATTCAATGCTTTACGACTTCTGCGTTACCTGCTTAGTGTCTCTGATATCTAAGGCCTCTACTGCGTATTTACTCCGCATGCTTCACTGTTCCCCTGTGGGTACGGACAAGCCAGATATTCTCGCTCTCGATCATTAAGATGACTATGAGCCGCTAGTCGAAATATCTACCAACGAGGGGAAAAGCTGATAAAACCTCCGAGGGAGCGAGTATTTCGCAGATTCAGCCCGAGCATCTCAGCATGCAGTGAGCTGGCTTCGCACCCCAGAGCTCAACCAACTTGGCCGCGGTCCAATGTCGTGCTAGTCTTCACCGCCAAGCTCCTCCCACGATCTCCTCGACTGACAACAACCGCCATCGCGTGGTTGGCCAGTACAGCCGCAGCCAAGCCTGTTCCCAAGGCTCTGTCGGGCTCGTGACCTGCCCGCATCGCTCGGTACGGGCGGTAGAAAGGTGGACGTACGATCCCCGCGGCCCGACAGAGTTCAGGTGGTGCCTTCGACTGTGGAGTTCCATTCCAGAGACATTCCAGCACCTTTCCAAATGAGGGACATTGTTCCCAGCCTAGAAGCATTGCCTCCACGAGCGGGCCCTGAGGGAGTTCCCGCGCAGCGGTACAGCGACGGCGCAGCGTTCCAGTCATAAGATATAGTTGATGATTAATATTGAGGTTTGTGGCGGCGTGGGCCAAGGCGGTGGGCTAGTGTGCCAAGTTGCGACGCCCACCTACCTGCCACAAGGAACAAGGGGATGAGCGGCTGCTCTCAAGCCTGGTGGCTGCGCTGTGGCACTGTTTTCTCTCTCGTCTCCCCTTCTCTCCCCTCTCAGGTCACCTCAGTCCCCTCAGTCCCCTCTCGTCCCCTCTCGTCCTCTCTCGTCCCCCACCGGCCCCCCTCTGGTTCCACCTCGTCCCCAGTCTCCCCCTCTCGTTATATCACAGTCATCGATCACGCCGGGCCCTGTGGAATGCAGCTGGGACAGGTACTCTCGGAGAATACAGCAGCAAAGGAAGTGAACCTGGGTCCAGGACGTGGATACAAACCTGAGGAAATGTCGGGGGCTGGCTACGGCCAGAGAAGGACCCACGGCCCCTGGGTGGCCGAATCTCGTCAGTCTGCGTTAGTCGCCGCCGGGTCGAGTCGCCGCAACTAGGGGCGGCCTGTCGCTCAGCGTGCTGACGACCGGCTGGCACCCACTGGCACCCAGCTGACATTCAGCTGTCCATAAACTGGTCGTAACTATCCGCGGTGGGGACGTCCGCCAGTCACAGCTTCCTAACTGCCGAGGCGTTGTGGGGTCTTGGGCGAGGAACCACATACCACAGATGAGGGCTGGGGATCACGGGGACCAGGGCCGCTGGGGCTGATCGAGTTGCGGTTGCGACGACAATTCTGTGGTGAATGATGACCTCCAGATCCTCATGAGATTGGGTGGAGACTGGTAACACATCAGGGGACGGGAGGTCAGGAGACCATCTCCCCTGCTGGTCACCCGTTTGCTGGCGAGCCATTGGTCGCGACGGCGGTGTGTCACCCGTGATCAAGACGTCGAGATGTGACTGGCGAGCACAGCCGTATGGCCATCAATGGCGGCGTGCCTGGTCCCGATCAGTAGTGAGAGAAGTGAGAGAAGTGAGCGGGATTGCAATCCAACAGCGAATCATATTATTCCCAGATTAAACAAGACTACATCTGTACGGACTCAATACAATCTACGCAGTGTGCAGTAGCACAGCCGGAGATAGGTTTTACTATACACAATAGGGCCCCCGGCGGGTGGAGGCTTACATGAAGCTTAGCTCGATGGGGAGTTTCATTTGCCCTAGGCTGACAGCCTGGGCAAAGAGCTCGGCCCTGGTCGAGTCGTCGAGGAGGGACAGGGGGCTGCTGTTGCCCTGCTCGTCAAGAGCTGCGGGCAGCTGGGGCATGCGCCAGCTGCAGCTGCCCCTGTCTGCTTTGGAGGACAGGGGGAAGAGGGAGGTGCTTTCTTGGAACGCGAGAGGGAGTTGAGGTAGGTGGCGCTTTCGTGTGTATAGCGGTCCCTCAGAGTCGGCGTCTTCTGCGTCGCGTGGACGCTTTGTGCGCAATGCGCTTTGGTTCAAGGGGGAAGAGAACAGTCCTGAGATGAGGTCCGAGTCGTCGTCACTGTCGGCGACACTGGCCGCCGAAGCGGCGTCAAGCAGATGCTCAGGCGCGAATGCGGCCTGTTCAGGGAGCTTCAGCATGCTGCTCATGTCCATGTCACTTGACGCCGAAATCGACGTACCGGTAGTGTTGGTCATGGTGAACAGCCAGTTGAAGAGGTCATCCATGTTGTTGTTCGCTGTCGGGCCAGTGCTCTCGGTGGGCTGACTCCAGGGCGCAGTGTTGTTGACCATCGCGGGAGCGACGACCGGGGAGGAGGCCGGGTCGGTTGCGGAGTTTGGGGCAGCGCCAGTGACGACTGGGGTTTGGAGCGTCGAGGTAATCGGCATCATGGAGTAGACCTGGAGGTCGAGCTTGGCAGCGGCAGCGTGGGCCGAGGCAGTGGTCGCGGCGGCGTGCCAGTCCGTGTCCTTTGACGAGAACAGGGGGTCGAGCGCCTCGGGAGTTGCGGCGTAGGCAGGGGCAAGGGGAACCTCGAGGGAGGCGCCGATGCGGGCAGGTCCGTCCGGGGAGGGGTCGGATGGGCGCTCGAAGCGGGTCGGCGAGAGCTGCGGCATCTGGAGACGAAGGGAGGGCGCGAAGCGAGCATGCGCATCGAGTTCGCGGCGGCCAGGGAAGCGGGCGGATCCTGATGTCGAGGACGAGGACGAGAGCGGGGCAGGCGGGTACTCGTACGAGTCGTCGTATGACTGGGTGAGGCGGGGCGGCGGCGGGCGGCGCGAAGGGCCTCCACCATCCTCCGAGCTCGAGGGGGAGAGCGACTCGGACACACCAGCAGTGGACCGGCGCTGCGGCCTCCTGCGCTTACGAGGGACGAGAGCGTCCTCCTCGGCGGTGGTGAGCGGGGCGGGGGCATCGCCGTCGCTTCCGCGGCGCGACTTGCATGATGTGGAGAGGTGCTTGCGGAGAACGTCAGGACGCGCAAAGCCCTTGCCGCATGCGGGGCAGACGGAACCGGGACGAGTGTCTGTGTGGGGTTAGCAAGCGAGTTTAGGAACGCATCAGAGTGAGAGAGCAACACGGGCCATCCATTCTGCCACCTGAAATGCCAAATGCAAGTCAAAGTAACCGACAGCAAGGGGAGAGGCGGGTTGCTCCGCGGGGGCCCAGACAGAGCAAAAGGTTGCAATGGTAAGCTCCGCCGCGAGGTACAGCCGATTGCGTTTGTTGCGATTGTTGGGGCGGCACAAACAGGGGCCGTTTTTGGGCGGGGAACGCCGAAACCGGTCCTGATGCCGGGTAGGCGCGTAGGGGTTACGGCGACTCACGGTTAAGTTCGTGACGCTCGAGGTAGTCCTTGCGAGCATAGCGTTTGGGACAGTGCTGGCATGCGTAGATGCGCTCGGTGTCCGACGACGGCGAGGTGGCCTGCGCGGCGATGACGCGAGCCATGGTGCGGCACTGTGTTGTGGGTGGGTGGTTGAGTATGAGAAACAGGCTTGGGTGCTAGGCGCGATCCGGCGGTGGTCGAATTTGGGTGGTAACTTGTGTGGTGGTATGACTCTGGCGAGACTTGTGTTGTTCAAATACAACGAACACGATACAGTCCTAGAGAGACAAAGTGGAGGAGATGGAGACGGAGTCTGAGAGGAGACGGAGAAGGAGAAGAGATAGAGTCCTGCTCGCTGATAATATGTAGCAAGTCTGGCTGAAGCTGGTTCTGAAGAGAAGGGTGGATATACCTGGCGTAGATATACCAGGCAGATATGCAACAGCCGACGCCTGTTCGGATCGGAGAAAGGCTCAGAGGCTAGAGACCAGAGGAGATGACTAGTGTGTTGACTTGCATGCCCCCGCAGTGGAGGTGATGGGGGGCCTGCAGTACAGGCCAGAGCAGAGGACCAGAGGAGGAGGAGAGTACGTCAATGCGGCAAGGACGGCAAGGACGGCAACAAGACGGCAGCCGCAAGGGTGAAGAGGCATCTCGGCCAAGGGCCGGGCGTGCCAAGGGGTGAGTCGGCAGCAGAAGCGCGGCGGTGGCCTGTTGGGGAATGGAAAGAATGCCGCTGTTTCCCTCTCTCTCAGCGTGCGGCAACGGCGTTTCGGTTGACCCGCGCAATGCGGCGTGCGGTGACTCCGGCCTTATCACCAATGCTAATTACGGACAGCACAACTGTCAGCATGTCAACACTAGAGAAAAGACTAGACAATGTCGGCCACTCAAGTTGCTCCGCGGCCAGCGGCGACTTGTGGTCGATCCTTTCAGATGCACAGATAGTTGCGAGATAACGAGCACAACGCCGTCCAGCCAGTGTGAAGTGGTTACTCGCCATGTCTGTGGTGACTAGCTGGGAAACCATAGTCACCGGCGCTATGCGTTTCACTCTTGTGTTTGTGTCCCTCTGTCTGTCCTTACAGCATTCATCCATCACCCTCCACTGGCAGCACACTGCCCTGGTACGATTCACCAGACGCACGCACGCACAACAATTGCCCTCTCTGGAATGTCACTCTTTTCCCCAGAGAGTCCTCTGTGGCCCCGTGGAGGTTCAGGACATGTTCATCAGGCTGTGCGGGTGGGTGCACGGGTGGCACAGCGCAGGCGAGTCGATGTGCGGCGAGAGCGGCGAAGCAACAGCCAGCACCCAGCCCAGACCCAGGGTTGGGCGAGAATACGAAAACATTCTGTCAGGCATTGACAGAAAATTGCTGGCGGCGCGCCCTGTCGGTAATCGCCAACATCGCCAAGACCCCAATTAGACGGCGGCGGAGGAGCACAAGAGGAGAGGGGGGGGGGCTTTGGCGCGTTGCTGTATAACGTGAATAGCTGGGCTGATCGTCTGACTCTTCTACCTCGGCTGGCCGCGGGCCAGCTGATCATCAAGTTACTCGCCGCCCCTGTGCGTGTATTGCCTTGCAGGGCTCTGGTGTTCTGCGCTCTGCGCTCCGGGCTGCATGCACGCCGAGATACCGAGGCAAGCTTGCTGCTGTGGTGAATTATGGAGATGACGTTAGGCACTTTGGGAATTCCTACGCTGTGTCGGGTGCGGCGTGCTCCGTCCGGCACTCGGACTCGAGTATACTACGTATACGAGCTCATTGATGAACGACTAGTGTAGCTCATTGATGAAAAACTAGTGTAATCTTTGAAATGAGTTCATCAGTTGAGCAGCGGCTCAGCGGCCCAGTCAGTGCACGCAAACATGAATCGACCCACTACTGTCAAGTCAGTCAGCCGTGACGAGGCCGTGGCCAGCAGTCCCGGGCGAGCGAGGAGGTGTATGGTGATTACTTCTTGGCACGTCTGGAATGCTTGGACACTTTGTCCAGTGTGACACGAGCGGGATGCATCGTTGCCTGATCCTCGCCGCACAGCATGGAACACTGTCTTGCGCGTTTTCGCGGCTTCATCAACAGTTTGCATCACACACACGGAGACCTCCACCGTCGTTGATCATTGATGAATGATCAGCTGAACACCATACCATGGGCACCAATGGCTGCGCAGGATGCAGGATGCAGCGTACTGCACAGCGTTGAACGTCGCTGCCCTCCACACGGTCCCCAACGGAATGTAAAGTGGCGCCGGGCGTGGCGTGGCGCGCTCGCGTCCTTCTCCCTTCCTACTCGAATCCCTGATAGAACTCTCACGAGGCCTAGGTAAACGGTATACAGAACAGCCCTCCTAGCCCACTGCGGCCCGCCGGCAGCTACAGCAGCATGCGGCACTGGCATCCCGCCTCCAGGCAGGGTAATAGTGTCCTTTGGTGGCGCGGTGGCCGACCAAGACCTCGGGCGCGCGGGCGCGCCGCGGGTTGCTGACAGGCCGAGGTGTAGTCAAACCCGCTGCTCTCCCTCGCACCATTAATTACCCCGCATCCGAGTCCGGAGAGGCTAGCCTAGGCTTGTGGCTGCGGCAAGAATAGCTCGAACGCTCGTCTCTCTGGTCCTCAGCGGCAGTCTCGAGGTCTTGGCACCAATCCTTGCCTCTCTCTCTCCTCCCCTCGCAGCTGTGCCAAACCTCGGACTGCACCTCGGACGCTGGACATCTAACGTCATGGTCAATCTTCCGGGGACAAAGAGCCGTGTAGCGCGTCCAGTAGCGGCATGCACCGCTGAGGATGTAGATGTGGGGTACCGGCATGGTATGCGGGAACCCTTCCTACTGGACCAGTGCTCGGCAGGCTCGGCATCGAGAGAGCTTTAGAACTACAGAGGAGCGGGACTCAGAAGGGACACAGGGATATCCGCATCCGACGACATGGCTTGCGGCTTGCGACATTCTTCAATTTCCTCCATCCTTCTTAGCCTCCACCATTCCCAGCAACCCCGCTGTTCTCGTCCTGCACCGTCCTGCCTCGTTGACCTGCCTTAATTCTGCCTCGATGAGGGGGATGAAAGCCGGCTAATTATCATCCAACCACAGTAAACACAATGTCCGGCGCTTAACTATCTCCGGCGCGTAACGGGCATTTCTATATCCGCCTCACATGGTCTACTCACTACCAAACTGATCCTGTGCGCCGTCTACCCCAGACATCACCGGGGAGATTCCCGACACTCGAGGATAGGCGACCAGCAGTTGGCCGCGGGCACACGGGATTGCTTCCCGAAAACCCCCCGGAATGCAAGTGTAGGCATGTAGGGAGAGCTGGATCATACATCTGTGGTCGATACATCCGTGTCTACCTCAGTGAATATCCGGCGGGCGAATATCTCCCGGACGATTCCGATAACCGCACGACTGCACATGGTGTCACTGATGTGCTCCACGGGCGAGTGGCACTGTGGCACTGTGGCACTGTGGCCTCGAATGGGACGCTGTCTCCATACCATCAACACCGAGTGCCGGCCCGTGTGGGCTATCTGCTCTTCCACTTTCCTGTAGATCCGCAGCTGCAGACGTCTTGATCAAACAAAGTCCGGTTCGGGCATCCCTGTGGCTGTGGCGCAACACTTTTACACCTTAGGATACCCTTGGGACACCTGTGGGGGCCCGTCACGCCATGTCTCTTTTGGGGCGCAAACTCGCGCGAGAGTCTTGGCCGTTCGACAACTGATCGCCGCTCTTCGTTTTTGCTTCGAACATTAATCTCGCTCCCGCAGAAGATCCCGCAGGAGACAAGTGCACAAGTTTCTAGAAATTCTTTACCAGACGTCAGCCGGAGAGCCGTTTCGAGGGGGCAGACCGAGAGCTCGGCCTTGTCTCTCGCGTCGCCGAAGCGGTCGTCGATGCTGACGAACTGTCCGCCAAGCCGGCGATTACAATCCCTGCTGACGCCGGACGGTTCCGACTGGCCAGTGGAAACGCAGGAGGCCGAGCAATGCAAGCTACGGCTACCACGACCACAAGACACGCTCGAGCCGCGCGAGCCGTGGCGATTGCGCCACCCGTTGGGTCTGCACCTCCACATTCCTCACCTTCACTCTCCCAAGTGCAAAGTGACAAACCACGTGAAAGCCCGAACCCTGGTACGTATCCAGCCTCTAGAGGCTGACACGCGGGCCATGACTAACTGCCTGGTGAGTCTACTAGCGGAGTGGTGTCAGCCAGCTTCACGATCAGATAATCTGGAATGCCTGGAATGTACCGGCGCCGCGGCGCGATCGCTGCGTTGCCAGGCTCGGCCCGCCCCCGCCGCGGGCCAACTGAAACAGACGCTCGCGCCCGCGATGACGATAACCTCTGCAAACTAAGTTGATCACCAGCAATACTGTCTAGGTATTAGCCGGACCATCTGCCGCGGCAGGTGGACATGTGAGCCGCGCGGCATGCCGAGCACTAGCGCGGTATCGCGGTATTATGGAAGCTCTCAAGGGTGGAGAGGCGTCGTTCAGGCTGCTCTGGACCCGGTGCTTGAATGGTCCGCTCGTGGTCCCTCTATGGTGGGGCGAATGCTGTCTCCTGCAGGTCCTCCGTTCTTCCTCCCACTTGTCTACTGGGAACTGGTGATGTATGGGACACGCGGAGCCAGACCCACTCCTCGCTCCGTTCCGAGCGCTAGTGCAGCTACCACTCCGCCTCGTGCTCCAGAGTCCGCGCCAGTGCCGATCATGAGAACATTCACCAGATACAGTGACAGCCATACGTACATACAAGAGTAATACATGCCTTACACGACAGTACGTACACTAAAAAGTTCACAATGCACATCCGCGTGCCGCCGGCGCCGCCGCGCCACAGATACCGCGCGCTATGTGCGAGCCCCGGCGCCGGCGCCGGCTCCACCTCACATTCCGTGCACTACTCATTCTCCCGACGCCGTCGCCGACCGCTGTCTCGCATAGAGAGGCTGGAGGTTTGTCCGAGATCTAGATCGCGTTGGAGCACACTAAATCTGGAACACTGCAGAGACGTCGCTTGACGTCGCTTCCACGTCGACTAAGGTTGTTTCTCCGTCTTGCCTTCGTTTGTCGGCGAACTCTGGGTTAGCTCTTCTCTGTATTCGTTCTTCTTGGCATTCTCCTTTCGGAAACGGACGTCGGCGCTGAAGTTTCGAGGTGGGATTCGAGTCATGGTTGTCGGTAGGTGGGCATCGCTCGTGTGGACTGTGTGAGTTCGAGGGGTACTGGGAGGTTGAGGAGCGGTGGGGTTGCTTGAGAGGCCTGCTTGAGGAGATTGGATGAGAGGGCAAAGAACTTGCTTAGGTAGGTTCCTTGGCCAAGGGGAGGTGAGTGACTGATGGGGTTACCTGAGAGCGCTGCGTGGAACAGTTGTGACGCGAGGAGGGGGTTTGAGATGGTGGAAGCTGCGCGAGGCGGGTGTTGAACTCAAGCCCGGCCTCGTCTGTCTAACATGGGCTGACAACTGAGCTGCAACATCAAACGGGTTGCTTCCGGCTTACTGATGCGTTCACTAACCAACGAACAACGGACATGTACCTCGAGCGACAATCGCTGTGTGGAGGGCGGTACTCATTCTGATACGAGAAGTACTGTACTTGGCAACGGAGAATATCGACGACTCAACCAGAATGTTGGGATCAGCCGTTTCTAAACTCGCGAGCATAACTGCCCTTGCCACCATGCCCAGGGGTCAGCAGAAGTCTTTGCACAATGAAGGTGGTCCCTCGTCTCATCCATGTGCCCCTTCATCATGACTGGTCACAAGTCGAGCTTAGCTCAGGTATGAGACACAGGAGCAAGACGGCTGTCTGAAGACTCGTGGTGTGTGCTGTAACATGTCCCGTTCTTGCTTTGCTCTTGTGACAAGTAACCGAATTGCCTAATCCTTACTTCCAAAGAAACCAATTCATCCTACAGGATACATCTTCCCACAATACAAGTCGGTGTTGAACCTCGTCACAATAGCGTGACTCCCTTGAATACAACTGTTCGCTTCCTATGGAAACATGCGACTACGCGCCGATCGCCGGGGTAGTGAGTCGCCAAATCGAAGTGAGTATTCCCATCTCCGACGCTCGATCAGCCGCATATCATGGCCAGACGGCGCCGAGAATGGCTCTAACTGTCTCAGCATCGTCGTTTACGCCCTGCGTCGAAATTCCAATGATTGTTTTTGATTATCCACATGGTATCATTTCACGCTTCCCTCCTCCCGAGGAAAGTGCGTTGTAGCCTTCGCCCCTCATACCGCTTCGGCCTGCAAGAGCTGCGGCTCGCTGAAGACCGTGTCGAACCATGATGACAAGCTGTAATCGAACATCATGGGGAGCTCAGGAATGTCCGTCAGGCGCGTCGGCGGAGGTGCAGCGGGAATCGTGAGGCCTGCAAACATTAGTATCTGCACACAGCGCAAATGTTCACTGGCACTTACCCAGGAAGGCACCGACGCTCTCAAAGTTTTGAATCAGATCGGGCACAAAGTCGAAAATCCCAACATGCTCCCTGATGAGCCCGAGCAGCACAGCGAAGAGGTCTTCGGTCTCGGGGCGGCTGAGCTCGCGGGCAGTGTGGCACAGCACGAGGAGTTGGCCGCAAGTGACGATGCGCCGGAGCTGGGCATAGCACGGATGGAAAAGGCCAGCAGCCGCAAGCGAGGCGTATGTGTGCAAGAGCCGCGAGAGGGAGCGAGCCACGATCGGCGTGGAGCTCGCACCAAGTGTCGGATGAGACAGGCAGGGAGCGCGGAGCAAAAGTCGGATCCTGACTGTTAGCCGCAATCGGAGGAATGTTTTGAGACCTACCAGTTGAACCGGATATCAGCGTACGGATGTATCAAGACAAGCAGCTTGTCGCTCCGCTCATCCCCACACTCGCGCATAAGAGGCCACCACTTGCTTTCCGTTCCCAGGACAAACTCGGGGGTCAGCGTGTCGACCTTGCCCGAGTGGATCGTCGTCAGGAGCTCGCTCTCCAGCACCGCGAGGCGCGAGAGTACCCCCATGGTCTGCGGTACATCTGTCGAGATACTGGGGTCGTACTCGAACTCTCCCCAGCGCAAGAATGGCGGAGCATCAACAAGCGCGGCAAACCATCTGTTGTCAGATCGCAAGCTCAGTAGGAACGGTGATAAGTGAGATTCTGTTTATCCAGGATGTATCCGGGTATATCCGACCCTTCGGCAAACGTCGGCAACTCGACACCGGGCCGGAGCTACACCGGGCCGGGGTTGCGAACTCCGGAACACCGGACACCGATACCGATACCCGAAGAAATCCACACCAACGCGGCGCCGCCGCGCCATTGTGGTCACAACTTCCCACAGGACCAGCCAAGATTGCTTGGGAACTCACGTGTCCTTGTACATTGTGCTGAAGAAGAGCTCGCCAACGCGGTCCATGGACGGGTAGGCGGCGGCGGTGTCCCGGCGATGGAGGCCGAGTTCGCGGGCATGCCAGCACATGGCGCCGAGCAGCTCACGGGTGTCCTCTGGTCCTCCGAGAACCTGCGCAAACAACTGGAGACAGTGGAGGGCGCCTGGATGGAAGAGGTTAGAATCAGAAGAAAGGTCAGGGTCGATTGAGCGCTCGTGTCAGTTCAGAGCTCAGGCAGAGGTCCCAATCGCACGCACAGAGAGCATTGCAGCTTGCCTTGCCCGATTGCTCGAGGTGTGTGAGCGCGAGACGGAAGTAGGTGACGTCCTCCCTGGTCTCTCCGGGTGGAATTGCGCGCATCCGGTGGATACCCTCTGACGGGGATTCAAAGGCGAGTTCACTGAGGCGTCCAAGACAGAGGACGGCTGCCATTAGGGCCCGTTGATCCGCACCGAGAGACTCCGGCAGGCTGCGATGACGCGAATAAAGATTCGCAACGCGAGCTGGGGCTAGAAACTCAAAGTGGTGAACCGATCGGTAGGCGACAAGCAGGCGATCCTCAAAGTTTGCGAGCTCTCGTGAGTCGGTTGGCAGTGGAGAGCCCGTTAGGGATGCCAACCGGGATGGCCCGGGAAGAGAGGTGCGAGCTGTGTGGCCTAGGGTCAGCTGCGTCGCCTTCGGCATGAACGCCAGTAGAGGATTGCCTCAACATGGCACACTACATCTTGGCGATCATGACGATCCTGGCGTGTATGCTCAAACTCACCTGCGCCTTCGAGCCAGCTGTCAATGGCGAGCTCGACGTCTCGGATAAAGTGCGCGTGCCCCTCTCCGAACCCATTCTCAGGCGAGATGGTTTTGCGGCGGCGTTTCGATGCGGCGGGTGCACTATGCGTCAGTACCGTGTGTCAGTTGCCAGTTGCATGGAGTGCATGTGATGCGAGGATAATGTGGAGATTTGTGCTCCGAGACAATGCTTGGCTTCTTGGTCGTCAAGCTTTACGCCAATGTCGTGGGCCCCCGTGTCCTTCTCTGTCGATCATGCAGATCGTATGCAGATGGCATGCAGATCGCTTGTTCGGCGATCGTTTGCATGGGCGGCATGACCTCACAACAACGCAACCCGAGCGACTTTGAGGCACATCCAGTGTGTAAGAGCAACAACGCGCCATGCCAAGACGAGAGAGTTGTGCATGTGACACTTTCCCGGGATGTCGGTTCGTGAACAGAGGGTGGACGACGGCCGGATCCGGCCGTCATTTCGAGACTGCAGATATCCGGACACGAACTAGTGCTGGGACGATTGTTCTGCGAGCCCCCAACACTGTAGGCGCTTTTGGTGCGCAGCGCATCGTGACCTCGCATGCATTTGGCCGTAGTGTCTCTGACCTGGGACCGTGACTCACCGTCTGGGACGCGCCTTCTCGCGGACGTAGCACGCCTCGCCGATGCCAAGGGAGATGCAGGCGTCGCACGGACTCTGGCCGGTGCAGCGCGTGCGCTTCGTGCGACAATGCTCGCATGCCTTGGATGTACGCCGCTTGTACGGATCCGCGCTGGGCGGCGACATGCTCGGCGCGGCGGGCGCGGTGCTCGTAATGGTCGCTATTGTGGCTGGATGGCGTCGGGTAGAGTGTGATTAAAGGGGCGGGATGCCGGATGCGCAGTGACGAGCTGGACCGCGAGTTCTGATTGTGGATGCGGATAGGATGATGGACGGATGCGATGTACCAGTGTTGATGTCCGAGTGCAGAATGAAAGATCAAGGCCAAGGTTGAGATCGAGGATATGGGCACATGCACGGGCGCGGGCGCCGGTGCGTGGGTTTTAATCAACGGATGACGGGCGATGGACGGGATGTATCCGGAGATGTGCGCGGATATTGCGCGTGCCCTTGAGCCGTGATGCGGAATGTGTCGTCGGGCGGCGGTCTGGAAGCTGGATGTTGCGCGCGGGTGTCCGGGAATACAAGGGATGGAGGCAATGGCAATAGCGATGGCGTGCAGGGCGCGCGTGGTCGTGAGCTGCACTAAAGTGTCACGAACATAGGGATGTGTAGATTGCAAAGTCGTATTGCTGCATAAACAGGAAGAACTCGTGCTGATGCTCTATACTGTCGTACTTCAGATGCCCCGGCACGTTAGGACCGAGGACCGACACTTAACGGCAGACCAGAGGAATGGAAACTGCTCGCTCGGATGAGAGCGTCCCAAGAAGCCGAAGCGCAGCGTGCTGGTAACAATAACCACCCAGAGCCAAAGACCTAAAGTGTCCCTAGACACCGTCGAAGCCGAGGGCACAACCGATGTGGGCAAGCCACGGCTCGCTGTCTTGCTATCACGCCGAGATGGGCAGCCGAGTGCGAGATGCACGACAAGATACGATATACGATACGAGACACGAGACATTGACATGCAATTACATCGCAGCCGTGCAATGAGGCCCCACGGGCACCCCTCGCCGCGCGCAGTCGCCGGTGGACTTGATGGACTGTGCCCTGCCCATATGCTCTGAGAGATCACTCGCTTGTCTGGATAATGCGTCTGCCGGCGGTATCTGCAATGTCTGCTACACCCCTTCCAATCCGCGGGCAGTGTCCGCGTCTCTGCATATCGTGCCATGCCGGACCTACAAAAAGATACACAGCATGCATTCCATGATCCGTGATGCTGACGCCTATGCTAATGCCTTTTCATGGCTCGCCAGTCGCTACCCGCCGCCAGCAGACGCCTCTTCAGCTGTGTGCCACGATCGCTCGTGCATCGGCAGCCGGGGAGCGCGTAGCCGTGCCGGCCGTGTAGCCGTACTCCCCGTCCTCCATGCGTCCATGCGTGGGTTGCAGGCGCAGACCGCATGTTTGCAGGTGCAAACGCCAGGGGCCAGTTACGATACTACTGTGCAAAGGGTACCAAGTGGGGGGGGGACAAGGTCGGAACGGCGTCGAACCATCCGACGCGTCGAGAAGAGAACGGAGAGTGCTCTCCGCCGCTCGCACCGGACATCTTCCAGCGCGGGCGGTATCTCATGGGTAACACACCGGTCAGGCCGGCCATTGATCGTAACCTGTGCTCCGTGCTCTACACTATGTGCGCGCTCGGCACCTCGGCACGTCCGGCATCCCGGCATTGTAACGGCCATGCCGCATATTGCGTACCGCGTGCCGCGGAAATCTGTCTCGCGTCCTTGGAACACTTTTGGTCGGTATACCCAGCTCCGGCCCCACTCTCCATATATGTGCGCATTGCGTTCGAACGCAGCTGGATGACCGCGGCTATCAGGCAAGGTGCACGGTCCTATACAAGGTGTGGGATGTTTGCTTGCATTGCAGCTCGGGAGCTCGGCTGACCTCACCAAGTTACCGATCGCCCCAAGCTCTGTGCAGCTGCAGGTTTATCCGCGTTTTCCCACCGGATTTCCTCTGTGATTTCCGGCACGCTAATTACTACTTGGGTGGCCGGCCAACTCCGGGGGCGCACGGTCCACACCGTCCACAGTGCCACAGTCCACAGTCCACACAGTCCACCGGCTGTCCAGATCAAGCGGGGCACGCGGGGCAACTCCGCGACAGTGTATCTTGGCGTATAAGCCACAGAGCACAGGCTGCGTGGGTGGGGAGGGTCCACGCGCGACATGCCGTGTGAAGAAAGATGAGGGAGATGGAAGATGGTCATACGGACGGGCGATTCTACGCTTTGGGACTGCTGGGAGTGTTGGGCTACGGGATTTGGGATGGGTGGTGTGTCGACTGGCATCGTGTCATGTGTCCGTCTACGGCCCAATCGCGGATATCGTGGGAACGAGGTTGGAATGCGTTCGGTGTACGTTCTGCCGTACGGCTCGGCATTGTTCCGTCCATGCTGAAGGGGAGGTTCATAGGCAGCTTGTACAACTGCAGACAGTCGCGTCTTGGATCGCGAATGTTGTGGGATCTATAAAAGGAAAATACAATGCTATCATGCTAGAAAACGTACCTTTGTCTTATGGCTGTGCTTGTCCTGTCGACTGAGTGCCACACGGATCGCGAATGTTGTGGGATCTATAAAAGGAAAACATACTTGTCCTGTCGACCGAGTGCCATGTATAGCCATGTAAAGATTGTGATGAGATGCTCGGATGTAAAAGTACGGGTCCGCCACCGCCGCCATACGACTGTGGAAAGCAACTCTCCTCCGTGCCACGACAATCGCCTATCTCTTATTGAGTGCTGTGGTGGAGGGAGCCCGACATGCAAGAAACCTCACAATCAAATTCATGTTCATGACATCCAGTCTCCCAAAAGTAGAACTCACTCGCTTGTTTGAAGAGAGCATAAGGTCGCTTGCTTCTCACGACTGTTCCTCTAGGCCACCGCACTCAAGTCTCCTCTGCACAGTTTTCCTTCTTGCTAGGCCGACATTGTGCATCCACCACACTATACTTTTACTCTCCTACAGCTACCACTCCGCTCCTCCCTCCTCCACACTCTATTCGTCGTATTCACTTTCAGTTGTTGTCGTCACGACAACGGGTACAGGTCAATAATGATGTGGGTGCCTATTTATAGGTCGGTAGGATAGATGGCATCGAAGGATGGGTGAGAATGATGAGAGTTGCGGGGTGTAGTGGATGATGGGGTTTTCAGGTTCGAGGTCAGCAACCGACCACCACGACGGTATGCATGACGTTCGGGGTATCGAATGCGGGATGCAGCGCCGGAAATGGATGCAGTATGCAAGAATGTGTGCAGGTATTTGGGACAATGGGTGTTGAGTTTTCGTTTAGCGGGTGACAGGACAGAAGGAAAATCAGATACACGGGTTGGGGAAACCAAGCTCGTCCAAGCTTTGGGGGCCAAGGGGAACGATCAGTCGAGAGGGGAACATGTGCGGTTTCGACTGTACTTGGTGATCGCCTACAAGCTCTCACGGAGCCAGGTGACATAGGTGGCGAGGAACTGGACCTGCTCCATGGTCTCAATGGCCTTGAGGCCGCGACGAGAGCGAATCATGGCAATCGAGCGCTCAACAATGCTCATGACGATGGCGCGCTCTTCCTCCTCGACAGGGACGCTAGGTGTGGACGAGGCAGGCTTGGTCTTACGCTTGGTCTGAGGCTGTGACTGCGACTGGGTCTGCGCCTTGGCCTTTTCAAGAGCAAGCGAGGGATGAGGCTGAACGAAGCCCATCTTGATTGCCCAGGCACAGGCCGTAAGGCCAGCACGTCCAATGCCACCTGATAGGTTAACAGCAGTCCAACCGAACAATATATCGAGACACTCACCACGGCAGTGAACAAGAACGTTGATGCCACGCAGCGTGTAGCGCGTGACAATCAAAGAGACCTGAGAATCAAAGAGCTGAAGCGACACAGGGGTGAAGCCATCAGGCATGGGAAGACTGGAATGGTAAGTTGTAGTTTCAAAAAGTGTTAGTATAATGCCTCACCGGATCACGTCAATGCCAGTCTCAGCCGCAATTTCGCGGTACTGCTCCCAAGGCACGCCCAGAAGCTGAAGTTCTTCATCATCCAGGCAGCTAGCGGTCAGCTCAGTTCAAAGGGGTTTCACGCACCAGACGATCGCATCCGTACCCGCACTCTTGATCCTGCGCAAATCCGTTGCCAGATCGCGGCATACAGGACCACGACCCTTGACAGGGCCATCCATGCGAAGACGCTTTCCAGGGCACGAGCTCAGAAGCAAGTTACCAAGGTGAGTCGGACGGCGGGAGCCATCCGGCCGGTGGGGGTTGTGGATGAGGGTCTTCGGACCGGAGTGACCTCCAATTTGACCAACCGGACCAGCCTCAGAAGGACACTGATGCGTAGCAGCACACGAGAGGAGAAGCGATGGAACATCAATCTCAGACCCAAGCATGATGACTTGTTCGCGACCATGAGTCGGCGTAATGAGGTACTTGCCCAGAGTGGGAAGGATTTCACCCGGAATGAACGGCGAAATGACGAGAGGGTGCGTGTCTGATGTCTTGACAATGTGGCCGCAGATCATTTGAGGAAGGCTTGGAGCAGAAGCCGACATGGCTGGAGGGATGAACGCTGCAGGCTCATCCGTAAACACCGCAACAGTGTCGTCAACAGCCATAGATTCCACGACACGACGGCGCTTGTCATCATCATCGGCAATGAAGGTGAGGGGGCGCTTTGCAGGGCACGACAGACTGCGGGTAGGAACGGGAAGATCCAGTTCGGGATGCGAGTCAGGGATAGTTGGGATCGACGCGAGGGGTTCAGGCTCATCGATGTCCATCTTATCGGTGGTGGCGAGCTCTGCCATCTTGTCAAGTTCCGTGAGAGACTTGGTCGAGTTGGCAAGGGACGCCCACGCGGAGGTGGCCTTGCTCTCATCGGCCGAAGTGGCTGTCGCGATGGAGGCCACAGACGACACGGAGCTGACAGAAATGATAGACGCTTCACCGCGCCACGCCTCGACCATCGGCGATGACATGGCCGAGCGAAGGGCAGCTGCCGTCCTGGGCTCGGTCGCCTCAGGTCCACGGGTCTTCTTCGTAGCAGCCCAGACGGCATCACAAAGAGCGTTCTGGTCCTGCGACGGTTCCATCGACACAGTCGTGGCGAGCGAACTCTGACGAGACGCGTGCGAGAATGCACTAGGGCCAGAGTGGACCGACGCAATATCGGTGGAAGAGCTGCGCGACGAGTGGTTGCAGGGGTGGAAGGTACCACCATTGTCACAGAGATGCCTCTCGAGGTCTGACTGGCGCTGCATCGTGCGCACCACGTGTCGAGGATTTGCCCAAGACTGAGGAACGTACTGGCCGGGAGGCTGTGTTCCTGGAGGGAATTTTGACAGGTTGTAACTGCTCTGGGGCCATTGCGAGCAGAGACGCGCAAACTCGGTCACTTGGCGGCGCTGCGCCTCGGACCACTCGAAACGACGAAGAGCCTCAGCAGGGTTCGCAACGGGAGGCGAATCCGGCGTCAGAGCCGGGGGCATGTTATGCGGGTGAGCCACCGCCGGGGGAAGAGCATGCGGGGGAAGCGGGTTGTCCAGCATATCAGTCACGTCAGGCGAAGGGGTAATCGTGAACGCCATAGGAGAGATGTGCGTCGATGAAGGAGCCATCGACGAGGGTGACGGAGCAATGTAGGGCGATGCGGGCGACGCCTGCAAAGGTGAGGTCATCTGCGGCGCGGTGCTTGTAAGGCGAGGACTATCACAGTCACGCCGACGACCGAATGGGATCATCCCACGAGCCATTTTTCCAAAGCCGTTGACCCACGACCGAGGAGAAGGGGCGGCAGGGATTGACGCGAAGCCGTTGGCGGGTGCTTTGCCTTCCAAATAGCTGTCACCGTGAACCGAAGACGACGGTGTCGTCTCCGGAGTCACAATAACAGGGCCATTTTCTGAAAGCGTGCTGGTGCCTGACATTGATGGAACCGATGTAGCGATTGAGGCGGCATCAGTGTCGTCTTCGCGCCACGAAATGGACGACGCAGCAGCAGTCGCCATGGGATCCGGCACCGACTTTGACGGAGCAATACCCAGCATGTCACTCGCGGACATGGGGGCGACCACGGTCTCCTTTAGCGGTGAAGCATGGTTCACAGTTCCAGTCGACCTAGGCTGCTTTTTGAAGTGGCGTTGGAAGCCGCCTGGCGACTCTGAACGGAGATTTGCGTTACCCTTGCTTGCATGCCGCATAGACGGTGTTGCACTTCTCTGGTGGAAGATCGGTGGTGGCGGGGTTGCCGTGGCAGTCCGCGACATGATGGTGGGATTGGGGGACGGGAGGGAAGGGGAGGTGGCGAAGAAGTGCGGCAGTCGGTATGGCTATGATGATGGATGACAGCCGTTTTCTTCGCTCCTGTTTGGGCTTACAGGTTCGTGCCGATGCTGGACACGAAGGTGGGATCGAGTGGCAAGGGGAGGTGGTGTGATGGTTGTCTCACAAGCACAAGATCACAGTGGCAAAAGTATGCGATGGATGTATCAGCGGATACGGCCGGATTAGACGGTAGACGTTGGCGACGAATCAGGCCGTGGCACAAAAAACGACAATGGGATGGGTGACGCGGGTGGCGGGGCTGAGGTGGCGAATAATGGCTACTGCACGGGCTAGTTTTGATGGCTGAGCGACAAAAAAAAGCAGGTGTTCTATCACACAAGCGCGCTCGGGATCTATGCACTCGATGAAGCTGGGGAAGAGGAATGATGATGAGATGAGCTCAACAAACGCTGCTGTGATGGATTGTGCCTTTCGACAGTGTGGAAGGGAAAGTGATGCAGTGTGGTGGTGGTTCCTGGTGTGGGAGAAGTTGTATGTGGGGTTGGTGGCAGAGTGGCACTCCAGTCAATCAGTCGGTGTGGTGGTCCTACCGGGTGGCGCGGTGGTGGCGAATTATAGTGGGCCAAATGGCGTGGACGGTTGTGAATACAGGCGATACGAAAGACGAGGAGACAGGACTCTTGTAAGACCCGAGAGAGAATCGCAGGGAGCCCAAATGACCGATTGGAGATGTGGGTTGTTCAGTGTTCTTCTTGTTCGGGGGACGCGGAGACGAAAGACGAGGAACGATAAGACGGGAATGGCCAGTTTGTTTTCGATAAGAGTCGGTTTTCGTTGAATAACGCTTTTTACTGCTGGCCACCGACCAGGCGGACGGCCGAAACGGTAGACGACATGGTGATAGCGAGGTGATATAAAGGCAAAGGTCGTTTTCAGGCAATTGTTGAAAAGCTGTTTGTCTGGTGGCAACAAGAGGAAACAACTGGGGCCACTGGTAGGGGTCCAGTGGCAAAAGAGAAACTGGCCAGAGTCGGAGTGATGGGGAGTCCCGATTTCGACAATACCCTCGTATGCTCGCCGCCGCTTTTTTCGAGTGGAATGGATAAAGTTGAGACCTGGAGGCAAGTAAGCAGCTGCATCGGGAGGCCGGGGTCATTGGGGAATGAACATCAACACACGCCCAGTAGGTCAACCTGACGGGGCCACGAGATGGCGCGACAGAGAGCCGGATTTTGAGTCCGAACGCGAGACGAGCCCGAGGCGGCTTGATACGTACGAGATTGAATGAGGCTGCGAGACTGCTTTTGGTGCGGCGGTTCGATGCGAATGAAATGTGCTGGTCGATGCTGTTCTTGGTTGCTGGAGTAGTTGTTGTTTGATATGAACGATATGCGAGGGAGGCGGAGGGGGAGGGATGAACGGAGGGGGAGATGTAGAGTTCTTGTGGTGGTGGTGGTGGTGATGAGGATGCAGGATGAGGAGGATGGGAAGGATGTGGAAGGAGCGAGATGCGAGGTGGGGGTGGAGTGGGGAAGGGGAGGGAAGAGAGAGGATGTATAGGATGTAAAAAAGGTGTGGTTGTTGGTTGTGGTGTGGTGAGAGCTGAGAGAGAGCCAAGCACCAGGCGGCGGCGGCGTACGGTGCTGCAAACTGTCAGTCAGTGTGTGCGCCACTGTAAAGTGAGGTGAGTACGTATAGTACGGCAGCAGCGGCAGCGGTGGCGGTGATGACCTTGGCTACATTATTGGTGCTATCTGATGGTACGTGGTGGCAAAACAACCACAGCTAGCAGCTAGCAGCTACCACACAGGCACACTCTCTCTCCCCACACAGTGCATGGCATTGATATTGAGGGGGGGTGGCGGCATCAGGCCTCAGGCATTATCACACTGCCTCTACGCTGGGCTTCTATGGTGAAGAAAGCCACAAAAGGAGAGATAAAAAAAAAAAAAGAAAAAAAAAAAAAGGGGGGCAAAGCCCCAGGCCCGCGGACGAGAGCTTTGGCCGAGGGAGCGGCAGGCGGCAGGGGCACAGCGTACAGGGACAGGCCAGACAGAGCCAGCGCGGCCAATCAAAGTCCCGACTTGCAACCCTCTCCCTCTAGCGATCAGCATCACTATCACTGTAGTGCAGGTTAGGGGCATTTGTGGGCATAAAGCCATAAGCGACAGCGGGCAATACCCACAAGAAAAAGAGCTCCAGAGCTAGACGTACTCCCCAGGCACACCGTGTTCGATAAATGACCTCTGTTCCTGCGCTGCGGGCTTGGGTGGTTAATCAGAGTTTGGCTCACAGCGGCAGGATCGAGGCGAGAGACACATTGACCCGCCTTTTGACCCCCTTTTTCCAATCCATCTGCTTTTTATTTTAATTTTTTTTCCTTTTATTTCTCTACCATTATTCTCTGTTTGATAATTGCTTTTGTGATCTGCATGATCTGCCAACACGCCAATGCCGCGCTGTTCCTGGATAGCCTCGATTCCCTGGGTTGGAGGCCCCACTTTCATCTCTCAAAGGCAGCTCCGCACCTGCAGCGACTTTTTACTGGTTATCATTGGCAGATCAGAATAGTATACAAAGTCGTCTGGGAGCCATAGGCCGTCCATTCGGCTTGGCGGGAGCGATTGCCAACAGCCGCAGAGCTCCACCGCAATCCACATGTTGTTTACACATTACGTATAGCCATGAGCTCGTTGCTCTCTCCCAGTCTTTCTCCTCAATTCCACACTCGTTTCACGTGATGTTCATTACATCGCAACATGGCGAGATCACAATGCGGAAGGTTCACTGATAAAAATGTCGCAAACTGACAGCCAAGACGGCCAAGAGCAACACAACAACAGGAGCTGTGGAATCATTTTGGACCACCAAAGTATGTGTATGTAGGCATGTTTTAACCCGCGATTTTGCCGCGCGCTCCAGAGACCCTCGTCTCGGTTGGTGGAACTGTGGAACGCTGAAGAGTACGAAGTGGCCGGGGAGCCTTAACGCAGTTGGTTAGATCGGATCGACTGTGAGAACCGCAAAGCAAGAGGGCCCCGCTTTGATTTGCCGTGCATTCTGTCACATTGGTATACTTGAGCTGTCTGGGAATAGCTCGGAACGAGGGTTGCAGCGGAAAAATATTATCTCTCGTACACATCGCTCGCAAAGAGCTGCAGAGATGACGATCATCGGGACCGCCACTGTAGCCCCTGTTTAGATCGACGCCCCTAGAGACACACACATAATGAAGAGCTCATACAAGCTATGCAAGACAGGGCAAGAACTGCTGAACAAAGGGACGATGAATGTTCTGCAGCGATCCACAACACTGGCTGGCTTGGCTGGTCGAATATCACGCATGCCTGACGATTGCAATTGTACAAGCCACGGTCGGCGGGAGGCCTCAGCGTTCCACCTCCAAGGAGCAGGGCCCAGGGCGCCAACCGAAGGTTAAACAGTGCCGATGCCGTGCCGTGCCGCTCGATGCGATAATGCGATGCACCAGCCGATCACGCATATCGCGAGATCAATGTCCTAGACAGAAGAGAGCGAGAGAACGCAGAGCGCCAATTCCAAAACTCGGGGTCAGGTGATGCACCCATGACGATCCTCGATTATCCACAATCCCCAAAAAAGGGGCAACTGACCTATCACAAGAGGCCGAAAAGGGCCCAGGCTTCGGTTTGATTCCGTCCTCTGCTCATCTGATAAATTGGGGTGCCTACAGCGAGCCCTCAAAGGCGCGCGGAGAGTTATCGTGTCTAAGGTCAGCGACTCCAATGCCTTCTTTCATAACGCCGAAGTTTCAATTCCCCGCCAAAACGGTGTTCAATGTGGCGAATTTTGGCCCCGACAAGAATTTGGACATGGACAAGTTCTTTGTCCATTTTTGATAGCCACTGTGCACCCTGCGTGCAGCCAGGTAGGCCAGGCAGTAGTAGCTCGTCGGCGCCGCGGTGGTAGCCTGGCGGTCCGCTGTGCGCGTGCTCGCGCTCGCGATCATGCATAGTCTCTACGAACATTTTCTCGTTCCCCTCAACCCACCCAAAAAAAGTGTCGCTTGCCACATACCGGACCCGCCCTTGGTGAGTAGCCGACAGCGACGACGAGGGACACACGAACGCGCGCGCGAAACGAGACACGAACACCTGCGACGGGCACCGGCCTGGATATCGGGACAGGAAGGGACTGGACATGGGACGAGGAGATTGATGAAGAAGGAGGAGAATATGAAGGAGGAGGAGAGGCGGCTGCGGGGCCATGGAGTGCTCTTCATGCGCTGTGCGGCCCTCACGATGGCGTGGAAGGAGGGCATGCGATGCCCGCTGCTGGATCGCTGCCGCTGCCGTCTTGTTGGTCCAGCAGTCCAGTGGCCTCCTCGACCCGCATGTCCCACAAGTGTCGTCTCGAATCGCCCGGTGGTCCCTTCGTTCGCGCGCACCTTCTCTGTCGCGAGCTGTGTTCGCATCGCTGACTCCAGACCGTTTCTCGTCGAGGCATTTTATCCAAGTTTGCAAGCCCCTAAAGTCTTCCAACAACCTCCATAAAATCCACCAACATGTCCAAGCTTCCTGCTATTCTCAACGCCACTGAGGACGACGTCCAGCTCCTCCTTGCTGCCCAGTCGCACCTCGGCACCAAGAACTGCGACAAGTCCATGGAGCCCTACGTCTGGAAGCGTCGTGCCGACGGTATCCACGTCCTCAACGTCGGCAAGACTTGGGAGAAGCTTGTCCTTGCTGCCCGTGTCATCGCCGCGATCGAGAACCCCGCCGACATCTGTGTCATCTCGGCCCGCCCCTACGGTCACCGTGCTGTCCTCAAGTTCGCTTCGTTCACTGGCGCCACCGCCATTGCCGGCCGCTTCACCCCCGGTTCGTTCACCAACTACATCACCCGTTCGTTCAAGGAGCCCCGCCTCATCATTGTCACCGACCCCCGCGTCGACCACCAGGCCATCCGCGAGGCCGCCTACGTCAACATCCCCGTCATTGCCTTCGCCGACACTGACGCCGCCCTCAAGTTTGTTGACATTGCCATCCCCACCAACAACAAGTCGCGTCACGCCGTCGGTCTCGGCTGGTACCTCCTCTGCCGTGAGGTCCTCCGCCTCCGCGGCACCGTCCCCCGTGGCCCCACCGGCCCCTCGGGCTGGGACGTCCTCCCCGACCTCTTCTTCTACCGCGACCCCGAGGAGATCGAGCGCGAGCAGCAGGAGAAGGCCGCCGCTGCCGAGGCCGAGGCCGAGGCTGCCGCCGCCCCCGCCGCCGTTGAGGAGTGGGGTGCCGCCCCCACCGAGGCTGGCTTCGCCGCCCAGCCCACTGACGCCGCCCTCGACTGGTCGGCTGAGCCCCAGAGCGCCGACTGGGCCGCCGAGCCCGCCGCCCCCGCTCAGGGTGAGGCCGCCGGCGGCTGGTAATCACCTGCACCCCGTGCTCGTGATGTGCTAGTATGCAATAGACTGTAGCTAGCACCCCAGACTATTATCTTTCCGTCTGTATGATGCGATTGATCCGGTTTCTGAGATACCTTATTGCGCAGTTGGGACTTTTGAGAAGCCCAGAGGCCTGTGTTTTGAGGAGAGATGGGCGCGACTCCGCTGCGGCTCATCACTCGAGAGCTCACTAATCGCTTGTCCATACTTGCATCGTTATCAATGGCCCACAGATTGGCCCGACGGGCATCGGACGGGGTCCGAGAAGTAACGGAGCCGTTGTCTAGTGTGCACGGTGCGCCAGTCGGTGATCGCCATCACTCGCTGCAATGAATCCCCGGGCAGACGCGGGCTACCCATCGCCAAGATTCCGTCCTGACAAAGCGTGCGGCATGTCCACACATGCTCGCTAAGCACATGCGCAACAGCTTGCCAGATGCATGAACAATTCTTGATGAGCAGCATGTGCACCGATATCGGTCATCCTCGGTGACCAGGAATCTCTAGTGCCATATCGCATGAGGCCGCGTGCAAATCACGTCATCGTCATCGTCACAGTACGACCTCCACCATTAACACCCACTCCCCTTTCTCGGACAACAGCTTACTCATGCACCATCAAGGATACCTTGCGCATGATATAAATAACCGGCGACAGAGCAGTGTCGCTCGCACCCATGCGCCTCTCACCTCTTCTCCGCATACGTCCCCGCCCGCTCAGCCATCTCACCCGAGGCAGGATCCACACCACCCCGCGAGTCTACCAAACCAAACCTCCAAGCCACACCCCGCCAGAAGCACTCACCTTCTTCGCGTCCACCATGTCTGACAACGAGACGCCGCGCCCCCCGCCCCTCGGCCCGTCGCAGGCCGGCACCGTGCCGAACCAGGGCCCCCCCAAGCTCCACCTCTACACGGCAGGCACGCCGAACGGGTACAAGGTGTCTGTGCTGCTCGAGGAGCTGCGCGCCGCATACCCCGACCTCGCGCAGCGCGAGCTGAGCTACGACGTGTCGGCTATTGAGATCTGGAAGAACCAGCAGAAGGTGGGTGGATTGGAAGTGAGAGTATTCTGACCGGCAGCACCCCGAGTTCCTCGCGATCAACCCCAACGGCCGCATTCCCGCGCTCGTCGACGACAACTTTGGCGGCCACAAGATCTTTGAGAGCGCCAGCATCGAGCTCTGGCTCGCCGAGAACTATGGTGAGTAAAACCTGCGAATCCGTAATGTTGACAACAGACCCCGACGGCAAGTTCTGGTTCACAGACCCCAAGCTGCGCTCCGAGGCGCTGTCGTGGATCTTCTTCGCTCACGGCGGCATCGGCCCGATGCAGGGTCAGGCGCACCACTTCTTGTGAGTCATAAACTCTACGGTACCCGGCCTGGAGACTGACACTTAGCCGGTACGCACCCATTAAGTCGGCCTATGGCATCAGGCGGTACGTGGAGGAGACGGAGCGCCTCTACTCGGTGCTAGAGGACGGGCTGGCGAAGAGCGACTGGCTCGTGGGCGACAAGTTCTCCGTCGCAGACATCAACGTCTACCCCTGGATCCGCTCGCATGTGTGGGCCGCGGTGGACATTAACAAGTTCCCGCGTCTCGCGGCCTGGCTTAAGCGTATTGATGCGCGCCCCGCCACGCAGAAGGGCTTGCTTGTGCCCAACGCGCCGACTAACCGCGATGATATTGCCGCTGAGAGTTACAAGGAGGGCCAGGAATGGATCAAGAAGGCCATTGAGGAGGTCAAGGCGACGCAGAAGGAGTAAAACACGGGAGATTCGAAGTACGAGACAGACGAGATGCTATGTGAGAACGAAGTGTATGATAAATGGTGTGACTTCGAGGACTGACTGAGAGAGACAAGGGTGGATGTCGACACTGGTGCCTAATCACTAATCACAACTACTGTTATCACTGACGAATCATGCTACTCCTGCCGATCTGCTCTAGCACGTTTAGTCTGATTGGATCTATCTAAGATCGACGTGATCTACATGATGACAGAGGACTGGCGGAAAGCTGACCAACCCACACGTCATCCAGCACACTGTGTCTCCGATTCCTGCCTTCGTTGGACGTCCCCAGTGGCAAATTCTGTGAATTCACAGAATATCGTTTTGCTGTCCTCTTGTCTTTCCCTTCTCACAGCTCGTTATTCACCGGACGTGAACAGATCGTGCCACAGTTTCCGTGTACAACGCCCAACAGCACTCATTTCCAGATCGCGCAATGCTGCCAACAGGAAGTGCGGCGTCCCTCCGTTTCTCAGAGGCACGGGCGGTAGGAGACCTTGATGGACGAGGCCATCTATACTGTCTTCGCGAAGCGGAGGTCTGATTCGTTACTTACTGTCGACCTCTTCGAGAACCACTCAGAGAACCAAGATTGCGGCGAGACAAACATGGGCACTCAGGACAGACGGGAAGTGCGTTCCGAGAGCTGCTTGACTAAAATGTTTAGCTGTCTAATGCCTAAGCCGGATGGTAATGCCAAGCCCGATGAGCTTGGTGAGGGCGACCACGACATGACGGCCAGCCACCCGACATTAATGTCAACTCCCGATCCGGCACCACGCCCCCGGGCACAAACTCTTGAGCGACAACCTCAACTGACAAATCAGAACTGTCATTGCTTCAAGTATATCCTCTCCAAAACTCCTAACGCTTCCCCATCACGTTGCACCGTAATGGAAATCTTTCCAAAGACTTTCTGTTTGCCAGAATGCATTAGGTGTAAGTCCAATGTCCTCCACGCTACTCACACAACGCGGCGCGGAGATAAGTACACTGCAGCTCGACGACCACATTCAACTAGCTACGCCTTCCCAACTTGTGTTTTCTTGTGCTTTAGAAAGAATCACCCCCGCACTTTACTTCGTCCACATTGTTTTCAGCTCTCTAGAGTTCTATGACTCCTCTTTTCGTGAGCTTCGTGTCCAAATGCCCCCAGAGGCCCCATCTAGCACTCCCTTTTCGAACCCGACCCACGCTATGCGATGCATACGATCCCATCCCCAGTTCACGATTAGAATGCACCGGCCGCCACAGTGCCATACACTGTACATTCCTCGTAACGTAACACAGGCTTATCGCGGACCTCTTGAGGCGCCTCCTCACGTGTTACGACGGTCTCGTGGCCAAGTGACCAAGGCGTCGGACTTCGAATTTGCAGTTTCCAAAACAGCAGGTTTGCCATCCGAAGATCGCGGGTTTGATCCCCGTCGGGACCTTCAAGTCGCTCGTGATATGGGCGACATGTCTCTTTTTGGTTTCTCGCCATGGATGTCGATGTGCTAATGGACGCAGTGCAGCTTCTAGACCCGGGAACAACAGGGAATCGAATGGATGTATAGTGACGTCATTGAGAACGTGCTGGGTGATGCTTGTACTGCCGACCACAGATAACATCACAACCTGGCCTGGTCGCACTACGGTACTCTAAAGAACCCTGTCTCGATCCAATGTCGCGTCCATAGCGCCACAAGCCCCGAATCAATCGCCCGACACGCAGCGATGGTGGGTGACACTTGCTGTGTGAGGGTCACATCGAACTGCGTGCTCGCCCGCCTGCCGAGCCGGCCACGGTAGAACTCGAGGAGCTTGTACGTTGGATTCCGCCCCACGTCGGGGTCACTGCTCGCGAGGCGCGTGATCCAATCTTCGGGGGTGACGGTGTCGAATTCGAGGCCGCCCCGCCGTAGTCCGGCGAGGATATCGGTCCACACAGCACTGTACGTGTTGAGGACGTGATACACCCTCTGCTCCGTATGCCCAAGCACAATCTCCGCGATGGCGCTCGCCGCCTCGTTAACAGGAAGCCATTCCGGCCGCTCATCCAGCAACGGCAGGCTACCTATTGTCGTCGCGGCACGAAACATCAGCGGCCACGCCTCAGTCTCGTTCCACACGCCACTGCGGTCAGCTCTACCTGTCCTTTTTACTCACTGCTCGGTGTCGCCAACCAGCTGCCCAATACGGAGGACGTTACCTCCTCGGCTCTCGATGACCTTCTCCACCACCCATTTACTCCGCGCATACCCCATGCCGGCTGCCGAGCTGGGCGACGTGGGGAACGTCTCGCCCACGACGCCACATTGGACCTGGCACGTACCGACCGACGAGGAGAAGAAGAAGGCCGCCTGCTGTCGATGTGCCAGGTTCAGGAGGTTGACTGCGCCGCCGACGTGCTTGTCAAAACTCGCGAGTGAGAGGTTGAAGTTGACAGGCCACGCGTTGTGGATCACTATCGTTGGACGGAGAGCGTCCAGCAACTCTGGGCCAAGGCCGAGATCGGCGCGATTCACGTCAGCCGCGTAGCTCCGGATCTTCTCCATCGATACATTGCGTTTCCGGAGTGAGAGAGAGTCGCGGATACGGCGCAACGAGTCGGCCTCGTCCTTTGCACGAGAGAGGCAGATGACTTCCACTACATCGTCTCGGCGCACGAGATGGTCGAGGATATGTGCGCCGAGGCTGCCCGTCGCGCCTGTCAGAAGAACAATGTGTCGGAGCGGCTTGTGGGCGGGAATGTTATGGGTTGGAGGTATGACCTCGGCAGCCCACTTATCCACCATGGCGAGCATCTCGGCGTGCACATCGTGTTCGGATGATGTGCCACTCCGCAAGGCTAGGAGATGGGCCGAGAGCTGGGAGATGGACGGGAACTCGTACACGATGTTCTGGCCAAGTTTGACGTCGAGAACGAGCGTTTTCTGGAGGACGTTCCGGATACGCGTCGCCTGCAATGAGTCGACACCGTACGCGAACAGGTCCGTATCGCGTCCCAAGTCTTCGCAATCGCTCAAGACAGAGTGGATTGTCTGGGACACGAACGCCTCCATCTCCTCTGCAGTGTTGATATCGCGCTTCTCCGACCCGCCCTCCTCGAACCGCTCGTACACTGCATCGATTATTCCTTTGAACTTCACATAACACGCCGGGCGGAGGATGCTCATTTTCGTGGCGACGGGCACGTCGGTGCCGTGTGGGAGAATCTCGATCATCTCGGGCAGGATGCGGCTGTGCGTCGGCGCCTGCGCGTTGGCCTCCGCGACGACCGGCCAGATTGCGGTGATGTAGGCTTCCCTGTCTTTTGAGAGTTCTGCCCCAGCATCAGAGGGGAGGATGAGCGCGCCGACGAGCGGCCGCCCGTCCCCGAAGACGATACACTCCTGCACGAGCGGCGAGTTCCCGCGCTGCCGTCAGAAAGAGCCCAAATGCAACTTACGATGGCAAGCTCCATCGGGACAGGGTTCGTCTTCTCTCCCAGAGTCTGCGTGAGGGTGTCGTCCAACCTGCCGACGTACTTCACCCACGTCGAGTGCTGCGGATGGCGGACAAACAGGTCTTTCGTGGCATAGCTCCCGTCGGGGGCGTTGCTCATGACCTTGCCTGGCCATCCGTCCTTAACCACCGACTCGAACATCTCGCCATGGGGCACGAGCTCGAGATATGCCGCGATGAGCCCCTCGACGCGAAGCCAGTTCCATCCGCGGTCGGAAGCATACTCCCGGCGCGAGGTGAGCAGCGCACCCGTCTCGGTTGTCCCGTACTGCGAGTAGAGGGGCACGCCGGCGGCGACGAGGCGGTCGCCCAGGTCGTCTGGGAGCGCGGCGCCCGCAAACGACACGGCCTCCATGCCCGCCAAGCTCGCGACACCTGCCGCATCCTCCGACAACAACTTGAGCACGTATGGCACCGCAAAGTGCTGTACCGGACGCGTAGGTGAGGATTCAATCGTGCGTACGATGTTCGCCGCTGTGATCGGTAAATGGGGCGGGAGGAGCGTGAACGCCTTGCCGTGGTAGATGCAGCGGAATCTGCCATCAGAACGCGCCTGTTCCATTCACTCACATTGAGAAATGGCCAAAGCCGTGGAAGAGTGGGAGGGCGCTAAACCCCGTCTTGGGCACGCTGACCGCCGCGTTCGCGATGAGGCCGTAGTGCGACACGTAGACCGGTTTCGGAAACCCCGTCGAGCCAGACGAATGGAGGATGACGCAAGTTCGTTTACTCTCTTGCTCGGGGGTAAGGCGGGGAGGGAAAGCGGTTATGTGCGTCTTGGGATCGCGCAGCCCGCCAGGTCCCCAGAGGGGAAAACGCTTATCTTCAAGTAGGGAGAGCTCGATCCCATCCTCGCGCAAGATGTCACGCGCGCGCGTAGCGGTTGCAGCGTACTTTGCCCCGTAGATCAGATACTCCGCCTTTGTAAGCTTACACAGGTGCGCGACGGCCGCAGCGGAGTTGTTCACACTGAGGAGGAGCGCTGCGAGTCCGAGCTTGGCGAGCGCAATCTCGAGGAGCGACTCGTCGACCGCCGTGGAAGTTAGCACTGCAACGACGCGTTCCCGGGGGATTTTGTCGCCTTCGTCGTTTTCAGCAAGTAGAGGGGCATAGTATCCCGCCAGCCGGTCCACGGCGCGCGCGATATCCGCGTATCTACCGTCAGTCTAGAACAGCCCAGCGCGTACGTAAGGGTCTGCAAACCGTCCAGCTCCGCCACGCCGGTATGTACTGCTGGCTCGTCTGGCTGCTCGCCTGCCGTCAGCTCCACATAGAGTAGAACTCACTGGCGCGCAGGGCGACCAGCTCCGTCAGGCTCTGGGCGTGGAATGTCGGTGTCACCATTGTTGAGGTTGGTGGTGAACCAGACGGTTGGACAGGTTATTTATGTGTTGGACACAATGTCCGGCATCCCGGGCCGGCGGAGCCCGGTCCGAGCCACGTGCCGGAGCTCGGACCGCAGATGACAAGTCGGTGCATCATTTGTCCGGGGTGGAAGAGGTACATGGCGGAGCTAGTGGTTTGTCGATCTGTGCACAAGACCACTACTAGCGTATCTTAGCATTCCGACGCCGACTCGGTCTGGAGCTCTGGAGAACAAGCGGATGCCTGACATGTCGGACGGACAAGACGATCACTTCCCACTTTGGTACGAACGTAAGCGATTACGCGATCGGAAAGCAGTGTCGCGACCGGTGGGCCGGTGCAGTGCGCTCCGTACAATGGTTGTTCCCGGAACGGAAGGGTCAGCAAGGAACACGATTTGAGCACGACATGCGAGCCCATCTCGGCGACCCAGCCAGGTCAGTCATCAGCCAGATCTGGCTATGCCCTGGCTGAGGGACTCCCGCCAGGCATTTGTGAATGGAAACCGAAGTCGCCGAACACGTCGCGCCGATCGGGAAATACATCAGATGTCTCCGCGCAGGTGTTTGGCGTCGGCGGTCTTGAGTGCTCTTCCTGGACACTCGCACCACCCATTGCGCCGCTGCTGCACTCGTTGGATGTCGTATGCATGTCCCCAGGGCAGAAAAAGGTCACGACGGGGATCGAACCCGCGATCTCCTGATTACTCATCGTAGTCAGACGCCGTACCATTTGGCCACGCGACCGGCGATGACAGCTTTGCGGCGCCGATCAGCGCCGATCGCCGAGGGCCGAGGGCTGAGCGCCGAGCGGCGGCGGCGCTGCCGTCTCAGAGATGATTGGTAGGCATGATAGGTGACTATAGCCGCTAACTGGTGATTGGCTTATGGAGAGCGTTACTGTACCCCCGCACTAATGGCAGACTTCCAGGTGGGGAACGCGTGATCGGAAAGGCACGGCGTCGCCCTGCGATAAGGTTCAACTCCGCGCGAGTAAGCTCTCCGCCATGCTCCTGGTCGTCGGCCATGGCGCGCTAGATTTTTTTAGTTGCCGTCTTGGGGGATGTGATCACCGGAATGGGGTGCGTGCTGTTGGGCGGTCTGTAGTTTGTTGAGCGGTAATGATGGAGCGGTGACGAGTGACGTTGAGGATTGAATATAGGAACATTTGGCTGCCAAGAGCCTCCGGCAATTGTAGGGACGAAAATCATTCGCAGGAGATACAATGAAATCAGTCACAGGATGCAGATCTCGTATCTACGAGAGAGATGAATTATGAGTACAGGAGTCTAGAGTCTGTTCGAGTCTAGAGCCGCGCGCCGGCGGCGAGACATGGTGACGTGAAGGGCGTTCACCGCGCGCATGGACATGGCTTGCATGGCATGCGGCGGGAGAGTGGGCAGGCCACTGAATGGTAAAGGCGGGAATTGTTCGAGGTGGTCGGAATTGCGTTCTAATTGTTCAAAGTCGAGGCTAATGTCGAAAGTAAACACGGAGCCCAAGAGAAAAGCGGAACAGACGGAGACCAGCGGACCAGTGGTAACGGACCAGCCGCGGAGATGGACGGGCGGCCTGAGCGACGAGGCGGTGAGATGTGCAGTCTGAGCGTGGGCGTGCGTGCTGCGCAAGTGTGACGCATGTGACGGAGGAGCGAGCGGGTGTGATGGCGATCCAATGGGGCGTGTGATGGTATGAGATGATCTGTGGGCGGATCCGGGTGATTATCGAGCGCTCAGAGGTATCCGGTCTTCCCATTTTTCGCGCCGTGCGCGGTGCCGCCGGGGCTGTGGGCCTCTTCGCGCAGGCCGGCAATCATGAGGGTGAGGGCGATGGTTGCGCGCCGGCTCTCCTCGAGCGAGCCGTCGTAGAGGAACCCGTCGTAGTGATCTTGCGAACGATTCGTGAACGAGATGTTGGTACGCGACTTGTTCTTGTCCTGCAGCGCGAGAGTCAGGTTCGGGGCCGCCTTCTTCAACCGTTTCAGCAGCGTCCCGTTTGGTTTCGGATTGGACTGGTTCGGCATCGTCGGCATCGCGGGGAGCGGTTGGGAGGCTGTGGTGCGGGTTGGTGGTTGGAGGTGAGGGGTGAAGGGAAGGAATGGCGGTGGGATGAGAGATAAGGGGCCGTGTATGGGGGCTGTGATGGGTAGGCGTGGGACCAGTTGGACGAAGGGAGGACCAGTGAGGCCGGTTGGAGATGGTGGTGAGGAGGGAGGTCGTGGAAAGAACTGGCTTTACCAGCAGTTGGGGTACTGGGGGGTTAGGGCGCGAGAGCAAAATGAGACTCACTGTATGAAGGATGGCGACGACCGCGGCCGCTTGTGCTGCGACGACAAGGCTATGATGTGGTGTCAAGATAGTCTGAAGAAGCAGAAGAGGGAGTCGAGTCAAAGACGAGGAAGGATGCAGAGAGAGTAGTCCAATGCCTTGGAACCAGGTGGTAACGGCACTCGCGAGCTCCTGGTACGCGGTATGGCTGATTGACTCTGGTGGAGAGTGCGAGTGCTTGTCCCACTCTTCAACTCCACAGAAACTCTCACACACACCACAGAGACGCTCACGACCTGCCGGTGAGCGGTGAGTCACAGTCACGGTCAAAGCCAGAGTCGTACATGACTCTTTTCCTTCGAGCTCGTGCTCTCTCCTCTAGCAAAAATCGAACAAAACTCTAAAATCCCTTGCACCCTCTACTCGTTCTCCCTCTTCTCATCCCCTCTCCTTCACGGGTATCCCTCCTTCACCCACGTCCACTCCAAAGCGGACCAGGGCACCCGGTGACTACTCTGGGTAGTATTTGATTACCGTAGCCCAAAGGTGCCTGGGCTGTACTCTCCTGAACATTGCCATGCACATCTCCAGCTGTCCCAGTAGTTTGCTCTTGGTGTCCTCCCCGGAGTCGTACACTTGTTTTAGACCCACACGTTGCTGTGATTAGGTGATTGATGGGGCAACCAGGCCCCGGGCTCACAAAAGCGGCACCGACCCTGGACAGTCGCGGTGGGTCTGGTCGGACAGTTCAGCGCATCTGCGCACATATCATGAGCTTGTGCAGCATTGTTCCTATTGCTCTCGAGGGTCCTCGATCCTATATAATGCACTCTACTCCACATCCCCTTGCGCTCCGAGTGCGCGCGATTGCTGCTTTTTCGCTCGTGGAAGTAATTTTTCATCCCTAGAGTTGCGTAAGACAAGCCTTATCCCGCGCACCTCGGGGACAATGACCACTTGGGCCGCTTGCGCGTTCGCGGCCACCACCCTCCACCCACTACGCACTTGGACGCAACCCCCCAAGGCCTCGCAATGTATTCCGGGAGCAGCCCCGCGCCCCCGCACGCCACTCCGGCTCCCGCCAGGACAGCAGGTGTCGCAGGTCTCGCAGTGGCAATGCCGTTGAACTCGCGGTCATTCTGCGCGGAACTCTTGGGCATCTCCGCATGTCCATCCCCTGACCCTGCGAGCCTGGTCGTCTGGCCCTCTAATATCTCCCCTGGGTGATCGATTCCCAGACGCAGCACTCACCACACTCACAGGCGGTATCCCAGGCTGGCCAGGCTGACCTCGGTTTCGTGCGGGAAGTACCGCGGAGAAACTGGCGCCACATTGCGGAGAGTCGGACACTACGTGGATAGTGGATGACGGAGTGGTGACGATTTTAGCTGTGCTTGCGTTGGATCGTCTGTGCGGATTCGCACGGTTTGTGCACAGATGTACGCCGCATGTGCGGATGGCGGTCACTCGGAGGGCACGTGAGCCGGCCCGTGCGGAGCGCGGCGTGCCCAGAACGCGCAACGTAGAACGCGGAGCACGGCATCATGGCGTCGCGCGTCACCGTCACTGCATCACTGCATCACGGAAAGTGGGATCTCTCGTGATGTTGCATTGCTCAAGCCCACCTCTTGCGCGCAAAACATGACGCTCAAAGCACACTAACAGCAACAGCTAACACCCGGAGCCATGGTGCATGGAGCCAGCTATGCATACGCGTGGTGGCTGGCGCGCCGGCCGCCGGGCCGAGCGCCACTGCGTCCAATTCATCGAACATGGGATAGCGTAGGGCACGATGGGCGGCACCGATCGCGCGGATCGCGCGACTGGTGTCGGTCTGAAACACAAATGTGCTCACTAGTACCATATACCGGTCTCATCCATTCGCCCATCTGCATCTCTGCGTCGCTCACGACGGCCAGCTCGACAACATGATCGATACATGACACACACGCGTCTCGGACATCTTAGCAACAGCACCAGCAGCGACGCCGGAGCCGGAACCGGCGCGGCGGCCGGCCGAATTGCCGGATATCCCGGTCGCGTGGCCAAATGGTACGGCGTCTGACTACGATGAGCAATCAGGAGATCGCGGGTTCGATCCCCGTCGTGACCTTTTTGAGACGTCTGGAGGGCACTACAGGCTTACGGAGGGTGCAGGCAATGATCTGGCTGGCCTGGAATGGCCTCGAGAGCCTCAGAACGCAATATCGTGAGAAAAGAGCCGATGTGGGGTCGACGATGAGTCCGTGACGCTCAGAAGCCTCACACAGTTCGCGCCCTGGCGCCCCGCGCCCCATTGATAGGCCGCCGATCAGGGCGCAGAGATGCACGTCAGCAGGTTTCTGCACTGATTGCAAGACGAAACCCGAGTTGAGAGCGATAGATTTCAGAAGATGGACGTCCAAACTTCACTGCAGCCGCCAAGCGGGAGGTGCCCAAACATCGAAGCCTACCAGCCGTTTTGAATTTTGTCTGGGTCGCGTGGCCAAATGGTACGGCGTCTGACTACGATTCTGAGCGTTTATCAGGAGATCGCGGGTTCGATCCCCGTCGTGACCTTTTTGATCATCAGGGAATCATGCAGTCGTGATCGCTCTGCGTTATCGCGATGGGCGATTCGATCTATCAATCCATTGATATCGGCGTGCGGGCCGGGGGATCTGTTTTCACTGTCATGGATAACGTGCCGCGTGTGAGGTGTGGTTAATCGAGATCTGGGGATCTGGTGGCTCTGATCTGGAAGGCTGAGCTCATTACCTCTTGGTCGTCGCCATTGCGTGCCCCCCTCCATGGCTCTCGCTTTCTGAGCGGCATACACCTGTTCCTTGGTTCTACCCATATTAATGTGCATCTCGCCACGGCCAACGACCGGTAGACGGGCATGTCGGTCCGCATCTGCTGAGTGCAAACCCAATGGCGAGAGCTGGCTGGTGGCCACGAACAAGGGTTGTCCCTCCCAGCCGCCACTAACAGCAATGGCAGTACCCCAAACCTGGCCCTCACCCCCGCTCTAGCGGGATTGAATCGCTCCCATGAGGACGATATGCGCCATGCCTATGGGTTTGCTGGTATCCCCAGGAATGGTTGACGTTCCTGCCCAGAACCACGCCGCTGTCTATGATCTCGAACACACAAGCGATCTCATGATCTCAACCCCAACCCCCCACACCCCCAGCGCAAGACCTCCGCACAGAAGCTATGAACTTTTGAGGACCTTACCCCGGGTCGCATGTGAGCTTGCGATGCTTTAGCGGCCCACGCCCGTGGCGACCGTCCGTGAAACACGACCACCCCAGCGGAGTGTGGACACAAGCTCCGCGCCTAACTGTAAGTTGGACAGCGAGTGGAGCTGCGTAAGCTTTATACAGTACAGTGCGCGAAATGCGTAAGGTAGGTAATATACTGTAAGCTCGCCATGTCGCACCATTGCGCGCTGGCACCCTATCGCCTGTCGTGGTAGATTGCTTGACACAAACCGAGGCGTCGTGATGCCTTCAGTGGCTCTGTGGCCAAATCCGTCGGCCGTCCGTCCCTTTGCACCCGGCGCCTATTCTGCGGCCACGAGCTCCCCGTGTCCGTGGCGCTCCCGCTGAGCACCCGACGGTGAAGCTGGGGACACTGGCGGGGCCGAGAATAAATCCCTGCGTGCCTTGAACTAAGTTTCAGCTGTCCCTCCCTCGGCAGGTTGTCGACCCGACCCCAAAAAATGGACTCGGCGCCCAGCGTCAGTCGTATCAATCAGTGAGCTTGGTATGAAGCCCCGCAGTGTTGACAATAGTATACATCTATGTTTGTGGCATCTAGTATGCACGTCGTGACTCCTCGTTGACGGAAAGTCGTGTCCGGGTCACAGAACCAGTCTGTGATTCTGGACCTACGGGTGTGGTATGACACTGGCCGGCTAGTGTTCTAAAATCCAGTTGGACTTGCTCTTCCTGTGAAGTGGACGCCTGCTCTAACTCTCTATCCGCTTTGCCGGTATCCGCTCGGTCCGACTAGGTCGCCATGATAGCGACAATGCGGAAGTGGTGTGCGTTCGGGTTCGTCGGGTGAGAAGTCGTGTTGGCGATCTCACACGTCACGTAGTGCGAGCCCTTCGTGACCTCCTGGTCGATGTACTTCACGCTGCAATGTCAGCCATGCGTCTTTGCTCCATCAGCCGCTCTACTCACAACGCCATGTTGTATTCCTTGTTCCAGTATCCCGGGAGAAGAGTCGCACCGTCCTCGTTGTCGTCGACCCAGCAGCGCGCATCTCCGAGGTCGTACTGTTTGCTGCGGAAGTAGTAGACCGCGACACGGCCGGCGCTGACCTGGATGTTCAAACGAATCCGTGCGCCGGGCGTGCTCGACACCCAGTAGTGCTTCTCGCCCTGCCACGCGTACGGCTCCCAGTTCTCGTGGTCGACTGGCTTCATTGGGTGCTGCTTGCTGTTGGCGTCTGCGCAGTAGAGGTCGGGCTGAACGCGATCGAGCAAGTGTGATGCAGTTCGAGGGTCCGGCTTCTTCGGTTCAACCACGTCGCGGAGGGGAGTGAACATCGTAACGAAGGGGACGTCGTAGGGCGTCTGTCGAAGCGCAAAGAGCCGCTTCTCCCTGCCAAGTTTCTCCAACATGTCAGAGTCAAAGGTCTGCTCCCACCCGTCTGGGGGCTCAACCCAATCTGCTTGAAATTGCGGCAAAGTCAAGTCGACGCCAACCATGGTCGAGGCGTCCTTCTGTGTGGCGATAGTGTCGTCTATTGAAGGAACGACTGGAAGACCGTACCGGTTCAGCAAGCACAGCTCGTGCTCAAAGTAGGCGATCAGGAGGTCACCGAGAAGGCGCTGAGTGTGAGCTCGGAACATCGTCTCAGGACATTGTTTGCACTCACGTGTCCACGAAGGTTGGGATGAAGGATATCGGGCTGCCAGAAGGCCTTTGCTGTCGAGCTCGGGAAGCGCGAGTAGTGGTCGAATATGACGCGCTTCAAGCTGATGTACGGAACGTCATAGTACATTGCGATCGGAACATGGGGGATTTGCGGGTCGTTGTAGCCCTGGTCAATCGCGACCTGCGGTGCCCAAGCGCCGAGAATGACGACGGCCGGTTGGGACTTCATTTCCAGAAGAACGCGCAAGAGCTGGTCGTAGAAATGCTGGTAAATGGGTTGACTGAGGGTCAGTCTCCTTGCTTGCGGACGCCTCCTGCGCACGGCACTCACGCTTGGTCGTTGACATCAAACTCGACGACCACAAGGTCGACGTCCTCCGGAATGTGGTGCGTCTGCAGTCAGCCACAGTATCGAGCACGCCGGACGCCTTGCCGCCGGCATCACCGTTACTCACGCCACAGAAAGAGTAGTAACCTGAATCACTTCCACCAATGGCGCCGTTTATCAAAGTCACAGAGGCCTGTGTGAAAGTGTCCTGCATCCACCGCTTCAGAATGCTCGTGTAGCAGCCTGGCCCAACAGGGTCGCCCTTGGGATAGTCGGGTGACGGGTGGACGCCTCTGCACGCGGAAACTGCAATGTCAGTCATACTGCAACACCGAGGACTCGAGCGTCGCTATTGTCCTGCCGATGCTGAACGCGGATAGGACTGCCGTTGTAGCCAGGTACGCTGCATCGCAGTCGTAGCTGTACAGCGTGTCGCAACGAGGACCTGTGTCACCCACCACTGCCACCGAGAATGCCGATCTTGATAGGCTTGCCCTCTCGTGCGCGTACCATTAGCCGTCGTGTGCGCGCGCCGGTGCCCTGTACGAGGCGCGACTTCTCAAGCCCCTCCTCGCGGAAGACTTCGCAGAGCTGCTGCCCGCGTTCCGTTGCGCCGCACACGCACGAGCGAGGCGACGGGTCGAATGTCAGCTTCTCTGCTGCGTCTGTCATCGAAGGCTGCTTTGACGGCGAGTTGTGGTTATGCCATTCGAGATGGGGGAGGTGGTCGGGGAACTGTGGGTGGAGAACAGAGTACGCCATGATGAAGACTGTCGGTAGAAGGAGGATTATCAGCGGGCGCAGCCAGCGGCGCGTGATCCGCCGCGCGGGGAGGAGGCCAACGCCCATTGTCGGAGTCTGTGGTGGTGAGGCCTCGTCGGCGAGCAGTGGCCTATCGACGTCGCTGGGAGGCATGGCGGTCGACATCGTGGGGACTGTGATGGGGGCTATAAGTATTCGCGGATGTGGTGTCGTGTGGGCAATGACCGAGGTGGAGACCTCTGCGCGTCGTTTGGAAGTCAGACAATGCGGTGCGTAACTCTAGCGCGTCGGGTGGGAACCAGGTGGCCAGGTGGTGGCTGAGGGGGGAATGAGCGATGGACGGGTGTGATGTTGGGTGGGGGTACGTATAAATGGCCACTCGACGACCGCGAGAAGCGGAGAGAAGTCGAGTGCGGCAGACAGAGTGGATGAACAAAAGAGAGTAAGAAGCTAAACACTAATAAGCGGCGAGTTCTCGAGTAAAAAAGCGGGTGGCCAGCGTTGTCTCGAGCAAGCAGAGCACTCGAGTGCCTCGGTGTCTTGGACGGATGGGTTCTGTGATCTCGACTTTGTGCACTGGGCGAAGAAAGGGGGTGCGTTTGTCGTAAAAACAAAGTTTGGGTACAGGAGTAAGTTGTTTGGGAGTGTTACGTAGTTGTCTCAACAGGGTAGTCAAGGAGATCAAGGAGACGACGGCCAGAGAGCGAGACTGGGGTTCCGTCCGTTCCTTTTGGTCCTGTCTGATGCGGCGTGGGCGTCGGCGTGATGATGAAGAGTAGAATGCACGAATGGAATTGCGGGCCGCGATGGGACAAGTAGTAGATAGCGTGCACGAGTAAGGGATCCTGCTCTGCGCAGTCCCCGGCGCGTGCAGCTGTGCTACAAAAGACACTAGAATAAAGCCAATTCGCAGCGAAAGAACGCGCCAACGCCCATCAACATCCTTTTTTTTTTTTTTTGTGAATTGTCCCCTTTCTCCTTTTTTTTTTCTTACCCCTCATCCTCCTCCTGTCCTATTCTGAGCCCTAGTGCTTCCTAATCCAATCCTCGTTTGCTTCGTGTCCTTCGTCCCTCGAGCTCACATTGACCTGACCCTTTGGGTACCCTCGCTTCAACGCGTGCATGACGACAATGCACTCGCTGCAGTGCATGGCCCACTGCGCACTGCGCACTGCACGCTATCCGCCATTCCACAGCCGGCGGGCCCTTCGACGATCACCCGCCCGTCCCGCACAAGACATCTACATTACCGCTCGCTGCTTATCATCTGCGCCATTTACGTAAATCCTGCACTACCCCGCCCGACGCTCGCGGGAGTACGTGGCTTCCAGCAGCTGGAACTGATGATAATCGAGTTCGTTGGCAGTGACTTCGGGAAAGGAAAGGCGTGGAGGGGAAGCAAACCTCCACGGCCCGCTTCGCGCTTCGTCCCCGCTCGAGGTCCAAAGACTGCGCCCCGTCATGATAGGTATCCGTGCCCCAAACGGCCTCAGGAATTCAAGTATCGAGGAGATAAGATCAGGTTTTACCTCATGACCACATGACCCGCATCCCCGTTTTGGCTACCCGGATACACATTTTGCATCCAGCTCAGGAGTGGGTGCCGCAGGCTGCAGGGGCAGATGTTTGAGGTCTCGACCAGTGAACAGTAGTGGATCCGTGCAGATGGCAAGATGCAAGATGACGACAGCGGTGTGCATATGCAGTAATGCAGTACAGCATCACTCCCTCCTGGACCTTGTTGGGATCCGGCTCACAGCTCGCAGTGGTGGAGGCAAGCGACACTGGCACTGCCGTCGACGCAGTCATCACACAGTGCACAGCGCACAGCGCGCGGCGTGAGGTGAACGTAGATCATTGATCGATACGCGACACAGACTCGCCGTCGATCATCGCCGATCAGCGCGTCGATCACGACATCAATCCAACTGAACTGTGCAGCTACAGCTGGCGTGTTTCGTCGCGCTGTCACATATCCGCAGCCCGCAGGCCACAGGCCGAGCCTCCACGCGCTCTGCACCGGCACGACGCAGCACCTGCGTTGGAATCGGCATGCATACCCTGTCGTCTATCGAGCCCGGCTTCGATCCAGAACTGTGATGAAAGGCGGTACCTGTGGCGATGGTGTATGTGCCCCGTGCCCAGTTTACAGCAAGCAGCCACATGTAGAATCTCAGGCCAAGTCATAGGCCATATAAGCCAGGCAATACAGTGACCTCTCGTATGTTAGAGGTGGTGGCATGCCATCGGAGTCCGGAGGATTGGAGGACTTGCTTTGCGGCCTTTCGGGCTCGTGCCCTTCGCTGGTTCCGAGGTCTTCAGCTCGTTGGAGGCGGGTGTGCACGTGTGCACCGTTCACCAGGGCATACCAGGGCATACCGTCAGAGGTGACTATGCCTGCGCAGATCCATTGATCCACTGATCCACTTCCGAGCCTTTCCTGGGCGCAGATCACGTATCGCAGGGCCGCTAGCTGCTCGGAGGCCTCAAGGAACGAGGGGAATGATCGACAGATTGGCGGACGGATTGGCGGATCAACAGGGGTTAGCGGTAGTGAGCAGGTGAGGAGAGGGCACGAGAGAGCTGCAGATCAGCTAGTTCAGTTGTGATGCGCGTACCGAAGCGTCTTCCGTTCCGTCGATCCGCCGATCGAGGTCAATACAGCCGGAAGGGAAGAACTTGTAGCGTTTCAAAGATCATGGGGCGGCTGCGCAGACAGACGATCCTCGAGATCTTGACGACTAGTGCAGTTAGTGCAGGACACTGCCAGCTGCCGCGCATGGCAACCGTCAGTATGGTCCGTTCGATCATCATCAGCCATTCCCACGTCAGTTCCGTTTTCCTTCGCGATTAATGCATGCTTCTCTTCATTCAGTGTTACACAAAAGACCGGGAGAGGGCCGCGGTGCAGGTGCGCGATCGACGGCGAGCTCGTGGGCAGTTGGGGGCCTTGGGAAAAATACAGCGATGACAGGAGACGGCCGCTTAGATCTCGGGCTCGTCGTCGTTCTTCGAGATCTTGAGGTTCTGGCCGCGGAACTGGCTGTTGACGTCCTGACCGTCCTCTGTGAAGTTAGCACTGTGGTATAGGACGGAGCTTGGTTAACGCAGAGGGATCAGAGCGAATGCTGGGGCACCAATGCGAGCTTGTGCACGGCCGACGCACTACCCTGCGCAATGCGAGACGTCCGATGGACACGGGCACTTCAAACTGCATTCCCCCTGCCACTCATTGCTACTCACCTCCGTCACGGCGGTAGCCGGGAGTCGACTGGCCGGTCTTGAGGCCGGGGGTGTTGGTGTCGTCGTCGTTGCCGGCGCTTCCGGGGTCAGCGGTGCCCATCTGGTTCTGCACGTGTCAGCTAGACGTAACGAGAATACTGCAGACGTACAGCACGGGAGAAGGACGAGCCACCGGCGTTGCGTCCGAAACCACCGCTGGCGGTGCCTGTTATCAGCGCGGTCCGCAGTCTCTTTGCTTGGCTCTATTCGCTCAGCCGGTACGCAGCGACTCACTGTCGTTGGTGCCGAAGCCCTCGTAGGCACTTTCGTGCTTTGAGGTCTCGGTCTGGGTCGGTCAGTATCCAGTATCCAGGAAAGAAAGGCGGGCGATACGCTGCCAGGCCGCGGGGAACGTTGCGGTGGTCCCGTCCCAGCATCCAATGAGAGTCCGACGCGATCATGGCCGTAAAGGCACGGCTGCTCCACACCCCGCTGAGCGCTGTGGGCCAACTTACGGGCTCTGTTCTGTCAGCATTCTCGCCGCCCGCTGCTAGACGGAGCACGCACTGTTCTGGGTCTGGGGGTTGCCAGTAGAGGTCTTGGAGGACTGCGTGTTAGCGGTGGGCGTGCGGGGACAGGGCGCGGCCAGGGATCATGCGGGGTAGTGCGGGGGCCGTGGAAGTGGGGAGGGAAAGTCGCGTTGATGAGCTGAAGGGAGAGGTGTGCTGTGCAGCGGCGACACTCACGTCCATGGTGGTGATGTTTGTGCTGGGTGAGAGGGGCGTTGGAGAGTCGGATTGCGAGAGGGAGAACGAGATAGAAGACGGAGAGGTGGATGTGTATATAACGGGGGCGGCGAGCGGTCGGTTTGTTGTGAAGGGGGCCAGACCAATGCCTCGCGGGGTGGGAACCCACGCCCTTGTGGCCCTTGGTGCACTTGCCGCACTGCACGCCCTTGCCGAGAGCCCAGGATTGGCCCAGGATTGGTATTATTGCCCGTATTTGCCAGTTACCCGATCTACCGACCTGGCCGACCTGGCCACTTGGATTAGTATGACGTTTGTGCCGCTTTGGCTTTGGTGGATTGCTGCTATTTGGTTGGTCAACAGCAATCCCATGATCCCACCCACTCAACACGGTCACACCCACAGTCGCCATTCAGCAGCAGCAGCAGCAGCAGCAGCAGCAGCAGCAGCACGGGGGGAGCATGGAGGGTTCGGCCCCGCCACTTTCTCAGATGCTCTGAGACTCGAGACTTGAGACTCTCCGCACCGGCCCCTGCTCTGTGGTGTTTCCGGATACCCAGAGAACGGGTCAGCTGAGACACTTCGGACCAGTCTAGAACCTTGTTGATGCTGACAACTGATCGCCACTCTGGTCACTGCCGCGCTGCCGCCGGCCAAGCACTGCTTGATACGCGATACAGGATCGGCACGTTGGCATAGCGCAGGGCACGGACCATGCGAACCAGACCGTGCTGGAACATGGAACGAGTCGCGATCGAGCCAGAGTGGAAAAACATTCTCCTCTTCACCTTCCCGATCTTCTCCGTAAACACAACCACAAACGTAGCATACCACTACTGCAGCATTCATAGGTATACACTACTAGGTATGCATGCATCGTCATGCCATATGCCCTATATCCCCAACGCGATATGCCCCACACTCGGCGGAACTGCGTGTTGGCCCGTCCGTTCCCCACTGCTGTCACCATTCATCACATCACCACCTCTGATTCGCACCCTAGCACTCTCTCCTTTGAGGACTGACGCTACAATCCGCAGCGCTTACTATCCATCGCATTCATAGCACCTGAACGCGTTCCCACGTCCAGTCGACTCATCGCGTTGCTTGTCGAATCATTGGCGCATCGCTTTCGTAATGCCTAGGATGTGGGATATCCGGCACTCCTTCAGGCAATCTGTGGCAGTGGCAATCTCAGCCATGAGACGACCATGAGCGGCCCATCACAGTGCTCTTCGTCACCGTCCTCGTCTCCGTAACTGTCAGAGGCAAGGAACGGCACGTGTATCACCATAGAACGTATGCCATAACTCCATTACCACACCGATACTACCTATTTTACACTCTTCCCAAGAGCGGCGACCTCGTCCGCCGTGCCCACAGCCCGCACCTCGGCCTCGACGCCGCTGAGGCTCGTCTCCTGCGCGAGGGCGCGTCCCGTCGCCCAGGCAAGGTATGCCTGGCGGCCGGATTCCCACGCGCCATCCTCCCTTGGCCCCGAGGGTGTCGGCACCTCGACAGAGGCTATCTGCTCTTGGATGCCGTTCATCGACGCCACGACCGCGCCAACCTTGTCCGGCAGCGGGGTGAGTCCCGCGTCGACCAGGCCGTCGTGCACAAAGCCGACCTGTGCGCGCCGCTGCGTCGCGATTGCGAGCTTACGGTCGAGCGTTGCTTCCGCGACTGCTAAGCGATGTTGGACGAGGCGGGCCTGCTCGACCTGCCGTCGCAGCGCGGCCAAGCGTGCGAGAAGCGTGCCTTCTCCATCGGGGAGGGTAGTGACAAATTTTGCGCGATCATAGTCTGCATTTGCTTGCCATGGCTGAGGTCAGCGATGCTGAGACTCGTACACCTGGGACGCGCTCGGGCGAGCTGACCAATCATCTGGCTTTCTCGTGCGCACACATCCATCACGCTCACGCCTTCAACTCACCAGCACGAGTTCCACACCATCAGGTACCTTGAACGAGTTTCGCAACGCGTACGCCGTGAACTTGTCAAACGCACGGTCGACATGCGACTCGAGCAGTGTCTCAAGTTTGACCGACCCAACATCAATCTCGTGCTCCATCTCGTCGTCGTCCTCGGCCATCTTGTGCGCCCACTCGTCCACGCCAGATACGGTGGGGTATATGCTGTTGCGCGCGTGTTCCGATATATCGTGCAGGACGTTGAACGGCGCAAAGCCGAGAATCTGCTGTCAGACAAGTTGGATGGGCCACCTACCTCGTTCAGCAGGCGCTCCTTGTCGTCCTCCGTGAACACCTGTGGGAGGCGCGGTTGGGAGACGTAATCGAACGTGATGCTGTCTGCCACCGGTGGCGGCATGTCGAGCGTGACTTTTGAGCTCGATGCGACGGGTTCGGCAGGTTGGACGGGGGTCGCCGGTGTTGGTGCCGGAGCTGTCGGTGCGGTACCGGCTGTCCCCTCCCCGGAACGCGCCAGAGACTGTCGTGACCGTGATATAGATCTCCGCGGAGGCATACTGAAAAGTACCGAGTTTATAGGTGATGGTTGTGAATGGATGGCGAGGTTGTGAATGTGGATGGCCCCAAAGTCATGAAACTTGGCAGACAGTTGTGCTTGTTTGTGTTTGTCTCTCCTGGCCCTGCAGCCTTGTTTTGATGACGTTCAGGCGCGTCGCACAAAGGGTGAAAGTGACCAAGAGACAATGATACATTTGATTCCGCGGCGTAGCGGTAGCTACAATAAAGCCACATAATTAGCCATGCCACCACTCAACAGAGTCGGCCAAATCCGCCTCCACCTCAAGACTCCCTCGTCAGAATGTTGACAAATTGACAGCTTGAAAGTGTCCTTCTCAACGACCGCCGCGACGCAATGTTCCGCCTTCCCCTCCTCGCGCTCGCACGCCCCGTACGAGCGAGTGCCGGAGTCGCTGCTCGAGCGCGGATATCCGCCGCACTGGTTCTCCCTCCGCTTTTCGGCTGCCGTTTTCGCTCGACCTCTAATAAGATCGAGACGCCGGAGATCGAGGTCGGGATCGAGAATCAGGGCGCCGCGGACCTCTTTGATGAGGTCGACGTCGCTATGGATGCGGAATGGGAGGGCGAGGAGGTGCAGGAGGGTGTGTTTATGAGCTTGGTGAGTATCTCTCGTTCTTTGACGGAATCTGATCGTAGCCAACACCTGCTTCTCCCTCGTCTGCCGCTCCGTCAAGCGCCCCAACTGCCGACGTGCCAACACGCCCACGACGCCCACAGAAGAACAGTATTAAGCATCTCAACCGCCTGCTCTCGCGGCACGCGGCGCCTGAGGTTCCTGAGTCGGAGTTGGAGGAGAAGTTTGTGCGAGGTGGGTATGAGAGCGAGGGAGACTTGGACTCTGGCTCGCCTTCTTCCTCCCCGTGTAATCTCGATCTGCGTCTTGCTGACATCAAGGTCGCGGTCCGGGCGGACAGGCCATCAACAAGACCAACTCATCCGTCTCGCTCCGTCACATCCCGACCGGCATTCGCATCCAGTCGCAGCCGACGCGCAGCCGCGAGCAGAACCGGGTGGTGGCGCGGCAGATCTTGCGCGAGCGGCTGGATCTGATGCGCGCGCGGGGGGAGCTTCCGGGCCAGCAACAGGATGTGGAGAGGAGCTTGGCGGAGGCGGATGGAGCGGAAGAGGGCAAAGGCGAAGAGAAGCTGTCTAAGAAGGAACGGCTTGCGGCCGAGGCGCGCCTGTGGTCCAAGCAGGAACTGCGGTGGGAGAAGGAGCGCAGGCGTAAGGCCAACCGTGTGAAGAAGATCAAGCGGAGGAAGAACGCCGAGGAGGCTGAGACGGGGGAGAATGAGACTAAGTAGTGCCGAGCGGAGAGCAGTAGTAACACACCTCACACATTGTACACTGTCCACTGTACTATAATATAACCATGCATGCTACACTGCCAGAGCCTAGTCGGGCCCTGTCTCAAGGTTGATCTGCTTGCCGAACTTTGCGTACCTGGCGAGTGTCAGCGGAGAGTTTGTGCCATCAACCTCGATTGCGCTTGATGTCGCCTGCTTCGCCACTCGAGAATGCAGCAGGCATCAGCATCCACGCCAGACACTCACAGATGAACCTTGAGCTCCTTCATCCCCGCCTCGCACTCCTCTGCCTGCTTTTTCAGTGCGCCAATTTCCCCGTCGTAGCGCTTGATGTCTGCGCGCAGCTGCTTCCGTGCGGCCGGTATAGACAGGTCAAAGAACGCCTCGCCAATCTTGTACTGGATCGACGGAAGGTCAGACAGCTCGAGCTCCATGTTCAGGTCGTCGTAGTACTCCTTCTCCTCCTGGCTGTCAGCGACTGAGTCTGAGAGAGGATGGGAGCTGACCAACAAGGAGCTGCAGCTCGCCGCTGCTCATTCCCTCACTCCCACACTCACCTCCTTGACCTTGAGCTGGTCCTGGATATCCCCGAGCCGGTTGTTCAGCTTTGAGAACGTGTTGATGCGCTGCTGGTCCTCCCACGCCACCTCAATACCGTCGCCCTCGTCCTCAGGTGCAAGCTAGTGTGAGCGGGACACGGGCACAATGAGCGAGCATATCTTTACCACCTCTAGTCGCCAGAGGGTCGTTGTGTGTACTCACCAGACTCATGTTGATTGTGGTGATGAAGAGTAGTGTTGCATATGTCGAGACACGTCCATCATCTCTTGTGCGCGTCGACGGTTCGCGCACACGCACCCATCAAAGTGGAGGCCAGAGTTGGGTGGAAATGCTCATTGCAACATAATTTATATCCTCCCTCCGGATAACAAAGTTCGTCATCCACAACTTCCAAGACTCCCTGTCTTGAGCATCACCATCGAGCAGTTCTGAGCAACAACACTTGCTCATCCCACCAACATCCCCAATGTCGCGCTCAAGAACAGAAATTCTCAACTTTGCCGGTACGTCTCCCCTCCTCTGCCCCACTAACCCCAGGTTTGCGGCACGACAACCGGCGGGCATACGAGCTGCGCGCTTGTTCCTTTGCGCTCGCGACGCACGCCGCGGCGGACGGGAGCGCGACCGCCACGCAGGGGTTGACGAGCGTGCAGGCTGCCGTATTTGGGCCCCGGGAGCCGCGGCAGCGTGCGGGAGTTGCGCATGATCGTGCGAGCGTTGTTGTCGAGGTTGGGAACGTGCCGTGGGCTCAGGGAGGAGGACAGGGGCGGGGGCGGAGTAGGGGCGATAAGTGAGTACTGGAGGAGTGACGAGGATGGATGTGGTCTGTGTGAGGGCTTGGTTTGAATGCGGGTGGTAATGAGAGTGAAGACGACGGGAAGGGGTCTCGGGAACGGTGTACGAGGCGATCTGCCGTCCAAGGAAAGGAAGGCCGTCATTCCCGCGCTTGGCTCCTCTCATGGGGTCGTGCCATGTTTGCCGTCGAGACTCTGTTGATCTCACCTCTCCTCTTCACATTTAATGATCGAATTGGTATAGCTGACATCAGACGCCTTCTCGAGATTGGAGCAGCGATCCGGCAGACATTCGAGCCCGTCATCCTCACCCACCTCTACCCCCGCTCGGAGATTGCCATCCAGGTGCAGGTTCTGTCCGCTGATGGAGGTGCGTATCATGAGAGGGTGGGAAGAGAGGACATGGGATGAGCGCCATGAACAACGCTGGGGCAGTATGCAGCTTACAGCTTTCGATATGCCTGCTACTTCTTCATGTCTGTCTCTAGCCACGGCCGAGATTTCAATCTACAAAGTCCAGCTCTGGTCTGCGCCCTTCAGACACCCCGCTCCTCAAACGTGATGTGCGCTGACACCAGGCATTCTCCCGACGGCCATCAACGCCGTGACGCTCGCGCTGATCGACGCTGGCGTTGCGATGCTCGACTACGTGACGTCTGTGTCTGTCGGCCTGCACTTGAAACAGGCGCTACTGGACCTCTCGGCACCAGAGGAGATGGACCTGCCGATGCTCGTCGTCGCGTCGTTGCCCGCCAGCAACAAGGTGACGCTCGCGCAGATGGAGACGCGGCTGCACGTCGACCGCTTCGAGGAGATGCTTCGCCTCGGCGTGCAGGCGTGCGTTGCGCTCAAAGAGGAGATGGAGGCGGTCGTGAAGGAGAACACGCGCAAGGTCGTCGAGCGCATGGACAATGCCGGGAGGGCTGGCGCCGTCGAGGCATAGTTGGCCAGGAGGGATTCCGGGGGGGATGTATTGGGCAGGTGGAGCATCATCGGAGCGAGCTGCTGTTGCGTTCTTGGTGCTCATCACTATGTATGGACTCGCATTACGCATTGCCATTTCTGCGGCACAACATACAGAAGCAGCGGCGTGGAGCGCTTCGGTTGGCATGCATGACAGACCAGTCGGCGCCATAGCCTGGAGGGTTCTTGCAGATTTCTGAAGATAGTCCGACTATTCCCCGATGCCCTTTTTATCGCCACCATCCAGTTGGTTGGGGGGACGAGGCACGTAGTCTCAAAGCAACACAAGGCCAGAGATTGTTGAAACGTCGTTTGTCATCACCTCCGACATGGTCAACGGCCTTTGTAATCGCAATTGTTGTTATCTCTCTTGACATTCTATATTTCTCTCAAACTGCCTCTCTTCCTATCACACAATCACCTATTGAGCACCCATCCCCACAATGCCCGACGCCTCCTCCTGCCCCCTCACCGCGCCCCTCACCCCCCCGGCTGGCGAAGCTGAACCCATCCCCACCTGGATATTCGGCTACGGCTCGATAATCTGGCGCCCGGACTTTCCGCACTCGTCCAAGGCCGTCGGCTGGGTCGAGGACCACACCCGGCGCTTCTGGCAGGGATCCCCCGACCACCGGGGGACGCCCGCCGCCCTCGGGCGCGTGTGCACGCTCGTCCCCGCCGCAGGCGACAAGTGCTGGGGCGTCGCGTACCGCCTCCCTCCCGGCCGCGAAGTCGAAGTCATGGCGTATCTTGACCACCGCGAGCGCGGGGGTTACGTCCGCCTCGACGTGGAGTTCACTGTCGCGCCGGAAGCCGTGCTGCGCTCGACGGGCGTACGGGGCTTTGACGACGATAACAGGCTGGTCCTCGGCGAGATGAAGGCCGCCAACCCCCCTGTGCAGAGGATACGCGCGATAACGTACATTGCGGCACCGACAAATGAGTACTATCTCGGTCCTGCGCCGCTGCCCGCGATCGTGCGCCAGATCGCCTTTGCGCGCGGCGAGAGCGGTCGGAATGCCGAGTATGTGCTCAATCTCGCGGCACACCTCAAGGAGATGGGCCTCGAGGACGAGCATATCCAGACGCTGGCGGAGGGCGTGCGCGAACTCGTCGAGCAGGGCATGTGTGTCTCGCCTGTTATTGGGATCAAGCCGCTCGCCCTCATCTAAGGGGCGGGCGGACCCGTTCTCACTCGTGCCTCCGACTCTTCCCCTTAATTGCGACTATTCGTCCTATCAAATCATTATCACTCCCGGACTTGGGCTATCGACGCTCCATACGTCGATCGAAGATTCGTCTCGACCTCCTTACCTCGCTACCTCCCCCATCCCGCATTGCCCATTCTTCATCCTCACCGCCGTCTCCATGCACATCCCCCTCATTCCCTCATCATCCCCCTCATTCCCTCATCGCCAGCCCGCTGGTCTAGACATCATACTGTATACTACATAGATTGCATGTATCGTGTACGGTACCCGATACTGTCGGCTGAGAGGGTGTCGGAGGAAGAGTTAGTCACCACTTTCGGGGCGTAGGTCAGTTTGATCATAGGCGGGGTTGCAAGAGGCGCAAAGGTACGGTCAATGAAGCTCGTCATGATGAGTGTTCTTCCAGCCTCGGTGACGGCGCCCAGCTCGGCTTGCACCTCACCCACCCGCTCCTATCCCTCCTCCCGACCGGTCCCACCAATCTTGCTATTGATGCATCCCACCATCTTACGATCTACTGCAGGGACTTGACAAACGCCTGCTCGAGCTTGGACACCTCGGCCTTGAACGCCTCAACCTCGCGCCAGCAGTCGAGCGGGCGGTCCTGGTTCGTGCTGCCATTAGCGGGTGGGCGTGGGGAGAAGAGGAATGAGGCTGGGTGATAACATGTGTTTAATGTGTGTGCTGCACACTGAAGATGCTGAAGACGCCTGATGGATCCCGGGGTACACGGCCATGCCATCTGCCTTCTGTTTACGACGCACGCTGAGAGACAGCGCTGACTGGAGATAGACTTTAAGGCTTCGCCCATCAACCACCCGCTGTGCGCTTGGCCAACAGAGCAGCAATGACGCGCTCTGCCAGCAGCAAGCGTTGCTGCCGCTACAGCCACAGCTTGACGAGGCAACACAGTGCGCAACACACGCCGCAGCACACCCCCTCCCCCTACTCATACTCACCGGTAACAAGCGATGACGCCCTCCTTGGCCCGGGCGAGCGCGGCCGTCTCGCGGTTCTTCTTGTCGAGCGCCATGCGCTCGACCTTTTCGCGCACCTCGTCGATATCGCGTCCGAGCACCTCCGAGCTAAGTCCCGCGTCCTTGTCAATGTTCTCCTTTTCGAGCGCGGCCGAAATCGACGACAGGATCTCCGCCTCCTTTGCCCGGATCGCGGCCGACTCCTGCGCCAGGCGCCGGCGCACCAGCTCGTCCGTGCTTGCCTCTCCCGAGGGCGTCGAGGGCGTCATGAGCCGTGAAATGAGGGACGGGGAGAACTGGCGTCAGTTTAACATAGAGAACGGGCCGAGGTCGGATGGCAATGCCTGGCTGCCCTCGCGTGCCGCCTCGCTTTACTCACGTCCACCGAGGTGCCCTCCTGCGGGGGCGTCACGACGTGCTCCTTCTGCGAAGACTGGGAGGCGCCCATTGTCGTTTTGTGAGTGGTGGGTGGTGTTGTTTGCGGAACAGACAGCCGAGATTCGAGGTCATGCTCGCGGGACGCAGGTACGCGGGTACGCAAGACGACATTGGGGGGAGCTGAAGACCATCTCCGATGTCCGGCGAGCCACGTGGATTTGATTCCGTCTCCGTCCGATTGGGCAGAGGACCAACAGCGAGCACGGCGGTCGTGGTGGCGAGCACCATGCATACAGCGATGCGTGGTGATCAATGAGATGGTGCCATGCATGCCTATATCACAATGCTACTTCTTCCCGCTGAACGACTCGAGACCCGTAACCGCCTCTCCCCTCACCAGTGCGCTCGCGACTTTGTCCGCATTGTACACGCAATCATTCACGCTCACGCCCGCATACCCCGCGCCGACGACGGAAACCCCCGAGTTCTGGAGCGCAGCATGCGTCTCGGCCATGCGATCGCCGTGTCCGGGCGCGTATGTTGGGATGCAGTCGCGATTGAGGTGCGATGCGATGACGAGGGGCTCGACGGCCGCGAGGTGGGGGAACACGCGATTGAGGTGCGTGAGCGCGGCGGCCTTCAGTCCCACATCGTTGGGCGGAGAGGTAGAGGTGTAAGAGCCCCAGTGCGGGCCGCCAAGCATGACCGTCAGCTTGGTCACGCTCCCCTCGAGCCCGCCGTCCATGCCGGGGAGGGCGGTCGAGTCGAAGACGACGCCGAGCGCGCCCTCGGGGTTGCTGTCGCCTGCGACGTGAGGGATGAGGTAGCCGAATCCCTCTGGGTGGATCTCTGACGGGGGAAGCGGGTACACGACGTTGACGACTCCGACGGTCGTGCCCTTGTTTGCGAGCAGGTGGGGTGGCGGGCTGGAGAGGAGAGCGTGCAAACGGCGCGGGGGGAGGGCCGCGACGACGTGGTCTACCGTGAGTGTTGATGATGGGATGGAAATCTGGGTGTCAGCAGTGTTGTAGGTGACCTGGGGGGCTACAACTCACCCTCATACCCTCCGCACTTCTCTCTATCGCGTCCACTGTAGCGCCGAGGCGCACCTCCCCTCCAGCCGCACGTATCCGCGCCTCGAGGCGGTCCGTGAGGCTCTGCATCCCCTCGCGGAGGGCATACATGCTCCACGCCTCCCTCTCCTTTCCAAGCGGCCCAATAGCCTCCCATGCGCGCTGTTCCTCCGCCTGTTCTGCCTTACTCCGTGCGCCGAAGAGCATGCCCAAAACAACGCTCCCCCACTTCTCCTCGGCAGCAGGGAGAATACCAAAAGCGCTCCGCACGCTGAGCGCATTCGGGTCCGCGGCGTAGATACCATGCACGAACGCGGACGCAACGCCCGCGGCCTTGGGACCAAACCGGCGGGCGAAGAACGACGCGACACTCTCGTCTCCGCCCTTACTCCGCGGGCGGAGGGGCTCGATAACCGCGCCGGCTATCAGCGCACGCACGCCCGCCGGCATCCCCGTAAGAGATATCCCCACGCGCTCGAGGGCGTTTGTCGACGTGTTCAGGAGATAACGATTCCGCGCGGCAGGGTGTGTCGACGGAATGGGGAGGATGTCCTGCGCAAGACCCACGTCCGAGATCTAATGTCAGAACATTCTTTGGCTCACTTACGAGCTGGAGCATTGCTGGAGCACTGGGCCCTTTCGGGCGAATACTTCTCGGTCCGGCCTCGAGCACGACCTCGCCCTCGACGCGCCCGTGCCGGTCGAACGCGACGCCGTGCCGCGATGTCGACACCCATCCGCCCGGGGTTTGCCCTGCTTCGAGGAGGTGCACGCGCACGCCGGCCGCACACAGCCGATACGCCGCTGTCAGTCCCGCGAGGCCTCCGCCCACGACCGCGACGGTGCCGGGTGCCATGGTGATGATGTGGAATGTGACGATGGAGAATGGCGAGATTGACCGAACCTGTTGGACGGTGACGAAGGTCAACTTTCGCCATGTGTCAGTGATGCACGCGACAATCCCTGGTGGACCGGCTCATGCCGGCAAAAGCCGGGACGATCCGTTCCGCCCTGCGAGACCGTAGAGTCGGGCGATCGGGCAACGACAACGGCAGATGCATGCCTACAACACATCCCAAGACCCTCTGCTGCGGGTACGGCTCTACTCCCCCCGGACATCCATCTCTGCCACGACGCGCCGCGTGCCCTCGAGCGCTGCGCGGGAGACTTCTACAGGCGACGCAGCGATGTCGACGGCCACCACACCAGGCTCGTGTGTTGGGTCTTCCAATGCGGCGAGCTGGGACGCCAGCATTGCCGGCTTCATGAAGTGGTTCTTACGCGCCGCGATGCGTTGTGCCAGCAGCTCGGGCGTGCCCTTGCAGTACACGAAGAGCGTGCGCATTTTTGGCTGCCGTCAGGATGAAATTCGAGGACGTTGCTGTGATCTCTGGTTCTCTCTACACTCACCGGCTCCGTGTTTTGCACTTCGACATCACCCCGCAGAATATCCCGGTAGTACTTCTTGAGCGCACTGCTAGCAATGACGACTGCTGGACGCTCTAGGCCACCGAGCTCGTTGCCTGCATCAAACTGTTCCCGACACACGCGCTCGCCCGTTGCGCGGATGATCTGCAGCCACGGCAGCCGGTCGGCGTCCGTCAGCGGCGTGCCTGCGCTCATCTTCGCAACGTTTGCGGCCGGGTGCAGCGCGTCACCGTCGATGAAGGGGATGCCGAGGTCCGAGGCGAGCTGCGCGCCGACCGTGGATTTTCCGCTTGACCGTCAGCACGATCAATAGACGCGGTGGAGATGATGGCGTTGGACCTCAGCAGAGTGAGCAGTGATTACCTCCCCCATCCCGTGAGGATGCCAACGACTGGAGAAGCAAATGCTCTCGGGGGGACTCAGCGACATACCAGGAAGCGGGACCCTGCCGTCAGCCAAGTTCAATCCACCTGGACCCACCATGACTACGATGAGGAGCGGTTTCGCGGCGGTGTAGTCCATCATGTGCGAGTCGGCGGTGCAGATCGTGCAGAGAATAAAGACAACAGAGATGTTCACAGGTGCTCAAGATCTTGTGATCTTTATGGCTGGATATGGCTGGCGCGGACCGGACATCTTTTGCTGCGGCTTGGGGATTCCAGTGGCCGAGTGCCTGCAATTACCGCGGAAGGCCGGTCCGGACGCCGGACATGACCTAACAAATGTGTACGGATGGGGGAATAACCAAGCACCCCACCCTGTGTGCATGCATCGTGAATGACGCGCCGGGTCTGGCCCGGTGCTCGCGATCGCTGGGGTTAAGCTCGGCATGCATGCATAAGAGCGGGCTTGACGGACACACCGATGGACATGGTGGGCGGGGGGGCTGGGCGCTGCCAAAATTCCTTCGGCAGGGATGACGAGTTGTTGGTTGTCTGTCCACCCATTCCTCACCACCACCCATTCACCACCATGCTGCCGTTCTCGACCATCCTCCTGCGGCGATACTACGAGGCGATCGGATGGAACGAGGATAATCTCTACTCGAACATTACCCGCGGGAGTGCATGTACGTCCGGGTTTTAGATGTGCATGTGTGGATGCTAACGGTCAGCACTGCTGTACGTTTGAGCTGAGACCCGTGGGCGGGAGCCGTACGACTGCTGGTTGCTCATGAGGCTGTTGGGGGCACCGACTCGAGCTACACCATGGCATCACCCGCACGAGAGACTCATCCTCACACGTCGTGTTCCTCCTGTGCTTGACCCGCCTCCTGCTCATCTTCACCCAGCCTTTCTCCACACAGCTAACACCATAGCGACTTTCCCATCCCCGACTCGCTCATCCTCCAGCTCGCAAATGCGCCGACACCGATCTTCTTCACGAGCTATGCGCTCGACGCGCTCCCTCAGCTCAATGGGAGCATGTCGTATTTCACCGCGAGCGAGCCGTTACACGGGGTGAGTGGGTGAGGAGAGGCCCCAGGGATCAGGCCGTGCACCTTACTGGGATTAGTCTCTCAACCGCTGTGTTTACTAACCCTTAGATTGGACCTTCACACTCGATGCCGTTCCGAGACGTCGTGGAGCGCTTCAGGGTATATGCACCTCCGACACGACCGGTGGGCAAGCCAGAGCTGTGGCTCGGAGGCCGGCGCATCGAGGGGCGCGACTATCTACTCTACTCGCGCCTTCACCTGCCAACGATGCACTTGAGCGGACTGGCGGCTGCGCGGCTTGCGCCGACGCTCCAGGCGCAAATAGCGTTTGTGAACCAGCCGCGCACGCGTCTCGCGCCGCAACGGCAGCAGAGCGACTCGCCGACTTCGGGCTCGCCCGCACAACCACCGGGCAACCTGCTCATTTCCCTCCAGCACGACACGGGACGATACTCGGGAGAATACACGTACTCTGCTTCTGATGGGATGTTCGGCCTCCGTGGGCTGTACAACTTTGGGTGGCAGCCCGAGCCGAATGGCGATGAGGGAAGGAAGAAGGCAGGTTCGGAGGAAGAGGAGATGACGGACGGCGGGTTGAGAGGGCGGTTTTCTGCTGGCGGGGAGGTGTTCTTCTCTATCAAGCAGAAGAGTCTTGGTCGTGAGTTGATCCTGCCGTCATGTTTCTTGGCTCACCGCCAGTGTCCACAGGTGTGAGGTTCACCACCCTTCCGGCATCGACCAACCCCAATGCGCCACCACCCAGTCCACCTACAACAATCACAGTCCTCTACAACCCACTCATCGGCTTTCTCTCCACGGCGTACGCCGCACAGGTCTCTCCGACCCTCTCCCTCGCGACGCGATTTGGCGTAAACGTCTATTCGTACGAGAGCGATTTCGCGTTCGGCGGCGAGTGGTGGATCGGACGGCGGATTGGACGCGTCGGCCCCGTGGTGGAAATGACGCCGGCGGACCAGCTCATCGCCGAGAAGCGGAAGCGGCTTGGTGGCGTACTCCGTGAGCCGGAGCCAGAGATGGAGCTCGAGAATGAGGAGCGGAAGGACAGCGTGCGCTCCCTCGCCCGTGACATGCTCCGCCCCGACGCTGAGGGAGAGCGAGACGGTGTGCTGAAAGCGCGTATCTCAGACAACTGGTCCCTTGCGCTGCTGTACGAGTCGCGGATTCGGAAATGTCTTGTCTCTGTTGGCCTCATCTCGGACATTCTCAGCGGCAACAGCGGGAGCAGCGGGAAGGCGATCCGCAGTGTGGGGCTGGAGGTGCAGTACTACTCATAGGGGGTTAGATTATGCGGTATCCCAAAGCATTTACTACGGTATCCACACGCTCGACATCGCCATGCATCTATTACCCGTGACATCTATACTTTCCTCAATGGAGGGTACTGACTAAAGCATGCCCTTGGCCTGCATCTCACGTCCCTCCTCCCACATCGTGCGGCCGGAGCACGCACAGATTGTCTTATCGTTGCCCCAGGCTCCAGCGGAGCGCGCGACGATGCCCGCAAAGATACTCCCTGGCGCGCCCTTACCTTCCTTGTCATTCTTCTCCTCATTGACGACACACGCCCGACCAATCCACTCCCACAGCTTGCCATCCACCTCCTTGAATAGGTCCGCGTACCCGTCCTTGTCGGGCGTGACCGTGCCGAGGGGCACGAACTGGCGCCCAGTCGTAGCCGGGGGGTTGACGAGGTTACCGCTCGAGGATACGTAGATGCTGAACGGGGAGCGGCTCGCGGGCGGAAGGCGGACGGTAAGGTCGACAAAGACGCTCTCGGGGGCGATCTGGAGGAAACGCGCGATGCCAAACACTTTCTGTGTGTGCTCCTCCTCGTTCATCCCAGGCAGAGACTTAAGCGGCTTCTCATCGGGGAGGGAGAGCGGGAGTGGCGACTCGATAACAGAAACGGCGGCCTCGGAGGGGACGGAAGTGTCGGCCGCGGACGCGCCGCGCACCAGTACCTGCCGCTCCGTGGATTTGAGCGCGGCCAGGAGTCGGGACGGAGGAGCTGCGATTAGTGGTGAGATTGACAGAGAGGGGGAGGGGAGGTATGACTATACGCACTCTTCCCGGTGATCACTACGCGCTTGTTCTCCAGCTCAATGTCGTACCGGTCAATGCCTGCCGTTAGCCTCGCCACTTGTCACCTGCAACGCAAGGTCCAAGGCATGGGTAACCTGGTTGGGGTCCACGCACCGTCAATGTCCTTCAGCGCGTTCTTCACCGCGCCGACACACTGGGGTGAGTACTCGCCGTTCGCCACTGGTTGTGAGCCACTTACACTCTGGCAGGTCATGTCGACCGCGAACTCCGTCTGTCGTCTGTCAGTTTTGCACTGGAGAGGCCTTCAACTGGCCAACGAACCTTGAAAGCATGCGATGCGAGCCCCATCGTGTCAAAGCTCTAAGTTGAGTGATTGCTGTCTGTCGCTGCGATGCCGTCTTTTGCGTCTTGTGCTGTCTCTGCTCGTTGTTGGGTGATAACAAGGCAAGACGGAGGATGTCAAGGTTGCTTACACATTACCATCTCCTCGACTTGATCTCCTCGCGTCATCCATTCCACCCAGGCTGCAATGTGCGGCATTTTCCATTCTAGTCGATCCCCGCTGATTACTCGGTCGGACGAGCCCGGACATCCGGTGACTTCACTTCCGGGACGCCGAATTGTCGAACAAAGTACACGTTATTTCTTTCCATTCTTATCACCTGCCCCGCTAGAGTCCGGTCATCCTTTCGCCACCCAAGACCATCCAACTCGCTTCAAGCTTCAAGCAACGTTCCCACCACCACATCACTCATCAAGTTCTCACAATGCTCGTCCCCGTCCTCCGTCGCGCCTTCTTCCCCCTCCGCACTCTTGCCACCTCTGCGCGTGTCGCGTCGGACAGCTTCTCCCGCCCGGGACCGCCACCCCTCCCCGCCGCGGATCAGGCCGAGTTCGAGCGCCTCGTCAAGGCCGCCGAAGTCGCGCCGTCCGTCTCCTCCGCCGAGGAGCTCTCGGCAGCCGAGCTCGAGCACCCCGATCTCCGTAAGGGCGCAAGCCCCGAGTTCCAGGGCGACACGAACCCCAAGACCGGCGAGGTCGGCGGGCCGAAGCGCGACCCCTTCATCGCCGGCAATGCCGATTGGCAGTTCGGCGGGCGCGTCACTGTGAGTCCTGCGGCGCGCTGGGAGATCAAGCCGCAGGGAATTGTTTCTCCCAGCTATTCACGAGCCTTTAGCTGACGGACAGGACTTCTAAGCGCTCCAAAGTCGTGTCATCAAACATCACATCGCATTAGATGCCGCAAACATCAATCACCCCTCGCATCCATGTACCTGTATCCCATGTCCCATCGCTGAACTGACAACTAATCTACTGACTTTTCTCCGCCTCCGTCACTTATATCTTCGCTCACCCTTCCTCTTTCGTCTATTCCCGCTTCCCATCGCCTTTCGCCCGCGCCGACGCCGGAGGACCCCCCGAGAGTGCTTTCATCCGGTCGCGTGGCCAAATGGTACGGCGTCTGACTACGATTTCGAGCGTTTATCAGGAGATCGCGGGTTCGATCCCCGTCGTGACCTTTTTCGCCCAGTGGCGCCCTGCTGGCGAGAGGCGGCGTCTCGGACGGCGTTCGGATCGGTCTGGGCGCCGGACATTAGAGGATGACGGAGGCGCGGAGACAAGCTGGAAGTTCTCGTTTGAGCTTACTGGTCGTTTCGGGGATCAAAAGCAGCCGCCTGACGAACCAGGATCTGCAACAGTATCCGCTCGTCCTACCTCAGGGGTCGTCAGGCTCCTGGATACGCCGAGTCCGACGCCGAGACCACAGAGGCCCCAGAGGCCGCCGACGCGGCCCGACGCCGGTTTCACCCGATATACCGGTCGCGTGGCCAAATGGTACGGCGTCTGACTACGATTCTCATGTGAGCGTTTATCAGGAGATCGCGGGTTCGATCCCCGTCGTGACCTTTTTGAGCTTGCGGGGCCGTTTCCGGGGCCGGCGCGAAGCGTTGGACGGGGCGTGGATACCGAGGAAGCGGCTGGAGAGGGGATGGAGAGATTGACGTCGCAATGAACGCAAGGAAACAGGCATGTGCAGAGTCGGCTCACGGCTGTGCGCCTTCCCTTCCCGTGGCGAAGGACATGGCGCCGCGGGCGCAGCACAAAGTGCGCGTCCATTGTCCAGTCTGGTAGTGTGAGAATAGAAGGAGGTGCGGGTCACAGAGAACGACGAGGACCAACTTTGATGGGGCGCAATGGGAGCTACGCAACTGGAGGTACAAAATCGGAATGACTTTTCACTACCATCACACGGCACACCCTCCGCTTTCACGCGGAGACTTGCTCATTAACGCTACGCGCCCTACAGCCCCTGTAAGTCCGCCACCGCCGCCGATGCCGAAGCCGCGCGGGGCGGCGCCGATGAGTCCGTGCATCAGGGTCGCGTGGCCAAATGGTACGGCGTCTGACTACGATGAGTAATCAGGAGATCGCGGGTTCGATCCCCGTCGTGACCTAAGCAGCTCCGAGAGTGTCCGGGGCTGCCTTTTTCGAGTTGTGGCGGTGAGGAGACGTGCGAAAGATGTGAACGCTTGCGGAAGATTGACGCAGTGGAAGATAGTCGTCAGGAGCTGAACGGTTCATGCGGCTTGCTCGTCTGTGATTTTTGATCACCTTTAGGTGCTGGTCAGCGCGCCCAACAGTCTTCTCTGCCTTCCTTCCGCCAAGGTTCTGAATTTAGGATTGGATTGGCACAGTGACGAGGCTACGAGGGGTTCATCTGCTACTCGTCGCCTCAAACCGCAACATTACCGCCTGATGTTCCCACATCTCGCAAAGTTCCCGAAGTGACGTCGGGCCATGCGCGAGCGGCTCTTTGGCCATCCAGCAATTGGCTTTCTGGCGCTCCTCTACGTAGGGGCAGATGCCATGAAAACCGTTCAGTTCTGGCAGCTGACCACTGACAGGATCAAACTGCCGACATTGGATCCCCTCGGGGCGCGGAGATTGACTTCATCTCCGTGTACTGTGAATGTCCTCGACGTGGCACTCACGCAATGACATGTGAATGGAAGAACTACAAACAATACGCCTCTGAACAACGGAAATATACATACCTTGTGTGTTTTGGAGCGCTACGCACACGCGCGCAACATATCCATCATTTCTGCCTAGCAGGATGAGCGAAAGAGAGCTGCAGCAAAAAGGTTGACCACTGACAGGATCGAACTGCCGACCTCCGCATGGACTGACACGCTGCTGCGTATTAGTACGATGCTCTAACCAGCTGAGCTAAGCGGCCTTGGATGCTGAAAAAATTGGGACTCAGTGGCGAGCGTTCGTGGTCCCGTCAAGTATCCTATTCGCCGTGCATTGTTGCTGCGAAAGCACAGACGCTTTGACGAGGACCGGATGACTCCATATTCGGTGTTCAGAGATATTGGCATGCACGGGATTCGTGAGTCGAGACTGGTTGCGATTGGGTTGCTGTGGCATGATCAGAGGGCGACAGACTGAGGCCAGTTCCGACACAATCCGACTGCTGTGCCATATTTGACACTTGAACACTCGGAGCATGCCAGTGAGAACATCAAGAGCAACAGATTCCTCGGTGGGACGTAGCCGAAACAATCAACACAACAGCGCAGTCAGCGCAGTCAGACGCCACCGGTACGCCAGACTGGACACATGTGCGGAAGTGGTCGCCGGCCGGCGGCCGGAGTTCTCTGGCCCTTGTCTTGGCGGGGCGGAATCTGACAGCATGTGTTAGACAGCAGGGTGGACGGACTTGGCGTGGCGCAGCGCCTCCGAGTGCTGCGAATGTCTCGGTGCGGTTGTAGATTTATGAGTTTTGGAGCTCTAGTGTTGGACTTCGGCTGTCGTTAGGTAGTCAGTGATCGTGTGCCTCTTCTTGAAGGAATTGTGCAAGGATCCATTCAATTGTGACTACTACATCCCTCTCACTCCCGATACTATCCACACAACAGTCTCGCAACTCTGTCCACCCTATGCTATTTTACCAATGCTAGCTACGACCCACACTCACTGTCCACTGCCCCACCCAGCCCAAATTAATCCCAGTGTATAGAAGAAAATGAAGAAGCGAATGAGCCACCCTGCCTAAGACGCGTTTAGCTCTGGTAGCGGAAGTGGGCGTCACCCTCAAGGATGGTCTCGCCGCGGTCGGCGCGCTTGTTTTGGTACCTGTACCAGAGGTTGAGGCCAATGGCGAGGACAATGACGAGGGCGTTCATGGCGATGGTGAGGAAGACGCCGGTGGGGAAGTTCCGAGTCGCCTCCTTCTCCATGAAGGCGACACCCGAAATGATACCGCCGATACCACCCCAGGCGACGACCAGTGCCGAGGTGAAGCCACGCTTGGACTGGGCACGGATCGAGGTCTGGGCCCACGAGATGACAAGGGGGACGTTCGAGTTGCATCCGCCGAGCGCGAGGAAGACACCGGTGTAACGAGCGGCCTTCTGGGCAGGCTTGAGCTGCGAGTACATGCAGGTGCCAATGATGACACAGAGGGCGTTGATGATGACGGCAACCGAGCGGCAGCCACGGACCTTGTCAGCGAGGAAGGCAGTCGAAAGAGCGGGGATGGCGGCCCAGACGTAGGGAGGGGCAACGAGGAGCTGGGCCTGGATGTTGGTGAAGCCCATGGTACCGAGAATACGGGGAAGGAAGTAGGCGAGCGAGTAAGAGCCGACGGTGGAAGCGCCGAACATGTAGCCGTAGATCCAGAGACGGAGCTCGCCCGCGTACTTGAGGACCTTCTTCGCGGTCATGGGGTCGGGGATGGCGTCTCCACGGTCGCGCTCGATGCGGGTCTGGACGATCTCGCGCTCCTCCTCGCTGAGGAACTTGGCCTTGTCGGGGAAGTCGGTGATCAGGACGTAGCCGAGGAGACCGATGGCGATAGTGATAGCACCCTCAATGATGAAGATCCAGGACCACTGGGAAGGTCAGCGTCTGTGGCAGACAGAAGGTATGGTGAGACTCACGCCCTGAAGACCGCCCTTGTTGTGGAGAGTGCCGAGGCCGTACGCGAGGGTGGCGGAGAGACCCGAAATGACGATCGAGATGACATAGAAGAACGTGTTGCGAACGGCCATCTCCTTGCGCGGGTACCAGCACGAGATCTGGAGAGAGTTAGTCGCAGTTTTGGTGGTGGCCGCCCATTTCGTCCTATCTACTTACAAGGTAGGCGGCACCGGGGAAGAGCGTCGCCTCGAAGAAACCGAGGACGGCACGGAGGGCGGCGAGCTGGCCCCAGTTCTTGACGAAACCGGTGCAAAGCATGACAATACCCCAAAGAATGACACTGGTGCCGAGCCACCAGCGCGCACCGAATTTACGAAGACCAATCTGCGACTGTGGGATGTCAGCTAAAATTCCCTTTCGATTGTGGAGCGCGGCAAACTCACAGGAATCTCAAAGATGATGTAAGGAATAAAGAAGATGATGGTACAGATCGAGTAACGCGCGCCGACGCTGAGCTGGAGAGTCGTGTTCATGGCCATCTTGTTGGCGGCACGAGCGAGCGACAGGTTGGTACGGTCAATGAGCGAGATACAGTACATGGCGGAGAGAATAGGGATGAGGCGGCGGTCAACCTTGCGGATGATGCGCTTGAGCGTGGTGGGGTCGAAGCCGTAGTCGATGTTGTGGCGATGGAAGGCGGCCTCGGCGCCCTCGGGCGTCTTCTCGACGTCGTACGCCTCAACATGCTTGACATCCTCCGACTTCTCGGGGGCGTAGGAGGGGTCGTAGTTGTGAGGGACGTTCATCCTGTATCGTCGGGGTGTGGTGGTCGTTTAGAGTGGCGGCTGTGTACGGGGTCCGATCTCTTGTGTAAGTGTTGGTCGTGGTGAGGTCGGTCCACGCTGAGATGATGGGGTCTGCAACTCTCAACGACGCGAGCATTTGTACCATCTGCGAGACAGACAGGGGCCAGCAATGCGGTAATCTCGTTCCCGGGTTCTTCCCCACAACATCACTCGAGATGATCGTCTGCAGAGGTCAAAGACGTTGAGATGTTCGCCAGTTGCGAGCTAGACGCCAGGCCCTGGGTCTAGATCTGAGGCCCCAGTCTCCCCCACATCTCCCCGGCGCACGGATGGCTACGCGACACCTCTGCGGCTGCTTGTCGCCGAATAGTGCCAGGGGATGATCCGGGGATGGGCCGGGTGACGATGGGGGTATGTGGGGGAGGCAGCGGGGCCGGCAGCGGGCCCCTCACCGGACCGGACATGTGCAAGGTTGTGTTGTCAAGGTCTGCGGAGGCTCCGCTGTAACCTGTCAGGGTGCACAGAACACCGATAATGGCGCGCTTGTGAGGTGAAGGTGAGACTGCGGATGTGTGGAGCGATACCGAGGCATGAGGGCCGCGAGCAGCTGAGCGCCATCGGTAAACTGATGCGGCAGGGACGGTGAGACGAGGTGGGTGGCACATCTACGGCCTGGCTGGTGAAGGCCCAAATTGGGACTGAACCCTTCAGGTAAGATTTTGCCAAGAGCTTCTTGCTCCCGCGTGCTTCTGCCACACTGCAAGGACCGGGCCCGACGGGCTGGCCGAGACACGACAGTCATAGTGGGCTCCTGTGGGTGGCAGCTGAGGACTTGTATTATCGTTGGCAGGATTCAGGGTCGCGGCCATTTTGTCGGCATATCGTTAAGCCACGGTGGCGACCGCCGCCGCAAGATCGTACCGAGATGATGGCATACCGGTTGCACGCTGGGCCGATGGTGACGCCAAGGCACCAAGCCAAGGTCCCCCCGTCAATCTGTTGGGTGTCTCCGGCGCACACATCGTTTTCTGGCGTATAACCAACCGCCACTCACACATGCCTCCACTTTGCCGTCGTCTACCGATATCCATAACGGCGGTCTCGGTATTCGGCGCGGAGCAAGGCGTTGAATACGTTCAAAATAGCACAAAATGCCACGGCGATTCCAGCAAGCTAGGGCAGCGCGTCCTCTCTGCTGAATTCTGCGCCACAACGATGAAAGCGTCGCCAAGCATCGCCAATGAGGGACATCTTCACCCTACGACTGCGAGTCATAGGTACCGGAAACCAAGAGACCGCCAAGATCAACGGTTGCGTTCAGGTATGTGGTTGTCAGGAACTGACCGGCAGGCAAGTGCTTGTCGCGTTTGTCGTCAGCCCCCACGTGTACTGCCACTCCATGTCCATCGGCAATAGCACCCGTTAATCTGGGCCGATAGCCCACCCAGGACGAATGGAAAATGTGGGGGTGGCGTCGTCGCCAAAGCTTTGGGGAGGAGATCGGTCCCCTTGACATGTGTCCACCAACTCAAGGTATGTGGACCACTGTGGGTTTATGCGTGCATGCCCTGGCAAACTGTACATCAGTCGCAATCTGGTGATCGATAACGCACTGGCCCGGAAAACGACGTCGCCCGAAGTATCCATATTCGCGTCCTGTTGTGATCCCGCACGGTCCAGATCCGCAGGCAGGCCTTCTGGAGGCTTATTCTGCCAAGCTTGGCTGTGGCGTGACGTGATATCTTGCGGGCCCAGCCGCCAGGCCGAGATGTGGAGCCAAGCTGCCAACCTTCGCCGTTTAATTTTCCGCGGTCAGTTGGTCAACATTGACGACGCCTGCTGTATGACCGGTTATCTCGTCTTCAGCTCGCCTGACATGCCACAAAGGCAAAACAATGTTGTTGGGGAATTACGTTACCCTGTCTGCCGCCGTAATAGTTTGCGCCCCAACCCGGATTCTGCGGAGGGCTGCTTATGACAATACGCCTTGGGATGCGCGGATTGGCTAGCGACGGCTTTGCTTGAGCGGCGCCCACCGCCGCGGGGAAAGGGTTTCAGTTTGACAGAAGGAATGTCTGATGCAGGCCTTACCGGCTCTACTCGCTGGTAGCCCACGCAATGACCGTCTGGTCTGAGATGGTACATCAGAGGCCCTCATGTTGTAGGTGTATGATGCAGCCCCGGGACTTGGCATTAGGGCGGAACAGGGTGTGGCGCACCGCCCTCTGCAAAGACTTTCCTCTCCCTGCTCCCTCGAACAAGACGGAAGTCTTCAACCAGGACGAGAGAGTTCTCTGGTGCCATTCAAAGGTGGAGGACAAAAACGATGAAATATCTTGGCCCGGTTACACCTTGCCGAAGTGGATAACAGATTGCAGTCGACGGAAGATGTGTGACATCAATTGTTGGGGACTTCCGTTAATCAATAATGGAGTCACTCGTTAGCAACACTCGCTGGCGGAGCCTCGGGGGACGAGGAGGCGCTGGCGACGGTGCGTGCTGCCAGGACCCGGTGAGACACTGGCCGGAGAATGCGGGCATGAGTCGAAGACAGGTCCGGTCGGGTCCGCTTTCCGGACCACTGAGATTGAAATTGGACGCAAAAGAGAACCTCGGGGGGAGTGTCGCGCGGAAGGAGAGTGTAGAACATCGTTGTCCGTGTGCGCCAACAGTGCACGCCTGCAACAAGTCCTCCCAAAAGCGTCGAAACGAAGACTGTGGGCGGGGGTGGAACGAAGTAGCCGTGCCACGAGAGTTACAGGGCCGGGTGAAGTCACTCCGTGCTCATCAACCGTATCACTGTACGTTGTAGCATGCTAGCAACTATCGTCAGGTGTGTCGAAAAGCATATGAAGTGACGATGGACTCACCATTGCGGTGGACTTCGACTTCGGACACCTTGAGAGCCGGTGGTTATATACCTACCAAGCTGACGAAGCTGACATGTTTGTTCACGGTGGAAGCCGACAAGCCCCTATGTCCGTTGTCACGAGGTGATGTAGTCTCGTAATCGCCGCCCGCGTTGTGCACGGACATCGGCCGTTGCAGTCCGTCAGTTTACACCGTGTGGTCAGACGCATCACACCAAATAATGACATTCGGGGGTGGACAAGTCCGAAACACGCGCTGGGACACCGAGATAAAAAAGCAGCGCTAAACAGTTGTTCAGCGCTTGGTTCTTGAATCTCAGTTCTTGGCATTTGACACATGACTGTAGCTGCGAACGCGAGCTGTAAAAGCGAGGCAATTGGTAAGCGATCTTCACAGCTGCGTGGGGGAGAGATTTTGGGTGGGGGAGGGGCTGAGCGGGAGTTGCGACGCATTTGATCGTTATGTCCCATCGCACTTCACCGTTGATTAGGGGGACTTGAGACTTTGACGGCTTGCACCGACGCCCTAGCATTTATTTGGTTCTGGCGCTTAACTCGCGCCAAAACCACAACCGTCGCCTACGCTGAGCACCGCCATATTGCTTCCCGTCTTCCCGTCAACTAGCTACGACACGCTGCATTTGCTGTTTGCAAGCAGGTGGGGCATGTCGACTCCCACGTGAAGTGCCTGTTGTACCCAGTCAATATCGACTGAGGTGGGCGAAGTGGCATGAAATACCTAGGCGTGCCAAGCTCGAAAGCTTGGAAGTCTGGCCTCAACGCGCAGCGTTTCGGAACAACAATCGGCATGGAAGTGGCTCACCAATTAAACTCCACATCCCACGCCTGTGATGAAGAATGTCCGGAAAAGTGATGAGGAGGCGGAGACTTGAAAAAATGAAGCCAGTTCGACCGTTGAAGTTTCTCGTGGATTGAACGGGGAGAAAAGGCCATCAACTTGTTGGTAAGCGGAAGGGGGGCGCCAGCAGTGACCCCTGCAAAAATTGAACAGTGGCGAATAGGATTGTGTTCAATGGAATGGAAAAAAATCTCGTTCTGAAGGCGTGGTATGATGGAGAGCACGGTGCTGTGGAGAGTGGTATCGCTGTCTTGCACACAGGTTCGTTTGTCTGCGGCGCACAGAAAGAGAGAGAGAGAGTGTGTGTGTGTGTGTGTGAGCGTGTATGAGATTGAAGTGAGGCGGCGGGAGCAGGCTGGCATAGGAGATGTAAGGACATCTGTGTAGCGTTCTACGCTAAAAATCTCTGTACCGTTGCCCTAGTAACGGCGACGAACGAGCAGTGTTCATGTCACTGTCATTTTAGAACATTGACTCTTGATCAGACCTGTACTGTTTCCATAATCATGAAATTGGCGAAGGCGGAAAGGAGGGCGACTGGCGAACGTTGAGCAATGCACTTGAGTATTTGAGTAATAGGGAAGATTAGACGTCAGTGTCGACAACGACTTCACACATTAAGATAGTGATGATGTCGGGGTGGTGGCAGGTCGCGGCTGAACGCTTAGAGACACTCACACATGCGTTTCGGGGAGTGCGTTTCTCAATACTTAACAGGGGTAGTGACATGTTGATTCTTCGAAACTTTGAGAGATGGAGTCATATCACTGGATGCTGCGCTGATCTCCGTCTTCCTGATTTTCTCTTTTCAATCGCTGTTTTGTTTTCCTTTCCAGCCTTGAACTTGTGTTGTTATCGGAATCATTTGAATGTTGACGAAAAGAACATGAAGTACATGAACAAACGAGGGACAACAGGATCAGGAATCGATGGACGCGAAGCAGGCGCTGGTGGGAGCTTTTCATATCTTGGATATCCCCGATATCCGGACTGCAACACGTCAACCTGACGAAGCTCACTGCACTTTTCAAAAGTCGTGTCATTCACGTGGGACTACTGTATCAGCTCCCCCCGTAATCAAGATGCCGAGAATGCCGAGCTCATTTCGGCTTCGGCATCTGCACATCCTCAACCAACTCGGACGATTCAGGCAGCAGTCTAACGCGAGCCAAGTAGTCGTGCACAACAGTGTCGGAACAGTACGTGTAGAGGCACCTAATACTGATAAGTCACGGAGCGGAACGGAGCGGACTCGGAGCTGCGATGCAGTTCCGCACCTCGTTCGGTGGTCAGTTCCGTACTCCGAGCAGGGCAGATTATAGGACGGCGTTGGCGGGGTTCGGTATCGCAATTCCAGTCTCGTTTTCGTTTCGTCCGCTGGTCCGCGGCCGATCTGGGGGCCCAGTTCGGGACCCTGGGAAATCCAGCTATCCCAGCTGGGATAACTGGGATCCTGGGATCTGCAACGTATGCCGATCGGTATTCGGTTTGCGCCGGCCCACCACCAGGATGGATGCACGTAGTGGATGCATGTCGCTCGACCTTCGTACACGGCGACTCGAGGAGCACAGAGCACATCAAAATATAGTTCGGCGGCCTCGGACTCTGTCTCTCTCTCTCCCTCACTTTACTTTACACCATGCTCGGACTCAGGACACTCCAGCGCACACGCGGGGCGCAGCGCCGCGCCCTCCATCTCCAGCCGCAGGCTGCCGCCGAGCTCGTCGGCAAGGTGAGTGCTTTGGAGCCAGACCTGCATCAAGATCACTAACATCAGTACCTCCCCTCTGGCTCTACCTCCTCGGCCGCGTCCGCCCCCGGCGTGCCGTTCAAGGTCATCGCGTCGCGCGTGCACCAGGCGCCGACGATCGAGGCGGCCGACAAGGTTCTCAAGCTCAACATCAACAGCGGCGCGCTCCCGCCCGCAGCGGAGGTGGATGCGTGGCTTTCCTCTGTGGGCGTTGCGGCCGATGCGCACGCGGCCGCACGGGACGTTCTCGCCGGCGTGTGGACTGCCTGGAAGGAGAACGGCGCCGTCCGCGTCACTGGCACGCTGAGCAGTGATGGCAAGTCCATGTGAGTCCAGTGGGCGTGTGGGGTGCATGTCGGCTTTCGGCGTGTGTCGAGTGCGCGCCAAGTGCATCCCATCGGCAGTCACCGATGAGTCGTATTTTCGAACGAGGCTAACCCGTAGCTCGGATGTGGTGACGGTCGTCGACGACTTTACGCTCCCCGGCCGCCCGGATATCCGCACCATGGGCCAGAAGGGGCATCCGTTCGAGGACAAGGCGGATGCTGCCAGGCTGTTCTACCACAAGATGGACGGCAACATTGCGTGTTACGGGTACGGTGCGGGAATTGCGATGAGCACGATGGATGCGCTCGCCGCGGCGGGGGGCAAGCCGGCCAACTTCCTCGACGGCGGAGGCGGCGCGACTGTCGCCAACGTGCGTGCCGCCATGGACATTATCCTCAACGACCCCGGAGCGGACGTAATCTTTGTCAACTCGTTTGGCGGCCTGACCAAGATGGACCTCATTGCCGAGGAGGGCGTCAAGTGCATCAACGAGCTTAAGGCCAAGGGACAGCGCATCCCCCCGATCGTCATGCGTCTCCGCGGCACCGGTGAGGAGGAGGCACAGCAGATTGTGAGTCGGCCGGAATCCAGCTCCAGTGACAAGTCCTAATCATCACAGCTCGCAAAGGCTGCGGTTCCCGAGATCGAGTATATCGCAGACATGAACACGGCCGCCGCGCGCGCCGTCGAGATTGCCAAGGCTGCCGCCGAGGCGCAGGGCAAGCCCACCCCGGCACCCCTCGACTGGTCTGCCAAGTCGCGTCCCGTCGTCTTCTCCCGGGACGGGCAGTACGAGCAGACGATCGACAACCTCAAGGTGCGCGAGGGCGACCCGACGCTGGTGATTGGCCTCGGCAAGGCGTCCCAGGCCAACTCGACCGTCGCGTACAACTATGGCACGAACATTGTCGGTGCCGCGGCGCCGAAGAAAGGCGGCACCGAGTTCCTCGGCAAGCCGGTATTTGGTGGCGTGCAGGAGGCGGTGAACGCGCTGCGCCCGCGCATCGCGTCGGTCTTTGCGCCCCCCGTCGCGGCCGCCGACAGCATCATCGAGTGCATCGAGGCCGAGATCCCTCTTGTCGTCTCGTACGCTGAGGGCGTGCCGCAGCACGACCAGCTCCGCGTTCAGGCTGCGCTCCGGTCGCAGAACAAGACGCGTGTCATTGGCGCCAACTGCCCCGGCGCCATCTTCCCCCACCAGCGCATCAAGCTGGGTATCCAGCCCCTCAAGGTGCACTCCCCTGGAATTGTTGGTGAGTAGAGACATACCGGGATGTGAGCAGTGATTAACGTCCCAGGCCTCATCTCTCGTTCGGGAACAATCTCGTACGACCTCGCACAGCAGACCACGTCCCTCGGACTTGGCCAGAGCGCAGTGTTCGGTCTCGGCGGCGACCCCTTCCCCGGCACACGGTCGTGGGAGGCGCTCAAGGTGCTCCTCGAGGACCCGCTTACGAAGATTGTGTGTGTCGTCGGCGAGACGGCCGGGCAGATGGAGGAGGAGGTGGCGGCGTACTATGCCGACTACCGCGCAAATAACCCCAACCCCAAGCCGGTAGTTGGGTTCGTTGCTGGCGCGGCGACTGAGCGGGGTAAGGTGTACGGGCACGCAGGTGCGGTGTGGTGGGACCCGTCCGAGACGACGGCCGCGAAGCGCAGCGCGCTCGCCGAGGCAGGCATCGTCATGGCGCCGACGATTGGCGATATCGGCGCGCTCATCAAGTCCGAGGTCGAGCGCCTTGGTCTCGCGCCCGCTGCCGCTGAGAGCCAGGAGGAGCCACGCGTTGCATTTGGTTAGAGGGTCAGGTTGACGGTAGTACAGTATCATGCAGCTTTCATTCCATGTTCTTGCCCGTGTGGATAATCGCACGTTGGTGCATCTCTTGTTTCTATTGTACAATTCTGAGCTGGGGCACGACCGGACTGACGATCGCGCCGATCGGGAATTGGGCTGGACCGGATTTCTGCCGATCCCTGTAGCGCACCCTGCAGAGCTGCCGATCCTCAATGCCCCGCGTTTACTGAATGACAAGCACCTTTTCGTCGACGGGGAGGTAGGTGCGCTCGTTGGGCTCTCCGGCCTTCTCGCCGAACGGGATCATGGCCGAGACGTACCAGTGGTCAGGCGTCTTGAGGAAGTCCTTGAGCGCCGGGGCGGTGACAGGGGACAGCTGCGGGAAGTGCTGGAGGTTGGCGCCCATGCCCTCACACTCGAGCGCCGTCCACACAATGTACTGCAGCATGCCGGCCGCGTTGCCCACCCACGCGGGGAACGCCTCGTGGAGATTGGTCTTCTCGGTCATGTTCTTCACCACGGTCTGCGGTTAGTGACGAGGATGCGGAAGAGGGCTCACCTCGTCGTCAAAGAAGATGTACGTCCCGTAGCCGCCGAGGTAGGCCGACTCGAACTTTGCGCGCGCCTTCCTCTCGTGCTCGGCTGGTCGTCAGCAGTGAACTATAGAATTGACCCCTCCTCCCTCATTCCTCAGAACCACGTCGATCCGGCTCCTCGTTCCCAGCTCCACCTGCATTCCTCCCATTGTCATTCAGCCTCTTATAATACTCACGGCCAGAAAGCGTGGTCCGGTGCGCGGTCCAGATGGCCTCCCACATGTCCTTATTCTTCTGGCCGAGAATGAGCAGCGCGCGAGTGCTCTGGTTGTTGAACGGCGTCGGCGAGTTGTTCACCGCCTCCTTGAGGAGCGTGATCAGGTCGCTGTCCGAGAGCGTCGACGAGTTTTTGATCGCATAATAGGAACGGCGGTGCTGGGCGTTAGCGGGCAAGAGTGGGCGGAGAGTATTGTAGCGGAGGTGCCGACATCGCTGCAAGGCCTCGATACTCCTACGCCTATTGACTCACCTTGGCGATCTCGAGCACGGTCCTCCAGGTAGGCGACGACATTGTTAAGTGACGTTGTTTTGGGATCGAAGAGGAAGAAGTTCAAGGGCTGCAGCGCTCTTGCTGATGGTTGTCGATGTTGCGGTTGTTGCGGAGGTCACTTCCGTCAGAGGATGTGGTGGGTATATATATACGGTTTGGTTCATCCGCGTGCCACGCAGCGTGTAACTTGGATCCCTGTGCCTGTTTAATTGATCGCTGGCTCTATCTCCTCCACGTCCTGCCCGTATCGTCCCCCCAATCTTCTCTCTCTCCAACGAGCTCCACATACACCCAAGTACGCAATTCGTCCTCTGTAAATGAATGACGTCAAGGGTCTGCTTCCCCGCTCCCGACTCCACGACAACCTCTTTCGTAAGGGTGGTTGTTGGCTGGAAGAATGTGGGGAAGAATGTCGAAACGTTCTTCCGCTGATCCCTCTGCCAGTGATCCGCGTGAACGCTGATCAAGAAAACAAGAAAACAGGGGGTACAGGGCACCCCAGATCGCCAGATGGGCCAGAACAGATTAAATTGCCTTTAAATATGATCACCGTACGCATTTGCAAATCGGGGGTCGCAGAATCGTGCTAATCACAAGGATGAAACGAATCACTTGCTGATCCTTCTCCTGATCCCCTGATGAGCGATCACTGCAATTGATTGATAACCGTCTCCCTGGTGGGCACTGTCCCGGAGCAACTCTGTTCCGAGTAGTGATACCCTCTCCAAGGATTCAAGCAAGTTGTTTACAAGAGCTCCGCTGATATCGACAATGATACTGATACTGCATTAACAACAACGCGCTATGATAAATCGTCAGATCTGCTCGCCCTCGCGATACAACTATCCAGAGTCGTACGAAATCCTCCACTCATGTCTACTGATCGTGAATATATAACCCCCGCCTCTCTTCATCACCCCCTCTACGACCGGCTCGTCGCGGTGCTCGACGCGTCGGCGAACTGCTCCATGGGATGGAAGTCCTCCAGGCTCTCAGAGGACACGAACGCGCTGAAGGGGAGGGTCCCGGGCCCAAAAGCGTACCCGAGCTTCTGCGAGTTGTGTGGGATCTGCTGGAATTGCTGGAACTGAAGGCGCTGGAGCACCGTGCGCGGCTGGACGCGCTGCCCTGTGGTGTCACCCGCATCGTGGGAGCCCGCGCTGACGGTTGGTGTCGGGTACGGGGCATGCACGCTAGGTGCAGTGTAGCTACTCCGCCTCACGCCAAACTCGGTGACGCACCGGTTCCGCAGCTCCTGCATGGAGCGTATGCCGCGTCCTGCGCCGCCAAGCGCGCGCTGGCGCTCATCGTCGGTTAACTGCCCACCCTGTCGTGAGACCTTTGGGTTGTTGGCGCCTTGGCTCCGTGTCAGGTGCGGCTCCTTGGGTGGAACGGCAGGTGGGACACTACTCTCTGAATGGCTGGAGCCGCGGCTCGACTCGCCAATCGAGCTGGGCAGCGAGTCAGACCCGAGCTCAACGGTGCCGAACTCGCCCGCCGGGCCCGTGTTCATCCGCCGCCCGAAGGTGTCAACTGTAGACTCGGAGCCGAGGATTGAACGCGCCTCCATGTCCATCATGGCCGAAAGCATGCCAATAGTCCGGTTCGTCTCCACGCTCGACATCGTAGGTGGAGGGTCGTCATCCACGAAGACGGTGTGCGCCAACGGCCGGGGCGGGACAGGCAGTTGGTTTGCTGCCCGGATGGTCGACATGTCGTCTCCGCGGATGGTTGAGTTCTTTGACGTCCTTTCATTCTCGTCGTGCTGGTAGTCTGCCTCTGTGTCTGGCTCGGACACCTCGGGGATCTGCCATGGGTGCGGACGGTGCAGCAGCATCCGTGGCGTTGGCCACATCGGGTCCCGCTGAGCAGCCGGGGAGGGAAGAGACTCCTCGTCGGCCTCGTATTCGTCCTCTAGAGTTTCGAGCTCCTCCGTCTCCATCGTGTGGTCAGGAGAGTCGTGGCCGTGGTCGTGGTTGTGGCCGTGGTTGTAACCGTTGCCGTGGTCGTGCTCAGACTCATGCTCGGGTTCGAGTTCCTGCCCAAGCTCCCGCTGGAGATCTGGGGCATTCTCCTGCTTGATGCCGTCTGCAGCCTGCTCCATACCGCCATCTAACCGCTCCTTGAGGGCGCGGAGGAGGTCGTCGTACTTGATAAGCTCGGCATGCAGGTCGAGGACTACCACGCCGTCGTCGTCAAATTTGAGCGACGTCGGAGTGCTTGTCCCGCCACAGGTGCAGATGCAGGAGCAGTCTGGAGTCAGTCGCATCCATCTTGTTTCGAGGATGTCCGGGTCATGTATGTCCGGGTCATGTATGGGACTCACCTTTGCGCTTCGTCTTCATTCTCCTCGTGAAACCTGCAACAACTGTCATCAGCTCGATCTCTCTGTGCGACTCACGTCCATTTCTGACCGGTGTAGATGCGTCAGGCGACTCCTTTCCATCCTTGGCGCTTCCCGCACGGCGGCGCTGAAGCAACGCCCCGAGTGAGGGGAGGGACGACAACGACGCCGTACGCGCCCGCTCGCGGCGGCCGTGGGACGACTGTAGCGACTGGGGTGACTGGGGCGATTGCGGGGTATGTGCCTGTGCAGGAGGCTGCGGGGTGTGCACGCTCCGCTCTCCGCGTTCCGCGACGAGCTCGGCCGGGAGGCGGTACCATTGGCGCAGGAGGCGCTCGCGCATCGCGACCCACTCGAGGAGCATGCTGTTACACTGCAGGACTGGCATTAGTCATTATGTTCCGAGTCATTCAGGTTGGACACGCATGGCGTCAAGGGATGAGGGAGGCTAGGAGGGTAGCGCAGGACTCGGACGCGACGGCGCTGTCCAAACCCTTTGTCTCTGTTATGGTCTCGGCTTCCGGCTTTGAATTGGGGCAAAACAATTCACACACGCGGTAGAGTTTCGGATACTACCATCCAAACAATTCACGGCCGGATGGCCCCCCACATGCGCATGTGCATGCTTATGTCCGCTCCAAATCTTCTGACTCACCATACTCGACATCGACGCGGTGCCGCTCCATGCGCGTGCGGATCGCGCCCCCTTCGCGGATTATCTCTGCCGCCTCCTCGTCGGTTATCCGCTCATCGACCGAGTCGCGGGGTAAGTCGAGCGACTGCGGCGTCGCGGGCGCGGGCGCGGGCGTGAGGTGGGTGGGAGTCCGGCGGTGCCAGTCGTGCAGCGCCATTGCACCGCTTTGTGGTGAGAGGTGGATGGCGTGGGAGGAAAAGGGGGAGGGGGGAACGGCGAAGGTCGTGCGCCGTCAGTCGTTCGGGCGGTGGATGCGTTGCTTTTGGCGTCGTCTTCTTTCGTTTGTTGTCTTTTCGTCGTCGGGGAATGGATCAAGTTGTGAAAGAGAACAAAACAGCAAACATCAATGAACACGAAAGATTAATTACAAACACTTCGTGCTGCATGACGGCCAGCGTGGTGCAGGATTGTGCTGTGCCGACGCGCGCGGCGTCTCAGGGCGTGTGATGGTGACTCGGAGCTCGAGGCGCAGAGGTGTGTAAAGTGGACAAAGCACAAGCTGCAAGCTGCAAGATGGAAGAATAAATGTTTGTTGGGTCGGTCCTGGTCTAGCACCAGTCGTCAAGCTGCTCTGCTCGGTCGCACCCAGTCAGTTCATGACTTGTCGTCCCTGGTGGTGCAATTAGGACCCTGGCATTCTGCCGTGTTCTCTTCCTGGCGTGCGAGTGTCCCTTCGGCGGGCACTGCACTCCTATCCTGCATTCCCTGCGCTCCAGCATCCAGCATCCAGCATCGCATCCAGTTTGCAGCTTGCAGCGTGTGTATTGTATCCAGCATCAACCTCTCGTCCAGCTTTCAGCTTGAGTGCTTGTGTACTTGTTGTGCCTCTGTATCCTAGGTATAACACGCGAGTGGCGCGCCCTGAGTAACCTGGCACCGACCACAAACACCCGCCACGCCATGCCGTACGCATGTCGCGGCATGCTGTAAGCGCGCACCGAGCCAGAGAACTGGGCGCACCAGAGAAGCAGGGGGAAGCAGGGTACGCGAGAGAGTGCGCGAGAAGGATGAGAGGGACGAGAGGGATGCAGAGATGAGAGGGATGTAGAGATGAGTGATCGGTCCCGTGCTATTCTCTGGCCAATGCGAGCGCACGACATCCGAGTCCTGCGTCGAACATCTAAATATACTGATCTCGAATGTCGTGCAGCATCGAGTGTAGTAGTGCAGTAGCTGTAGCCCGCGCATATCCGACCAGCGTTGCTGAGGGCGTGAGGTGGACGGAATGCATACCGTCGTTGTACAAAGGCTGCAAACTGCAAGTCAAGTGATCACATGCTGAGAGTCTAAGGCCTAACAAAGTCAGTCGCGTGGGGGGCACTGAAAAATGAAAACGAAAAACGAAAATCAGGCGCGACCCCAAAATGAATCCTCTCCCAAATCCACAAGGTAAAATTAATTGAACGCTTCTCCCTTGCTCCTTACCCCGGGCTCCACTAAGCATATCAAGCAGCAATTCCGCGGCGGGCGCACAGCCGAGGATCCTGCTCCCGAAATGAGTGCATTGAAGGGCAGGACGTGAAAGGCATCCTCATCTGCATCGATTTTTGTGTGGCGACGACTCGCTGCGCTCCCGGGCTGTTGGTCGGGCGCAGGGTACCGAGATGGCTGGCTCTCGTCGGGCATGCCTGCGCCCTGACCCGAGCTGGTGCTCACCCCAGGCGGTGGCTACATACCCCAAGTGACCCCCGTGCATGCTGTGCGCTGGAGCCACGACCCGAAAGTACTGTCCACCAATGGCGGGGAGTGTTGATGAGGGCATGAGTCATTGAAATGAGGGCACGAGGGTGCTCAGATTTCAAGGACGTTTCTCGGGTCGGGGACTCTTCCGATCAATTCTGCAATGCCCTCCTGTAATGTCGTCCCGCGTATCTGACCGATCTGCGCCACTCTTCCCGAGGCACTATCGGGACCTCGGGACGCGACGGCGCATAAGTTACCCATTTATCCAGGCTATTCCATCGTCATTCACTCAGCTCTGATTGACGTATCTCGGACATACTGGCGGTGGCGCCCTCACGTAGTGATCCGTGCGTCCTGGTCTGCGGGACGGACGAATCGTGCATCAGAACAGGAAATACTGCGATAGCTTCACTACTGCGCGCGATAACAAGGAATGATTGCAGGCTGGTGTTGGTCGTAGTCTAAGCGCTGCGCCGCGAGACTGTCGCGCTGAGAATGCCGAGAGGCTCTATTGTCGGCGTCCACGATGAGCGTAATCTTTGGGGCTAGTGAGATGAGCCTGCGCAACAACGTGTAACAGACACCTAGATGGTCTCATTACTTATAGCCTTGTTGCGCACCGAGTACAAGTCTTCGATCAGTCTCGCATCTTCTCAGTCAGACCTCTATCTACCGTTCGACGCCTTATGGTTCCCACCGGCTTCACCCTACTTGAGAGAGAAGCGACAAATATACCTTGCCGGCTCAACAAGATAAACAAATGCGCAGAGCTGATAAACAACCGTGAAGCGGCGTCGTCGAGCCAATCACTCGCGCGAGCGGACGCCACTCCGCGTCTGTGCGTCGTTTCGCAAGATAGCTCCCAGAGACGCAGAATAGGAAATATGACAGGTATGGCAGGTCGGCTCTGGCGCTGTTGGACAATAGCTGTTTGCCGACGCTAACTGTGGAATGCTCATTCCAAGAATCACAAGACCCACAGGGAAGGGAGGATGACTAGCTTTGTCGGCATCGGACCACCCATCAACAGTGACTCCAACAAACACCGCGACACCCACTGACCTGCGATAGCCTGTGCCCAGACTTATCACGCGTGCTCACGGACCTCTGCGATACGGATACCAGATAGCGTACATCTGCAGTTGCTGACCTACTCGTAGCTATAGGAAGGAAATGTGCGATGCAGGAAATGCCCGCAACGCAGTCTAGTCACAGCGACTCAACAGCGATTCAGCGGCACAATGCTTCCAGCGCGCCAGATCCCACTAGTCAATGACCCTTTCTCATCATATCAGCATCTTCCCTTCTCAAAGCCTTATCGGGCAGGTATCGGGCGTGCGTCGCATCGGGGCTGTCGGGATTTGATCACTCCGAGCGCATGACGGCAGAGGTAATGTGCTATGTGCGAGGAGAATGTCCCCTTTCGGAGAGTGGAGATGAAGCGTCGAGCGTGTCATATAACACCCTAACCCTACTTTACAGAGTGGAGTCGCGAGAGGCACGGCGGCGGACAGGGAGGGACGCGAATGACAAAAGATAAAGTGCGAGATCTGTGGACGCACCCTAGTCCCAAGATGGTAAGAGCTGACGCGATAGCGCAGTCGCAGGTGTAATGTGCCGCCGGGATCCAGAGGATCCAGGAGGAGCTTTTTGCCCTGGGAGTGGAAGAGATATCGCAAAACCAACCCCTATCACTATGGGTCGGGGGGATCTGGAGAGCTGGAGAGCATGGAGAGACAGTTCACGACGCTGTCTTCAAGTTGCGACGGTGGCAACGGATTCCAACCGACCTCATCTATTCCCATTCGCATTCCCATTCGCATTCCCATTCGCATTCCCATCCCCTTTCTCGTATTCTCGCATCGCCGACAGCCGTCACTCGCTCTCACTCCCACTTTGATCCCCATCAGCAAGCCAACTAACAAGCAACTCCAGCGTCACTGTCATTTGACTCAGATTCACGGCATGGTTCAGAAAGTACTTGGCACTGGTGCTGGCCCTCCCGCCACCGCCAGCCATACCGCTTTCGAGCGGGGGGCTTTCGAGCACGACGGACGGCTCGTGCAGGAGATACAGCAGTCATACCACTACAACCCCAAGAGCGACGCCGAGCCAAGTGCAATCAGTGAGCAGCCGCGAGAGACAAGTACTAACCGGCCAGGCAAGCGGGAGCTGTTTGCGCGACTGGTACGCAAGACGACGGGCCATTCCAGCTCTCAGTCCCGCCCGCATTCCCATTCCTATTCCCACAAGCATTCCCACACTTCTTCTCGTTCTGTCTCTCGCTCTCCATCGCCGCAGGAGCGCTTCATCCCGCCGTCGTCGCGCAGTGCCATTGGGCGCCGACCCCCAAAAGTCAAGCACAAGAGCAAGAATACTAAGCATGCGGCCGGCCGTGACGCAAAGACTGTGCCGGTTGTGCAGCGCCCCACTCGTGCGGTAGAGGGGGTCGCTGTGCAGGAGGGCTGGGTCGAGGTCAAGAACGCTGCCCCGCACGCCGCAACGCAGCGCAAAACGCCAGTCGCGACGGACTTTGAGGTTGGACGTCGATCGGTGCCTCTGAGTGAGGACCCAACCTGGGTGTACTCGCCGTCTCTCTTCCTCCACGGCCTCGTGTCGCCGACACCCTCGCTCACGTCGTGTCCGCACACCCCAATGTCGCGCTCGCAGTCCGAAGGGAGCAGCATCTTCGAGACGCCGCCGAGCGATGAGCGCCAAAGTCCATATCATAGTCCCATCCACTTGTACCACTGCTCTTCGACAGTCTCCCTTCCGTACGCCCATCGCCATAGTGCCTGCGACATTGGACTGCCCGTGCCTCGGAGGTGTTCGACTATATTGCACCCAGGCGACAGCAACGAAGTCCAAGACTACCACGGAGCCCAGGCAAACCCAATGTGGAGAGATCCGATGGAGACCAAGCACGAGGCACAGCTGCTTCACCAGTGTAGCGGACAGCATCACCACCAGGCCGGAGCAGAGCTGTTGCTACCCAGCGCTCGCGGACCAACGCAGCCGCCTCTTGAAGCGGACACTGTTCCGGCAGCCAGGCACACTCCAAACCTTCGTTCCTCTCAACCACCGGCCATGGCGACGGCCACAGACACAGCTTTTACTGCTGCCGCGTCCATGGCGGCAGCGCCGACACCCGCCGTAACGTCCTCGTCCAAACCTTGTTCATGCTCGCTTTGCCACGTCCGGCAGTATCCACCCAGCCAGCTCCTGTCTGTTGCCGTTCCGAGACACAAAGTTTGGCCAGCGCAGTGCTGTGTCCCTCACCGCTCCAGCTGCTCGCAACCCGTCTTCGATGCGGTGAGCGAGAGCGAGCTGGATGTACATCACCACCTACATGTACATCCACCCGTTCCCAACCCTCGTCTGCCGTCCGAGTCCAAAACCCCCTCACCTCGGATATCGGTCCAGTCAGAGACAATCCAGGCATCAAAAACATTTCGGACTCCAGCCCAGGTCCCACCATTCCCGCTCGTCGCTGGCTCTCCGTGCCCGCGCGCTTCGGGTCATGTACCTGTCGCACATCACGTACACGATGTACCTTCAGTGCCTCTCGGCCTCGACAGCTACACAACAGACGCAACAACACCTCCTCACGTGCCCCACAACCACGTTCACGTTCTCTTTGACTACCAGGCCCAGTGTGATCACCATCAGCAGTGCGCGGGCTCATGCTACGCCCCGTCGCCACTGTCGCCGACGCACTCGGCTCCACCCACAATTCTTATCCCTCTTTGTACAAACAGCAACATTTCTCAACTTATCCAATACTATCGTCCCACCGGCCACAGCAGCCACCTGAGCGGCTCCCCCCATCTGACACATGGCTCATGTGCGCTCCAACAACTCCACACTCCTTCCGCACGAACGAGCCTGTCCACTCCGCCGCCACACAACATCCTCTCGACTCCGGCGGCGTGTCCAGTCTCGACTGTCAGACACAAGGGAGCGCCTAGCACTGTATCGCCCTATCCGCCTCCGTCCTCGCCCCTCCCACCGGTGCCCAGGATGACTCGGCCCGAGACGCCGCAGACACCACAGACGCCGCGGTCGCCGCCCTCGCCCGGCCTCGCGTCCCTCATGACCGCAAAGTGGCCACTGCCACCCACAACCGGCCCGCCGGGCATGCTCATGAAGGCCGGTGTCGACTTCTCCAAGCCGATAGACGTGCCCGACGACCTTAGCCTCCTGTCCTCTTCCTTTGACCATAATTCACGGTTCTCCACATACAGCGATTCTGAGCGACCACCCTCCATGTGCGAGGAGAGCAACTACCACCACTCACGACTGCAACGTCTCATGCCCGACACAAACCACCTGGGGCACAACGAGGCGTTGGACGGCTCCCTGCCGCGGCCGCACTCGCACGATTCCTTGGACGGTCAGCGGTCCTCCTCGACCACGCCCCTTCCGCGACGTTACTCACGACCATTATCCGATACCTCCCCCACCCTTCCGGTCGAGCAGCTCCCTTCAGCATCAGACCTCTCCTCCCCAGCGCAGCCATACACCCCGCCACCCCCCGGCATTTCCAACCGCGAGGTCTCGTACGTCGGTGACTACTTCACCGACGGGACGGGATCCGCGTTAGGTATAATCATTGGCCAGAACGAACTACCCTATGACCCGTTTAAGCGGCACGAGCCGGGCATGGAGTATGACCCGTCGACGGACCTCAAGACGTCGCCCATCTCGTCGCACCACCCAGACCACTCGACGGACATCGGCTCGCCGTTAAACCGCATATACAGCCCCGCGTCGACGTCCAACTCGAACTCTACGTCCGCGACGCGCAAGTCTGCGCGCCAAAAACTCGTTTCACGCATTAAGAAAGCCACTACCATTAAACGTCTAGATACGTCAGAATACCGCGTCAACCCCTCCGACGCCCGCACCGACTCTACGCGCCTGTATCAGGCCCGTGGCGCCGGTCTCTGTTAATCACCTCTATACGCCCTCTAGCAGTCACGACTAAACACTAGTACGAGAGTCAGTTGTTCTGATCCGTTTGTTATAACAATAATGTCTACCGCCCCCTTCACTTTGTATGCCACCAGCTGGCGCACGCCGCTGCATGACGATTACGTGCATGTGAATATCGGAGCTCGCAGAGCGCAGTGCGCAGAGCTGTCGCAAGAAGCAGATCGGTGTTCCCACTTAGACCGGCCTCACTCAAAAGCTCCACCTGAGGACAGCATGATGCTTGGTAACGCTCAGCCGATGAATGTCACTCGCAATGTGCTGGACGACGAGTGTTCAAAGCACGAAACAAGGCCCAGGTCCGCCGTGCTTTGTCCTGTTCCCGCTCCACGTACCAGCCTACATCAGCCTGCCGCACAGCCAGGACGCAGTCGTTCAGGACTTTAAACGTCAAGCTCAAGCGTCAGTGGAAGCGATCTGGTAAGTTACGTGATGGCCTGGATTGCCACCAGCCTTGTGCCAGTCAGATGTACACTGCACCAACACAACTGCACACGCAGCGTCGTCATCCACTGTCAGGTCGCGACCGCAGGGGTACGGGAGTCTATGGCGTACGGGTGGCCGGAAACGCAACGAGCCCCTATTGAATAAGCATGTTGTTAGAGCGCAGTACGCACACAGAGTGTCGAGTGGAGAGTGGGGAGGTCAGGAATAGAGTGTGTGTGTTAGTGCATCGGTAGTCTCGCCCCTCGTCTGCTCCAAAACCGAGGCTTTCTGCCCTCGGATTGATCCTATCAGCCGCTTTGCTGTGCACAGATCTGCTCGCGCACTCGGGGCTGTTTGATAGCCTTGACGGGTAAAGACGGTGAAGCGGAGATGGAAATGCAACATGCGGAATGATACTAATGGTGGGCCGCGAGCTCGACGCGTGTGCCGCGCGTGCCAACCGGCTCCTCTCGGAGCCCGGAATTTAGGGTCTCGGCCGTACGGCATGCATCGCGCCTTTGACGGTTTGAGTGGATCTCGAGTATGAGAGGAGACAGATGTTCGAGGCAAGTGTGGGTGGTGTTGAGATAGACAAGAGGAACATGGGGAGGGGAGGCTGCGTTGGGCACTCAGTACACAGTAGTGTGCGCTCGAGAAAGGCTGTTGGCCACCCTGCCCGCTAAGGCCGGGAGACTACCTAGACCTCTGGGCTAGCTGGGCTAGTACGGGCTAGTGCGCCTCGTTTCCGTCACGCGTCGCGTGAAACATCAAGCGTGTCAGTCTACGGTGCTTGTACAACAGCAGTCCTTTTCCTGTGTTGCACTTTTTGGTCTTCTTGCATTGTCGACATCGCTTCCTGCTCGCATGCTCCGTCTTTGTCATCGGCGTTCTGCTCCCTGTGTTCTGGGCGGAAGTGAATGGCGGAGGATTTATGGTTGACTTTCCGAAGAGAAAAAAAAAGAAAAACGTCACCGCAGTTGGCCGACCACTTTTTGGAGAGGACCCCTTGTTTCCGCAGAGAGCCGCGACCCGGACCGATGCCACGCGCTACACGCGGATACAGTCTCTGATCTCTGAGTGTCCAGAGGTTTCATGGTTTCACCCCTCCATTTCAACCACTTTCTTCATCATCATCATCAACGACGACGTCCAACGCCCCCACTCTTGACAGCTCGTCGTTCCACTCCCAGACCCCACCGAGCTCCGCATCGCCTGTCGCTACCCCGCTCATTGCAACAGCTGCACCTCACGGACAGTGGTGGGACAACACCGCCTGCGCTCGGGCCAGGCCGAGCCCGACTTTGACTCGCTCTCGCCGCGAGCACATGCCCTTTGCCTGTTCTTGTTCAAACGTGACGTGACGTGTTAACGACCCGCCAGCTACTTTCCTTCGCTTTCCTCTCATCCCCATCTTCCCGGGTCATGGCAACTACTGTAGCCATGGCGTCGACTTCCTTACCGCCAGCCGCGGCCGCCACGCGGACACCAGCCGCCGTGCCCGCCGCCGCCTTGGACGGGACCGCCGAGCCGGCGCCCCTCGTCCTCCGCAGCGTGTCTGATGATCTTGCGTCCCTCACGGACCAGACTGCTAGTGAGTGGTGCAGCCTCTGAATAACTGGTGGCGGACACGAGTTGTGCAGGAAAACGTCTTTGGTGACCGTTCCTTCCCCGGCCGCCGTCGATGTCTTGAACCTCTCACTGACCACAGGCGCTCTCACCGACGCACTCGAGGATCGGTATAACGCGCACGAGGTGTACACTCATTGCGGTCTCCTCACAGTAAGCACCGAATGGAGCTCGCTGTAAATTGTGCTGACGATCAGCTCGCGGTCAACCCCTATGCGCAGGTTCCCGATCTGTGTACGTGCAGTCGCCTTCTTTCCTTCGGCCGCAGACAACCACTGACGCGACAGACGGTGCCCACACGCAACGCACGTTTTACGGTGTGCCCAAGCATGCGCAACGTCCACACGTCTATGCTGTTGCCGAAAACGCATACCAGGCGCTTCTCGCAGACATAAACACGCTCGCAAACCAGACGATTGTCATTACCGGAGAAAGGTAGGTCAATGTCCTTAACACGACAGCTTGTTACTTGCACACCGCACATGTTTCGCGCGCTGACGCGCAACAGTGGTTCCGGAAAGACCGTCTCATGTAACCATATAATCGAATACCTCGCGGGTCGAGGGATGGCGGGCAGCACGCTGGGCGATAAGCTCTCACAGGCGAGTGTAGTTCTCGAGGCGTTCGGCAATGCCCCAACGATCCACAACACCAACTCGTCCCGATATGCGAAAGTCGTGAATGTGAGCTAAACAAACTGGCTCCCAGCTCACCCCAGATCCACTTTGACGCCAGCCGCGAGCTCGTCGGCGCATCTATCTCCACCTTCCTTCTCGAGCGTGGACGTGTGACCGACGCCCGACCGTTTCACATTATCAACCTGCTTCGCGAGAAAGAGGCAACTGGCGTCACGCCTCCTGCCCTCGAAAACGTAGTCACCGGCCTTACACATCTCGGTATCACGGAGCAAGAGGAGATGTGGTCTGTCCTGCGTGGAATTGACTACCTGATGAGCGACAATATTGAGCAGGCTGCAGCTGCTCTTGGTCTCAACACGGAGGAGCTCAGCAAAACGTTGAAGAAGCGCTCGTTCAAGGCAGGCTCGGACAGCTTCGAGACTGCTCGCAGTGGCGATGAGCTCCGCGCAGCGCAGTATGGTCTCGTCCGGTCTCTCTACTCCTGGGTCTTTGATGTGGGTACTGGTTGAATGGCATAACCCGCTGATATTTGCAGTGGCTCGTTGCCAAGATCAATGACGCTTTGGATGCCCCTCGTGACGGTGGACCCTGCATCTCACTCGTCGACATTGTGAGTCACATACACTCCAAATCTGACCACAGTTCGGATTTGAGAGCTTCAAGAGCAATGCTCTCGCACAGTTCCTCATCAACTGGGCCAACGAGCAGCTTCAGCGGCAACTGTCTAAAGATGTGCTCGAGGCGCAGGCCGACGCGTTTGCGGCAGAGGGCATTGATTTCGGGGCACCTGCTGTTCAGCCGTCATGTCTCGATCTGTTGTCGAACAAGCCGGGCAAGCCTGGGCAAACCGGAATTGCCTTCCTCCTTGATGACCAAACCCGCCGTCAGAGTCTTGGTCTTGGTGGCTCGGACGATGCGTTTGCCTCCAGCATCAGCACCGAATGCGAGGCGCTCTACGGCCTTGTGACGCGCCGCGCAAACGCCCATTCGCACGAGTTTACAGTCATCCACTATGGGCACGATGTCACCTACGACACCCGTGGCTTCTTGGACTCAAATTCGGAACGTGTTGACGACAATTTGCGCAAGATTCTGTCACACTCATCTGCACCCTTTGTCCGCGATCTCGTTGATCCCCGGTTCCAGGTCAAGGCACCTCCCGGCCGCAGTGCCTTCACGTCAATCGTGTCGTCATTCCGCCGCTCACTTGAGAAGCTCAACACTCTGCTGACCTCAACCAATGTTCACTACATCCACTGCATCAAGTCAAACCACCAGGCTGCGCCCTGGTTTCTCGAGCGGTCATCCGTGGAGCTTCAGGTTGAGGCAACAGGCATCACTCAAATTGCTCGATTTGCTCGCGAGTGTGGTCCCTACCTCGTGAAGCGCGACGCGATGAGTCCGTATCTCCTTGTTCTCGACAATTACACGGACTTGGCCGACGCCGTCAGGCAGCTGGCAGACATAGTGGGCGATGAGGATGGCAAGGCGGTACAGCTCGGACAAACACACGTCTTCTTCCGTGCAGCGGCTCTTTCCAAGATTGAGAGCATGCTGTCAGCCAAGATAAAGATCGTGGTTGCGCTTCAGTCGTGCGCTCGGCGTTCCCTCGTGCGCGCGCGGTACATTGTCATTCGCGACGAGGCTCGGCGGATCGAGGAGGAGCGCAGACGGGAGGAGGAGCGGCGTCGCGCGGAGGAGGAAGAGCGGAGGCGTGTGGAGGAGGAGCGTCTGCGGGCCGAGGAGGAAGCCCGCCAGCGTGAGGAGGAAGCGCGTAAAGCTGAGGAGCAGGCTCGTCAGCAGGAGGAGGCCAGAAAAGCAGAGGAAGCCAAGGCTGCTGTAATTGCAGCTAAGAAGGAATCGCAGTCGTCCCTTGGCAAGGGGAGCCGCCGCGTTTCGTACCGACCTTCCATTGACATGGGCTCGCCGGCCTTGCGCGGGAAGAGGTCATCCTCATGCAGTACGTACTCCTGCTGGCCTCGCTGACAAGACAGTTGGACCGCGTAATATAACTCCCGACCGCAGCCGGACTCCTCATGGGCCACGGGCCAGCCTGCCTTCCGAAATGGTTCCTGCAATGGGCAGGCTCAACGTGAACGGGTCCCGACGTAGCCCAGACGTTCGCCGTTCGCCCCTGCCGTATTTTCCTTCTTCGCCGACCGGGACGCGCACGCCAGAGCCAAAAGAGCTGACCGGTGCGCCTCTGTACAACAAGGGGATGATGGATGCGCTGGTCCACGACCTTGTGAAGGCCGCGAAGACCTACGAATCGGCATTTACAGCGGGATCTCTCCTCGCACGTACCGTTTCGTGGTACCATGGGGCTGATCTGCGATATGTGCCAGAGATCTTGACACCGTTGCTGCTGCAGGCAGTACGCAACGCGATCGGTCCCACGCCCTCGCTGCTTCATCTCTGGCTCCTGGCCGTGCTGTCACATTCGTTCCGCCTTGACGCAGGTCACCGCCCAGCGCGTCACCTTGGCACTGTCGAGAAGGAGCTTCTCGACCTGATTGCCAAGAACGTGTACGTCGAGTCAAAGCAGATCCTCGACGGTGTCATAGTCCCAAAGGTCGCGACCGAAAACGGCAACGGAGCAATGGAGGTCACGACTGCGCTCGACGACGTGTGGATGATGCTCGAGCCTCTTCCTAGTACTATACGCGAAGCCACGATCGAGGCGGTGATAACACGTGTGCTCCAGGTCATCGTCCAGAACATTGTCACGGGCGAGATCAACGAGGACAATGCTACCGCCACACAGGGCCGGTTGCAGCCTCTCTTTGGTGAGATTTACCTTGACTGCATGAGCTGACTGTAGACTGGCGCGAAACGGTAAACCTCTCCCCCTCTGCACTGGAAACGTTGGTGTTGGCGATGCTTGCTGTCCTGCAAGGCAATGAAGAGGTAGGTTATCTCCCGTATTGTGAATTAACCTGCAGCCATCACCGGGCTTCTCGGAGCGATTCGACGCGTTCCTCGCGCAGAAACACCCCAAGCACCCGACCAATACTGCGAATGCCGCCCTCAGGGCATTAACCAACCACCCGCCAGTCGATATCCAGGCGACGCTCGATGAGGCCCTCCGCATCGATGGCCAAGACCACACGTGGGGTTCCATCGAGGCTGGGGCAGCACAGCTTGAGCCGACGCCGGCCATTCTCCAGTTCATCTCCTGGGTCAAACAGTTTAGCATTTAGACTCATCTGGCCCCCCCTGTGCCACCTAAAGAACGTACTCCCTCATTATCCCTCTCTCACCCTCATTCTGGATCCATCTTCTTCAGGTCCCTCATGACAGCATCCACAACGGGCTCGTTGTATACACTAGACCTCCGTAGAGCACGACGCACTCATGCAATGCAGGCTTCTCTAATGCCGCGAGGCGAGGACATGCGGTGCATTGCTTTCTACAATCAACTAATTGGGACACTGGGCTTGGACTACACGCGAGAGGACGGGTACAGCTGTAAAATGCGACATTGTGTGTGTTATGAAGAGTGTGGATGAATGTGTGGGAGACAGGTTGGGCCATAAACAACGTGAGGACAGATGAGGTCGGAGAGCGTGGGCGTGAGAAACAACGGGTCGTGTTACCGCCAGTCAAAGGAGGCGGTATTTTTCTTGAGAGTCGTGATCGTTCAGCGGAGCCGGCGCTCCATGCTCGGCGGGGTATCCATGCGCACCGCAAACGCTTTAGAAGCCTTCTTCTCCATCGCGGCCGCGGGAGCCGACTTGGGAACCCTGGCCTTGGTCTCGGGCTTCTCGGGCCTGCCGGCCGCGAGGATACTCAGGTCAATGTTATCCACAAAGCGGGGCGACGCAAGCGGGGCGCGGGGCACGTGCTCCTTTCCAACCATAGTAAACGCGGGTTCGCGGGCAAATGCCAGACGGGCATGCTTGGCGCGGCGCTCGCGTTCCGCGGCGTCTGGCTCGCGCATTGGCGGGGGCGGGGGCGACGGGCGGGCGAGGTGCGGCGAGCTCAGGGGCCCCGGAACGGGCGCGAGGCGGGGCGTGCGGTGCAGCGCTGCGTGCCCAATGTGCCCGTGGTCATGCTTGGGGTACGTCGGGGGCGTGTACATCGCGGGCGTGTGGGTCGCGGCGTGTGGGACCGGGGCTGGGGCGGTATGGGACGCGGCGGGGCGCGTGGTGGGCCTAACACGGCTTTCAGAAGCTGAAGTCGCATACAGGGGCACTTCGCCGCGCAGCGGGGCGGATATCGAGGTCTGTGGGTCAGCATGAGTGAGTGCTCCGCAGTCTCCGACGGATAGCCAGTATCGTGTATCCCCCACAGGTCGATGTAGGACTCACGAGGCCGCGCGGGGTGCGTTCGCGTCCGGCGCTCCGGGCGCTGGACGACCGGTGGCCTGATGTCAGTAAGTGGGTGGCGAATCTCCGTAACCTCCGCCAATGGGATTCAATACTTACGTCCGCCGGCAGCTGGGCCGTTTTCCATTGTAATTGGGACTAGGAGAAGTGGAGGCGAGGAGCGGTGAGGAGCGGCAGTGAGGTCAGAAGATGAGAAGCGGCGGGGAGCTTAGGAGGGATGAGGTGTGCGGAGGCTGGTCGGCGAGCTAAAAGCGTATCGGCAGTGGCGTGCGAGAGAGGCGGCAGTACTTGACGACTGGTCGAGGGTTGACGCGGTAGGGGTATGTGCACAAGTTGACGAGGTCGGAGAGGAATGGCGAGGAGGAAGAAGAATGAGAGGATAAGAAAGTGAGAGGATGAGAGGATGAAAGGATGAGAGGATGAGGATGGATAAGTCTTTGGTTGTTGTTGAGTTGTTTGTTTTTATCTTTTGCCACCACACAACTTTACTGCTGAACGCGGGCCTCGATGGTTGACTCGCACGTGATTCAAGATGCATCGGATACACAGGATCGAGTGTGGGCGTGCGAGCATGCGAGAGGAGGCAGCGACAGCATGGGAATGCGTGATGCACGATGGTCAAGCACGACACTCACATCCCTCATCTTACATCCCTCATCCTGAAGGTTCTCGGCTATCTCCCACCAAGCCATGGGCCAACGAATGATTCCAAGGGAGTTACATCCGACGGAGATGCACGTATCCCATGCATGGACAAGATCAGTATGTAGGCCAGCGTGGAATGTGGACAAGTTTGTTCTATCAATTATGCGGCCCGTGCGTCGTGCATTAGATGTTTCTGAGTCTTTCTGAGTCGTGTTGTTGATGTTGTCTTCGGCGCGTGGGTTGGGCTGGATGCGTGTCGTAACAAGAAGTAAAAGCAGTCACGTCCGGTGTGGGTGGAAACGCAGTCCTTCCTCGAACCCACTCTTGTCGGTTGCCTTGATCCCTGTTGACGCGTCCTACTCAGATCTGCTCCCTCCTTTGCAGTGGAATGAATGGCATGCATGCGATTGCTTGTGCTAGAAGCACTGAATGGAGTGCATTCGGCCTTGTTGACACAAACAGACCAATATGATCTCGGAGAAATACCTCAGATACGCTCCACTGTGCCTGTACACCTTATCGATTGGGACGAGAGCAGATTGACCAACAGCGACAGGACTCAGTTTGGAAGAGAGGATCTCACAAAGGGTCAGCCCAAGCATGCTCTCATCTCATGCCCAGCTCCAACACCTTACTCCGGATCAGAGCCTCCGTTGCATTCTGCGTGACTGAATGGCGAGTTGCTCCACAACCGACACAACACGACACGACATGACAGGGTCCTCTCTGGCCGGTCTCGGTGAGGCCCAACTTTGTCGCTGTCGTCCTTCGTTACCGTCGTTCCTGGACACCGGGGGGGCAGGCCAGCCCCACTGGCAAGGCCCTGCGTGACGGGGTCATTGAGTGCCGTACATTGTCCTTTACGTACATGTTTGTGCGTGTGCTTGTACTACATTCCACCGCGCCCACAGTAATAGCGCCACGGTGAATCACCCGGCCCGGTGAGTGGTGCAGTTGACCTGCTCCAGAGCTCCAGAGCTCCAGATGTAAAATGTCTCCAAAGTAACGCATTCCGAGAAGAGCCCCGCCTCTTCACACGCCCGGCCGGCTCGACTACCCTGGCCTCTCGACACAACCACCACATCCTTATCAACAACCCGCAGCTGGCTGAACTCGTCGACACGCAGCAAAGTCCAAAATCTCGAAAGGAGGCCGGTGCCCAAAGGGTCCACACAGAGTGAAATGGCTGCCGGGCGGTCCGAAACAACGTGCAGGGCGACGCGGTTGATTTTTATTCTATTGTTTTGAGTTTCCAGTCGCGCGATCACAAAGTAGAGATGATCTGGATCCCCATCACGCGCACAACAGTCGATTGTTATATATCGCCCCCAGAGTGCTCATCTCCCCATCTTCTGCTCTCTCGATCCCATCTGCGCATCTCTTCACACCCCCACCTGTCTCAGCCTGTCTTGTCTGTCCGAAATAGAGAATAGAGGGTAAGACGCGACACTTTGCTTCCTGCGTCACCCCCGGCAACGCCCCGCGTTACATTTGCATCGCCCCTCAAACGGCGCACATCGGCATCAGCATCAAAGAACGACAACAACAACAACAGATCCCTCTGTGGAGAGTCAACAGTCAACAACACGGCAGGTCGAGCGACCACCATTTCGGCGCATGCACAATGTCCCCCTTCCACTACTTCGCCAACTTCTCCAACACATCTCTTCCCTCTCTGGTCCTCGAACGGCGGAACAACATGACCAACATGGGCAGTCCGCCCGTCCCGCAGTCGTTCCGCTCGCGATTCCGCACCTCGCGCTCGACGCCGCCGCAGGACGTAGCTGCTGGTGAGTGGGACGCGCCGCCCACCGCGCTCCCGACCCGCTCCTCACGCTGGCACCGCCGTCGCGCGCTCTTCGGCTCGCTCTCGAATCTGCGCCCACAGCGCGAAGTCGAGCTCGGCGGGCTCGGCGTGTGCATGATCGACGACGGGTGGGCGCTCCTTGTGCATCCAAAGGCCGCCGAGCGCGACCAAGAAGTACAGACGCAGCTGAAGACACAAACATGCGATCTTGAGCTCCCTATAACTCCACCCCGGTCGCCAGACTCTCTTCCACCTCTTCTCCCTCGCTCCGAATCGCCGCCTCTTATCAGCAAGACGAGCTTACCAATGCCTCGCCAGGAGAATCAGGAGAACGTCTCACCGCACCTCACGCCGCGCCAGCCGCGCAGCCGCAACCCCACCCCGCTCGGTCTTAGCAGTCGCGTCACTCTCCCCGGACACAACCTGCACGATCTGGACAAGCTCGAGATGGTCCCGCCTCGCTGTCAGAGCTTACACGCTTCGATTGGGCCTGCTGGAGGGAAGCCACCTGCGCCGCCGGCTGCTGCACCTCCTCTGAGTGCGGCCTTTCTCCGTCCCCCTCCCGGCCGGCCAGTGAGCATCATCACGCCCGCGCCGGCACAGGCGCCGGTTTCAGCGCTGCGCCGCCAGTCGCTACCCCCAGGTCTAGAGAATGCCCACCGCCGTGAGTGTTTGCTTGTTTGTTTATGACTTCATGGATCGCATGGCTGACAATCAGCGTCGATCAAGTTTGCAGATGCGGCAATCGCGCATGACCAGGCCTCGCGCGAGCAATCGGTGGCCTCGCTAAACGAGTCGCTCCGTCTGCGGCGCTCGTACGCGACTCTGCAGTCCCGGCATGCACAGCTGTACGACGCGGCGCTCGACGCTCGCAACGAGATCGCCCGGCTGCGCGGCAAGCTCTCCCATTCGCACGACGTCATGGAACACCTTATCTCGTGGGGACTTGCGATGCAGACCGAGAACGAGATTCTCCGCGAGCAGATCCCCGATGCGGCAAACACTGTCGGACCCGTGTCCGTCAAGACGGCGGACGAGCTGCGCGCGCTATTTGACATCAACCTCGAAGACGACTGAGCGTAACTGCTATGAGAGCACTGTGATATACCACTCGACTTGACTCGATTCCTCTCGGCCCATTCAACACTTTGACATATCATACCATATCGCTACGACGGACACTGCGCATCTGCCACACAGTCCTTTTTGCCTTCAACTTCATCTCCAGCTTCATTTTCACTACACCATCACCATACCATCGGATCGGATTATCTATCGTGCATATCACCTTAACGATAGCGCTGCGGGGGTTTGTCTTGTTTGTACTCTGCCATGTAGAAATGTTTGTGTGCGGGCGGGTGGTGGCCGACTGACTCTGCTGCAGAAACGCCGGCATTCTCAACAGCCGCGAATGTTGGATTTCCACCGATGATTCCTCCAACCCATTCCGACAAGGACCACCCGGGAAGGCCACGGACAAGCCATTTGCACAGCAGTGCAGCTACCAAGTACTGTACTCTTTACGCAGTTTGGGCGTACCGAGTCGAGTCCTTGCGGACACCGATCTCCCGCCGAGCAGCCTCGTGGCCACCGACCGTTGCCCTCGCGCCCGCTGTCATGCATTGTCTCGACTGCGGTACCCTTGTCCGCGAGGCCCAAGGCGCTGGGGACACTCTTCCCATGCCCCACGGCGGCCCTCCCATCAGCTTATAACGGCTCCCTCGCTCCCTCTTGCTTCTCATCCTCTTCACATTCTTTCCCACTCACTCTTCGTCTCGTTTTCACTCCTCCTTCTCTACCTAACTGTGCCGTACCCCAGTCTCCTCTTTCGTTGCTTTCAAGTCTCTTAGTCTGCTCGTCACTCACCGTCAAGCTGACCACACTCTCTATCATAGCTACTGTCGCCACTCCAGCATGACGGACGCAGCTCCCGTCGTCAAGACCACTACCATCATTGTTGAGACCGTCGTCGAGACCGTCGTGGCCTCGGAAGAGCTCGAGCCCTCGGTCTCGGCGGACTCGGCAGGCGAGCTTGAGCCAGCCGCTCAGGTGGACAAGGATCCAGGCACTCCTGCGCCGGTCGACACCGAAGCCAATGTCAAAGCCACTGAGGCTTCCGAAAGCTCCACCCCCGACAAGCCCGCCGAACCCTCTATCAAATCCTCCTCGGTGTCGGCAGAGCACATGGAGTCCGACCCGAACCCAGTTCCCACGCCACAGGAAGCATCAGCCAAGTCTGACGGGAACGAGGTCAGTGCGCCCCTCGCCCCTCTCGTGCCCCTCACGCCCTTTCTTCATCCACCCACTCCCGAAGTGACGTATATGCTCCTCAATACGGACGGCCACTCCAGTGTCAGTCTCAACTCTCTCCAGCCTCCTGTTATGCACCCTGTTGTGCACATTGATAGCGCAGTGCCCGACGACGACGTTCAGGCCAGCCACGCCGATGACTCTTCTCCCGCCGCACACTCTACCGAAGCGAATGCGGAGGTCGCAACTACCTCGCCACAGGTGGTCAACACCTCGACCATTGTCGAGAGTCTCCAGAACGAGGACTCCGTGCCCATTGAGAATGTGGAGAGCCGTCTCACCACTGACGTCCACACCTCGACCTCGCCCTCCGCCGAGTCTACCCCGGAGCCCGAGCCTGATATCGAAGCATCGCAGACCACCACTGGCTCTACTGTCATCACTGTGTCCGACTCTCAGTGCCTAAATCTTGGGAGCAAGGAGGTCGAGGAGAAGGATATAAGTGATGAGCACCTCAATTGCCCCACTGCCAAGATGGACTGCGCGACCCCTAACACCGAGGAGACCGGCTCCCACTGCGCCACCCCCAAAGCCGACGACCCTCCAAAGGCTGAGGACGACGAGTTGGCTGCACTCGCGGTCCCAATGAAGGAGGAATCAACAGAAGTCGAGACACCCAAGTTTGCTGTCATAACCCTTGACACAGAGGTCGCTACCAATGCCGATGCGGAGCAAGAACCGGGAGGTACCGCCCTGGCGTCGTGCGCAACCTCGTCCCCTGCCACTCCTGTTGGAACACCATACTCGACTGAAAGCATTGCTTCCACAGCTTACGTCAATCCGCCTGGTCACGTTGCACCTGAAGATGCCGCTGCGCTGTCACTTCTCACACCGTTCGATTCTCCGGTTGCATCTCCAGCATACCACGCCATCTCGCCCGTCCCCGAGGCTGTTCCCAGTGCCGTCGTCTCCGTGGCTCCTTGCGTGAACGATACTATGGACGTCGACTCCGAGGTCGAGAACCTCGTTACCAGCAGCTCGATCAAGTCCCACAAAGCTGGGCTAGGAAAGCGTCCTCTACGCTCAAAAAGGTGAGCTGGCTTTGGTCGGAGTAAGCTGACAACAGTCCTTCGCCGACCCCCAAGCGGCCCCGCAACACCCCGTCTCAGGAGAAGGTTGAAACGATTACTGAGACCTCCAAGAGCGGTCTCAACGGCAACACTGTTAAAAACGGCTCATGTTCCACTTCCCACACCAACGGGGTTAAGGGGGCTTCTGAAACCGCAGTTTTGAGCCTCAAGGACGGGCGTGCGAAGCTACTGTCCCCCTCCACGTCCAAGGACCGCGAGAATGCTATGGAGCGCGTCATGATCGCCATCAATGACCTACGCAGCACTTTCGACACCGCTGCGGACGCACTCAGGCGCTTCAATGACCAACTGGGTTCTCTCGGGAGCGCTCTTGAGGCAGTTTCGAAGGGTTCTACGTGTTGAAGTCCCAAACGGTCGTCCCACCGAGGCCCGAGGTTTAGCAAATCGATATCTCAAGTCTGAGCAGGATTGGTAGGTATACATGTAGATACATCAATCTTTGAGAGTTACAAGTGACTGATGAAACTGACCGACTGACATTCGAGGTTAGTGGCACTTCGCCGAAACGGCCGCAACTCTCAAACCTCACCCGCCACCAGATAGCCCCCGGCACTACAATGCAATTTTCCCGCCAGATCAGAGACTGGTCAGAGGCTCAGAGCTGTGTCAATGGTCATGCTACAACTGCAACAATGGTGACACTTTTTTGTGTCTCGGAGGGCTGTGAGGTGTCCTAAAATTCTCATCTTGATTGTTTGTTTGTGCCAGATGCTCAGTGGTAAATCACTCGGCCGTGTGAGTGTGGCACAACACTGATGCAGGTGGCAAATTCCAACCCATCACACCTTACTCTCCATTTGTTCTCCATCACCCTCGCACTGCCTTTTCCATCTGGCCTTTGTTCACAGCGCGCACCGACAGACCTCACACTAGTGTATCGCCTCTGGAGGTGCGAGGAACACTATACCTGGCCCACACAGTTGCAATCCGTGCTCTGGTCCATATCACCCTCACCGTCGTCACGGATGTGTCAACTGTTACCACACTGCTAGCAGAGCTCAGCACAGAGCTCCGCGTGAGTAACATAAAAAATTTAAGATATTTTGACGCTGGAGCAGGTAAACCTGCTACCTCTTTCGTCGCTTTGTGTGTGTGTCGCAGCTGAGGATATAAACCACCAATTCAACTTGTCACTTTTCGATTTCCCAACCTCACCAAACTCGCTACTCTCTACGCTACACGCAGCTCTCAAATCCCATACCCACACTCCAGTCTCTTGTTCCCAACAAAACCGGTCCGCTATGTCCGGGCCCGCGAAGAAGAACAGCCAGGCCCCCCACCTCAAGCGGTTTACCACACGTCCAGAGTCGTACATCCCGTACCGCGCACCAATGGACAAGTCCCTACCCGCCACCCCAGAAAGCAGCAACACCAGTAACGCCGGTCCTTCAAAGCCCTCTGGTCCGCCCAAGCGCCCTCCCCGTGTCGCCGGGGACGATCTTACACAGTTCCTCGCCGACAACTGCGAGGCACTGAGTACAGTTCCAGGGAACGAGCGCCAGCCGATGGCTGGGCGTGGTGTGCGGCTGCCGCCCGCATGTCAAAGCAACACTAGCAGGAGTAAGTTGACTTCTTGTACCCACCAGAACTTACTAACCCCACAGGCTCACAACATCCCCGCCCCAAACACAACGACGTGAAGGACCCCAGCGAGCCTAAGACGCTTCGTATCGGGCTCGTGCACGCCTCAAACGCCAATCGGTACGCACCGCTGCCCCCCTCGGTGCGCGTCGCCTCACTCGACGAATTCCCACCTCTCCGACCTTCCACACCCCCATTCCCGACGGCTTCGGGATCAATGTACATGAGCACATCGGCACCATTGGTGCTCCCGCTGGCCCTTGACCGGAAGCCATCCGGGCTCCGCATCGGGTGGGGGAACCCTTCCCTCAACACCTTACCCGACCTCCCGGTGGCCACTCCCGCCGAGTCCGACAGTTCAAACTCCACCATCAAGGCCAGCGCTGTCAGTCTTGACGTCAGCCGCAGCTTGGTCGAGGTCTCCGAGGGCAGCGTCATCTACTTTGCGCCCTCGGAACGGATGGAGCGTCTCGCGTCGCCAGAGTTGGTGGAGGTGGATGGGACAGGGGAGGGGCTCATTCCCGAAACCGTCCTCCCCGAACAACCCTCCATCCCGTTGAGGGATGGGGAGGGGGTGGAGGGGGAAGGCTCGCAGCCCACAGACGACGAGTCCCTCGATATGGTCCCCTCCAATGTCCTGGTGTTCGGGGACTGGCGCCCCGAGGAATTCAACTATCCGCCGAGCGTGTCGACGTCCGCAAGCCAATCGCCGGCTTCGAGTAAGACGGCGCAGACACACTCGGCCCCGTTGCCGAGATACCTCCTCGAACGCCCCACGATGCCGTTGTATCGCGGCACCAGGGAGGCGAGCGGAGGTAGCGGCGCCGGCGAGGCCAGGATAATCTCCCTCCCCGAAGAGGATGAGACTGCGCCGAGCGAGGAGGACGCCCGAGACGACGACGACGACGAGAATGCCCCGCCTATACCGAGAACGGCCGAGGAGAAGCCGAAGGGATGGTGGAAGTGGTGATCTGTAGCTCCAACATTGTTGTATGTAACTGTAGTACTATTGTACCACCTTGAAGAATGTACGAGACATAGAAGAAGCAACCGGTCGGCCAAAGCGTGGGTTAGCATCCATGGCCACGCGGACATCAGACAGTGAGCACTCCATCAATTAAGCTTACAGATCTTCCGTCGCGGGGATGTATACCATTATTACGGCAACCATTCAAGCTGCACCTCCAAGTTACAAGCATACCCCAAGCCAGTGACTCACCACCTGGGCTAACCGTGCCAATGTGTACCCTTGTCTAATACCTGGTGCGACAGTGGTATGCCCAATGTCCGTTATTGACGGAAAGGCACTTGCAATTCCGAAATGGATTGTCTGCAGCAAGTCTATACCTCGTAACTGACCTACGCTCAACAGCTGACTCTCGACCGAAGCAACGGAAGACAAAAGCCACGGGCTGGTCAATGAGCGACGAGCGGGAAGTTGATTCAGAGACCACCTCGTGACTCCAATACAGGCGCAACGTTTCCGAGCAACGGCAATCTTGCCACCGTCGCCGTCGCAGTCCACGTCGAGGACGACACTCACACCTCACTCGCTACCCCAATTCCAGAGCAACTGGCTGCTCTCATCTCCCAAAAGACTGATCGCGCACCGTCCCCTTCCGCGCCCCCACATCTCAGGGACGCAAAAGACGGCGCGAAACGAAAAGAAAAAGCAAGCCACAAAAAACGCGGCCGACACGACAGCTGCTGGGACCCTTCTCGGTCCTGGCGTCCTGGAATCCGCGCCACGCGTGCGCCACTCATGATTCGTGGCTTCTGCGCGCTGCCAATGAGCGGCTGCTGCGTGCGAGTGCAGATGGGGTCAACCGCTCGCGGGGAGGGTGCACAGATCATTATTGGGAGTAGTGGACGGAGATTGTGGGGATGCGCTGGTAACTGCAACAGGACTGCTGTTGGCTGAGATGCCGGGAACCCCACTGCGCTTCCACCAGCTCTGCCCTCCTCAATCTGGGCTGGGTGTTACAGTACCACCACCTCGTTTTCGATTCTGAACATGAAAAGAAGTCAGCCGCGACAATTCAGTTATCCGCAGAGCGCTTAGCTGTGCAATAACACAAACACAGCCAAGAAGTGAGACGCGATGGCATTGAATTGGAGGGGAAATTGTGGCAGGCGTGGCTCGCTGGCGGACGCTGGCGTCTCGGCATCCTGCCATGCGCCACGCCCCCCGCGGGTCTGCGAGTGTCATGTTCGGATATGTTACGCGACGACCATTGAGACAAACAGCTCCAGCTACGCGATGAGCTGCCGAGAGGCTAAAGGCTTGTCTAAAACATGATCAGGCGGTGCCGATTCCGAGCCGATGGCACCATGCTGCTGTAAGCTGCCAAACGACAAAACACTCCTCAGTGATGGAGCGGCAACACGCCATTGTCACGTTCTGTCACTCATTCCAGCTGCCTGATTCCTGTGGCTGTCTGTTGTTTGTTATCTTATTTGCATTTGTTACATATGATGGGCAGCCCAGTAGTAGTATTACAGTACAACGGTCGAGGGCTATTGTAAAGCTCCTCACAAGAGATGCAGTGGAACACGCCAAGATGGAACAGACCTGCCCGAGCCAGCCGTGGCGCAGATCTGTGGATGCGTCGAGATGGAAATGCTGATTCCAGCTACAAGAAGACCGATTCGGCTCGGATGGGAGCGGAACGTGCCTTGGGGGTCTTCATTGTCCGACGGGCGAAGCGCGGTGACTTGGTCGGGGTGGACGAGATGACGCCGGTCTTCTGGGCAGCCAGCTCGCGCTGCAGATTGCGAACGACGCCCTCGAGCTCCTTGATCCTTCCGACAAGCTCGCGACGGTCGGCGTACTTGGTAGGTGTGGAGCAGAGAGAAGCGGGAGAGGAGCACCGAAGGCGCTTGTGAAAGTTGGGCTGAGGAAGGGATACACGGGGGCCGTAGGCTGCGGAAGGCCGCACGGAGGGACGAAGCGGGGCCCACGGGGCGACTTTTGCGCCTGAGGTCGACTTGCGGGGAGTCACCACAGTGCTGCACGGAATGGAAACGGTAGCCAGGCAGATAGGAGAGCCGAGGATGTCGTCCCCCGCATCGGATAGAGGACTGGACAGCACGCGGGGCGCAGGCGGGAGTGTGTAGGTCACAGTCTTCCTGGCACGAGGCGAGTCGGGGCATGTGGCGGATGAGTGGCGGAGCAGGGTCGGCGGCGGCGTCGACGGCATGGTCACTAGAGAGGAGGCTGCCAATAGCATGCCGCCGTCCTTGTTGGCATCCTCGTCGGGGGTGTGGGGCGGCGAGTGAAGGGCTGTAGACTTGGAAGGGGCAGCGGCAGCAGCGGCGAAAAGCTTTGCCGTCGGCATCGGGGTCCTGTCCTCCTGGAGCACTGTTCCGTCAGTACAAAGCCCAACGGCAAAAGCCTGTTCAACTGTTTAATACCCACTACGCTGGAAGAGGAGACGAGCAGTGTCAAACTGCCTGGGACGGGAGTACGGTGTGGAGGGGACGGGGGTGAGGGGGGTGCGCTGAGGGGCCATCTCGATGGATACAGTAGGAGGAATGACAATCAGACTAAACAAATTCCGGGAAGTTGGAATGGGGATCTATAGTAGAGACCTTTATATACTGTGGGGGAGGAGACGAGAGAGTTGGATGACGAGGATTGATTGTGCTGGGAACGTCGATTGCACAGAAGGCGGTCCAGGATCGCTTCGAGGGTGCAGACAGGGCAGAGTGGTAACTCTTCGTTCTCAAGATGAGGGGGCTTCGGTGTGGCTGGCAGAACGTTAGCACGCTGTACGCATGACATGGAGAGAAGAGATGACATGATTCAGTGGGATCCGAGCGCGAGAAGGCGCCATCTCACCCAGCGAGCATGCTGGGCGAGTTGGCGCACAGGCTTTGTGCGCATGGGAAGGGGGGTAGGGCGAACACCTTGCGTTGTGAAGAGTGACTCGGACCCCAACCTTGCACTTAGGCAAAGACGCAAGGTCATGAAGAGCTTGGACGAGGAGGATGGGTGGCAGACGACCCCGACCAACTCGGCGACCAAACGGACACCGAGCCGGCCTGAACTTCTATATATTCAAAAAGGACCTCGTACCCCCCGGTCACTTTAACGTGGGAGATCGGGAGGTGTTCAATGAATCCACAGCTCGCTACAGCCACTCACTAGAAGATAAGCTATGCGCTAAGAAGCACGGTGACAAGGCGAACTTGAGGGGGTGTTACTGATGTGTGGAGGCAAGATAACGCGAAGAGTGACGAGGCAGAAGCGACGACTGATGACTCGGAGACGAGTGAGCTGGCGGTTTGGGGTGGGGATCTAAAACGGGGGTTGCAGTGCTCGTTTTTTCTCTCACAAGTTTCATATGTATAAGTACGATATCGGGCTCGCACATGTCAGACAAACATTGTGTTATCCGGCGGTCGTCGATGTGCCTTGCAACTTGTAGGATTGTTTGTCGTCTGCGACCAAGACGCTGCCAGGCCGCCAGCTCGACCCTGGAGTTGACATGCCACAGGGTTCACAACAACCCCTCAACGCGCGATGCTGATACAACGAGGTGGCGTCCTCGCACATTTCAAATCTGAGATCCCCTCTGAGAGTACACTCGATGCGGCGCTCCAACTGTGGGTGGAGCTGGGATGATGCAGGGGATGAGGGGCGTGGTTTGCTGCCATGGCTATGGGTGGCAGCGCCTCACACGGCTCAGGGTGGTGCGCCACACGGCTCCGGCATCCCATAGGACAAGTTGAAAGACGCTCAGGCGTCCCCCAGCCGTGCCGGTCAGGTATGCAGGTATTTTGTCTCAGGAGAACTTTGTCAGTTGTGGATTGATATCCATTTTGACTTGCAAAGACCGCAAGAAGTCAGTCGCGGTATGGTGGGGGAGGCGAGCACACTGCGTTCAATGTTGCGCGTGAAAAGGGTGCGAGTGAACCAAGTGGGTTTGTTTGGGGTTCGCGGAGCGATCTGTGCGGCTCCCACAATCCTGGATTCCATGTTCAGCAACCAACTCATGAACGTGGGCGGGGGGCTTGTGCGCAGGGCCCACGTCGACGGCGCCTCTCAGCCCTGTGGAGCAAAGTGTCAGCGAAGAGAAACAGCTCGGAGGGCCTCCGCGTTTCCTTCACCTCCAGCTCTGAAGTGAGAGAGTTGAACGGTCGCCATTGAATGGCGAATAGGCAGGCCCGGAGCTTGAGCCACCCAAGCAAAGACGTGACTTTCTCAGGAGTGCGAAATGGCCGGTAGGTGTAGAATTGTTTCGAGTTGACAATGGAGTGGGCAGAGCTTTGAGGACAAAAGGTATGTCAGGGTGTGCAAAGGTCACTGAGTGACTATGTGGCCTTTGCGAACAGTAGCGGTGCATTGTACGCTGTTCATACGCGCTGTGATGACGACTGGAAGGCACTGTCTTTTCCGTGTCATTCTCCGAGTCCGAGAACAAAAGCGACGAGGAACATGTTTCACGAGCGCCTGTCGCGCTTGTAGAGGCTTGGGACCGGGCTGCAGTATCCACGGGAATGATTAACGTCAGCTCCACAGATCCTGTGATAACGATGATGATCTTCCGCGCTTCTGAGGCGCCGTTAACAGGAACCGGTGGCAGGAAGATCGCCGTTGTACCTCTGCGAAGGGTTGATAGTGTTCTCCGAGTCCTTCGGGGATGTGGTCCTCTTCGCAATAGCTGACAGTCTTTCCAAATTGACGCCTCTCTCACACGAGGAGCAGACAACGCATGGTTCCACCACTATCCATCACAATCGATCACTTGGAGCAGTCTAGTAGCCGCTCGGGCTTCATCGCAGCGGCCGCCACCTTCATCTCATTGTTGCTCACGATCAACTCTCGCCGTCGTGTGATTGCTCCCCCCCCCTCCGTCCCCGTTTGCAACATACACAATGCCTGGCACTGCGACACTCTGCCTCGCCAGTGCGTAAGCGACAAAAAGAAATCACGCGCCACCCGCGAAAACAAAGGAAAAACCGACGCCTGTGCCTGGGGCATATATGTAGGGTCGCGCACCATCGGCCACAGGTCGCGAATGAGGTGGCAGTGGCGTCCGAGATCCTGTCCCCACCACCACCACAAACGTACTGTATGTGGGGCCCTCTCAGGCCCCTCTCAGGCCTGGGACATGGCCGACATGGTCCCGCGTCCGAGCCACAGCCATGGGCAGCCACGAGATGCGCGAAATGACACTTCCGGGAAATCGTGCAGAGGCGTAGAGGCGCAGCCGTCGGGACGACTAGTGTCATGTGTGTGCGCCGCCGACGGCGCCGCATTTGGACACCAACGCCGGAGAAGTTTCAGCGCACCGACGCCCCGCGTACCCGCGCCCCGCGCACCGACGCCCCACGCCGCGACGCCGCGACATCAGCCCCGCCAGCCTCTGAATAGCATGTACATGCTGTACCGCGTTGTGCCGCGTGTGGCTCACTCGCTCTCCTCACCGTTATCGAGACTGGTGCCGAGATCCGTGTCTCACATGGCCCGCTTCTGACAGCCAGATGCCCACATTCGGTGGTAAGAAGCAAAGGTTCCGGCCGGTAGTGTTCCCAGCTCCATCTCCATAATCTCTCCATCGTGGAGCAAGCGATGTCAACTGATCAGCTGTTCAGACAATGCGTCAGAGAGAAGTACAACAGGCTGCGCAGCACTGAGCTACTACCTCTCAGGAAAAAAAACAGCCGTTGAAGTCATTGTAATCCACGGCTCCGCCAGGAGGTGGGGTATGGGGTATGTGCGTGCGTTCCAGACCTCCCGAAAGCTCTATAGTCCGCGGGCACTTGGATCGCCGTTGCCCAACGGACGGTAAGACCAGGCGCCACGTCCAACCCGGCTTGTATCAGCTCCACCTCTGGTGCGCTCGTGCCGGAACAATGGTACAACCGTGGCTTGGCTCCAGTATCGGCCCGCGTTGCCGCGGCTCGGAATGATGGGCTCGTTTGAATGTGCCAGTGCGGGGATCTTGGGGTAAGCCATGGCGCATTCCGCCACCTGTGCTATTCCGGCATATCACTTGTCATGTCTGTATTCGAGGGGTTGGAGTTTGATGGGGGCCTCGATCTTGCCAGTAATTCATCGCCAGGAAAGTGGTCACTGTACTCTCCAGATCTGTGAGAAAGCATGCCATTGATCTATGTGGTCAGCAGGGGAATGGGTGGGGTCAATGTGGTTTGGAGCTTGGGTGCCAGAGAAGTGAGTGATGTGAGAATCTAGGAACTGAAGCAACTGCGAATGGTCATGCGCGAACGTGATTGACCAACGGCCAATGTCGAAGAAGCACAGATAAGGAAAAGTCAGGTGATCACGGAGGAGGCAGAGGATCAAAATGCTGCTTCGCTACCTGGGCCATTCTATCAGCGGTATGCATGGTTATGAATGCGGGGGAATGATACAAGGAGGAATCTGAACTCGGCTGCTGAACGGGTGACAGACGAGGAATCCAGCTATTCACACGACTTTTCCTCAAATCTGAGGGACCGATATGTCGCGTTCGAGCTTGCCCGTGACCTGCTCATGTATGAGGGGCGCGGCGGACTTAGGCTGCGAATCAGTGAAGACCCCCTTCCGACCAACCTTTGAGTTGACCTGTTGCTTGGGAGTAGCTCTTCGGGGCGGCCAAAGAAGGCAGATCTCCGAGAATAGCTGGGACGCGTGAGCTCTTCCCCCTCGCTAAGAAGGGGCATGGACACGGAGCGCAAGGGAGAGGGGTTTGTTCGTGTCGACGGGAGAGATGGGCAAACGTGTGTCCTTGATGACAAAGGGGTTACTGGCTGTCGAGGTAGACGTAACTCAGCAGAGGCGTCGTCGGACATCCCGCTGTGTTCGTGCTCATCCTTTGTCATCTTCCAGTCCAGCGCGTCCTCGATTAACGGCGCGAGTCCGGGGCTGATCTCGAGCGAGAGCTGCGGCGGGTTGTCCCGTACAGGCGGAAGCGGTGGGGAGGGGGGAAGAGGCTTTCGGCTGGTGACTTCCTCGGATCTGACTGTGGCGGTCAGTATCAGTATCTCAGATCCCTCCGATCCAAAAGGAGAGACAGCACGGCGTGCGGCGTGCTTGTACTTTACCCGATTGGCAGTAGTTTGAGGCCACGAGACTCATGACTGCGACAGTGTGTCAGTACGACAATGAAATCACAGCTTTTGATTCTAGGGCTCGGTCGGCTCACGCTCACTCCTCGGATCCCCACGGCCAAACGGGTCGTCATTCGGTGGCTGCTCATACGACAACAGAGGCTCGTCCTCGTTTGGAACGTCCTGTACTCGACCGTCAGCTGGTGCTCTACTCGAAGGTCTCGAGACAGAAATCTTCCACTCTTCCGCTTCTTTGGATCTGGCTGCTTACCTCCCGGACGGCGGAACACGCCCTCGATGCGCGCCCACAGCTTCTGTAACCGCGCAGCCAGCATGGTGCCGACTCGCGACTGGGACATGGCGTAAAGAGTGAACGATAGAACATGAAATGTTGGTTTCTCAATTGCTTGGGGAGCGGCTGCGGGCTCGATCTCGATCCCCGGATGTTATTGAAGCGCACGAAGACGCACGGGGAGTCTGGTGGGTTGGCTTCGCTCGCCCCCCCGCCTCGACCGCTCGTCATGGGCATTACTGTTGTGAGACTGCGAGATAGGTTCAGGCTGCCCGCCTCGTGTTGAGCACCCGACGCGTGAGGCGGGACTACTCTCAGGACACGGACAACTTCACGCTGAACAAAGCCCCGACGCGAAGCACCGGTTCAGTAGGGTATCGCCTGACCTCCCCACCTGACGGCCTAACATGACGTCTTCCGAGTTGGCGTGTCAGCTTGTAGAGAGGAGTCCATGCATTTCTTGACCAGGATGACAATGTTTATGCGGCGCAGCACTCTGTACTACTCTGTACTCGGTCAGGTATGTCAGGGAGAGGCTGTGTGCATGTGTGAGCTGCAAGGTCCAGTGTGAGCTCGGACGTTGGCACAGCCAGGGTACGAATCAGTAGATCAGTCGCCACCTTAGCCACGTCGACAGACATGTGAGGAGCATCAGTTTGTTCTTGTTGTACTGTCACTGACATCTTGCTGACTGCTTCTGATTCACTGACATCGTTCACAAACACTCGATGCATGGACCCGAAATACTAAGGAAGGCTTATTGTGAACAAAAGAGGCAAATAAGCATGCTAAAAGGATGATGATGATAGATGAGGCGGGAGCGGAATTGATTTGTTGTACAGTTTACAAGCCGTGTAATCTGTGCTGCTGAGGGGACGTCGTCTATTTTCTAGTTGCTGCTCTTGTCACTTGGCGTGATTCCGCGCAATTAGCAGGCGAAGGGGTGCGGGAACTCTCCCTTGCGGTATCCGTCGATGATGGACTGGATGGCCGAGTAGAGACCGAGCGGGGTGACGGCGATGGAGATGAGAAGGGCGAGGACCGAGCAGAAGAAGAAGAACTTCTGCTTGAGGGGCTTGAGGCTGCGCACGTGCTTGTCGGTGGGCTTGGCGAACCAGGGGTGGTTGTCGTAGAACCAGAGCATGGCCGCGCAGCCACAGATGAACCAGACGGAGAAGAGCGACGAGATGATGGTAAGGATGGGGTTGAAGAAGGGGATGAGCTCGGAGAAGATGAAGCCGACAACCCAAACGACGGCAACCATGCCCATCCACACACCCTGAGCCTTCCACGAGGTGGAGGTCAGGAGCTTGGAGCCACGGAGCGCCGAGATGTAGAGGAACTTGGCACCGACGTTGGCGCCGAGGATACCGGAAACCATGATGGTGACGAGGGAGATCGAGTAGGCAGTGATGTGCACAGGAGTGGAGGTCATGGTGAGGGCAGGCGAGGTGGTGTACTGGCCGCCGAACGAGTAAATGGTGGCGCCAACGATAATGTACGAGACTGTGGCGACGAGCTGGGAGAGACCAAACGACTTCTTGAAGTCGTTGGGCTTCTTCATCTCGGAGCAGAAGGAGAAGACAGCCATGTTACCGCCGTACGCGAAGCTGGGGGTCAGAAAGGCATTCAACCAAGGGTGACCAGGAAACTTACAGGACGTTGGTGAAGCCACCAATGACGCTCATGAGAGAGGGGTCGGTGGGGGTGGCGTGCCACACGATGGGGCCCTTGGCGGCAGTCTCAAGGACCTCGGGCTTCTGGACACCGGTCGCGATGATGGTGATCATGGAAGCGGTGAGGATGGCTCCAATGGAGAGGAAGGACATCCACCAAAGCTTGTGCCACTCGCGGTTGTACGACATGAGGATCGAGGCAACAAGCACAATGAAGCCGTACCACACATTGCAGATGGCGTGCGAGGAGATGCTGTTAAGGGCAGTCTGGCCGACGAGAATGTGCGAGCCGGCAAGACCCATCGACTTGAGGATCATACCCCAGCCAAAGATGCGCGAACCCCACTTTCCGAACATGACACCACCAGCGTCACCGAAGTGCATGACACCCATGTGGCGGCACTTGAAGTCGATCATGATCCAGGCGGTGATGTAGGCAAGGAGACCGAGGCCGACGGTGGAGATGACTCCGCCGACCATGCCGAGACGCATGAAGATGGAGGGGAAGGAGAGGAGACCGAGCGCGATGTTCTGAACAGTAAGTATCCGGCCGCTTACTAACAGGCGCAAGAACTCACCTCGGCAGTGGCAATGAGACCGGCCTTGAACCAGCCCATCGAACGGAAGTCAACATAGTCCTCGTCGTCCCTCTGGGCAGTGAAGGCGTCCTGCTCGAAACCCTCCTCGGCGACGGGAGCCATGGGCTTGAAGCCGCCCTCGATGTCGGGGATCTTGCCGCCTGTGGCATCGGTGCTGTAGGAGGTGAGGGAGCCCGTCTCGGGGTCGCCAACCTGGGCGACGTAGAGGCTGGATGTGTCCTTTTCGTTCTGCTGAGTCTTTGGTGCGCTCATAGTGTAAGTGTGTGGGAGGACGAGAAAGTGGGAGAGGGGGAAAGAACAGATGTTAATAAAAGCAGTTGAGAAATTCTGCCCCATGCGCGGTACCCACCCTCGCCTGCCCTTCGCCTCATGGCAGCGACGCGAAAGATTTCTCGCTATGGGGCACTGTCCCCTGACGCGCGGCGCTGTCGCCGGTGGTCAGCAAAGGCCCTGGTTGTTGTTGGCCCCGCACGGCCCACGGAGGCACAGTTTGGCCTGTTGGATGCTCCGCCTGCTCCGGATGCGGGGGCCGAAGCTTGATGCCGATGCATCTCCGTTCTGGTCGGACAGGTTGGTGGGGAACGCGAGAGTTTCCGAGCAGGAGTATCAAGATCAAAGGTCCTCGTCAAGGTCGCAAGATTACGGCTGAGCAAGGCAAGACCGCGGTCAAAGGCCGCGGATCCGGCAGGCCTCCCCCGGCTTACGAGTCTGCCCATCGTGATCTCCATTTGGTAAACTCGCTCCATTCCAGGTAGCGTGAGGGTTGTCGGAGGGTAAGTACTTCCATCGCCCCTGTTCTGCTGCTAGCCGCCCACCGAGAACAACGCATTCTTTGGGAGGGAGATGCGAGAAAGCGGGCAAGAAAGAATTTTAAACGGTTGTACGTACGATAAAGTTCAGGGAACGATGATGGCAAGAATGTTTATCGCCGGCGGCATTCGTGTGCAGCTGGTGCTACACGTGCTGCCCCCCAACCCTGAAGAACAACAGCAACCTGAACAGCGCTTAAGCGGCGCCTGAACCTCGTTCCGAAGCGCGGAGAGCAGCTATGCTGCTCGCGTTCCGCGCTAGACACAAAAGAGCTCCACCGAAAAAAAGACCAGGAAAAGATACTAAAAATCGTCAAAATTAGTCCTAGCTCCGCTGCAGTCTCGAGGAACACGCCACATGGTCTGCAAGGCTGCGCAGTGAAGGTATCTCAAGCTCTTGTATGAATGGATATCCGCTTGTGAAGAACAATGCGGCCAAAGGCTTCTGAAGAACAATGTGCCCACCTGTCTGCAACTGGTTTGTCAACAGGCGATGGTGATACCAGCACGCAGGCTGGGCATGGTATGCGCTTGGCGCGACGGTGCCTCTGGGTGCTCTAGGTTCGTATCTTGCTGTCACCCTTTAGATTTATCCGTCGGCGTGCCTCTTTCCGAGGTGGAGCCGGTGGGCTTGGAATCCCGGCAACCCGTCATGGGCCACTCGACCAGCCATACCCCGACTTCCAAGTCGTCAACTATCGTTATCCACAGCTCTATGGATGCTGGAATGCACACCCTCGACAGAGCCTCGTCTGCGTTCCACACGACCCGCAGCTTTAATATATCTCACTGCTGCAAGTTGTGGAAGTGATCCGAACGTCGACCACAGCCCGACATGCAGCGACGACGGTAATTACACCATGCCAGGGATCACTGCCGGCCGGAACCTGTTATCGCTCCATGTGAGGCGAGATCAGACTCGGGTGCCTCGCCAAAACAGCTGCCATCGCTGGCAGACTGTCTCGGCGCCGACACGGCCTTTCTATTTTCGGGATGGGCCAAGTGGACAGGGACAAGGCCGTCATCGCTGGATGTGTGCCCTGATTACGTCCCTTTCGCTGCCCACATTGCTCCGGCGCTCTGCTCGGCGTGCCCCAGCACCGGCTGCTACACCAGCAACAGTTGTGATGGATGAAAAAGGGCTCGGAACGGTGCGAGCGCGTCTCGGTACGGAGCTCGGTACGACGGGGAACTACTACGGGTGAGATCGCGAGGTGGGAAAAAGTGGGAGGGCGGTTGTGCAGATCCGAGGTTTCTCCGGCCCCTCTTGCTCCTCACCATGCACTCACCATGTCTTGCGTATGGAGATGGACATGTCCTCCTCCGACAACGCAGCTCTCCCAACAATCCTCACCTCTCCAATACTTGTACAACACCATGGGCCAGACCACGCCGACCAGGGCATCACGCGGTGCTCGCACCCACTCATTTTTCCTGTCTCTTCACCCCTCCGGTGCCCGATCTCCTTGTCCCACGCTGCACATTGGGTCCCCGCTGTTTGTCGCCGAGGCACGGTGGGAGCCACGGGGTGCGCGGGGGAAGTGCACAGTCCGCACTGAGCTGGAGTCCGCACATTGGAACGCGATCGGGTGATTTGGGGAATGATCTTCATGCTGCTCACCGACCAGCTGGGAGAGCAACAGGGGCCGAGGGATCGCGAGACCAGCACGCACCATGAGGCACGAACGACACATCGCCCTTCGCGAAACCGCAGGTGGTTTTCGTGTGAGCTGTAAATGGCAGCCATGCGAGACCACGTGAAAGGCTGAGCCATGGTCAACTCGTGAAGCTCTCGTGGACTCCACACCGCAAGACCTCAATTCCGCAAGACAAGAACGCGACGCGCGCGCGGCGCGAGCATGGCACGAATCTTGCAAAGCTTCAAAGCTTAATCGTGTTTCACTGCCGTCGGAGGTCGGAAGGGCAGGCTGTGCCGCACATCAGACCCGCACGCATTCTGGCCCTTTTCTTGGCCTTTTACGTCCCAGACCCACTACTGCTCTTCGAACTGTGCAAGAGTACTTGTGACTCGCAAGATGACTGGTTCCTGCCCAGACTGACAATGCTCTTCCTCTCCACTTTCGGACTGACCGCTGGGTGGTTAAAGCTGGCAGTTACGGCATCCCGCACCAGTTGACCCCGGATACGCGATGTCCATCGGAAACCGCTTCGAGGTGTTAAGCTTGGAATGCGCTGCACACCCGCACCCCAATCCGGGAGGCGATACACCTCGCTCCACCAACCCCCAGTCCGTCCTCTGACGCTCCGGGGGCTTTCGATCACTTTTAAGCCTAACTCTCTCAAGCGTATTTACTCCCGGGGCAGCGCACGACGACCGATAACATCATGACTCACGTACTGGCCATGATCTGGAACATCGGACCGGTCGGCCCCCAGCGCGGAAGTGGTGCTTCCGCCCGTTCCGCACCTCTAAAAGCTGGCAAGAACGTCCACCCGGAGTTTCAAGCGTTGAAGCTGTACTGTGGAGTCGCTTTCGTGGGAACAACGCTTTACCGAAGTCGATACTGATCCTACCTGAGATGCAGCCGTATAAAAGCGAGTTGAGCTGGCATCGCACTGACCCCTAACCCCCATATCACCATGTTCTCCGTCACCCAGCTCCTCTCTGTTGCGGTCTTGCTCGCCGGCGCCTCGGCGTCCGACAAAATTGGTATCGCCATCCCCCGGGGCCTTCAGCGCACCGAGCTCACCCCCCGCGGACTCACCGGGCGCCAGATTGTTAAGTACTGTCGGCCCGGATGGGGCAAATGCCCAGGCTACGACACTTGTGCGCCGCTCGACGGACAGTGCTGTCGTGCGTATAGCAAAACACTCCCGGCTGTGCTGACGTTTAGAGGGAGGTTCTTACTGCAACAAGGGGTAGATCGCGACCAAAATCACTAGCTGACAAACAGGGACCGATGCTGGAAGGACAGGTATGGTAACATCGGCTGCTGCCCCAATGGCTTTAACGACTGCAGTACGTTCTGTGGCCCATTTTCGCCTTCCGTTTTGCGAGTACACTGACAATAGTCATCACCGGCACGAGGACCATCCCCGGGGCAACCGACACCATCATCAACACTATTACTAGCACCATTGTCAACACCAACACGGTGACCCAGGAGCCGCCCGCGCCCACCGACACCACCTCGACCTCGACCTCGACCTCGACCTCGACCGAGCCCGCTCCTACCGACCCGGCTCCCACCGACCCCGCCCCGACCACCTCTACTTCCACGGAGCCGGCTCCCACGGACCCGGCCCCCACCGAGACCTCTTCCACCGAGCCTGCGCCCACCGAGCCCGCGCCGACTACGTCCAAGGCGCCGGTCAAGTGCAAGCCCAAGAAGAAGAAGGGAGGCAAGAAGGGCAAGAAGGGCGGTCACCACCACCACGGCCACGACGACAAGCACAAGCACAAGGGCGGCCACCACGGCGACAAGGGCGACGAGGGCGAAAAGGGCGAGAAGCACGGCGAGGACGACAAGGGCGGCGAGGGCGGCGAGCACTAAGTTTATAAAAGATTAGACAGTGAACATCTTCAACTTCAATTATATGGACATTTATTTATCTTCCTTCACCTTGTTCCGAGACGAAAGGCGTGTTGGCGAGGCTTCATGAACTATCAGAAGGACGGCGAGCCAAGCTTCTGTCAGGAGGGAATGGGGGTCATGGCAATCTGAGAATTCGGACGCTTCTTGCAAGGCCACTGTGATGGGCTTCTTCCATAGCGGACATGGTACACATATCACCTCAACAGAGTCTTTCCCAGCCGTACCTCTAAGTATCGGGGCAGCCTCATCGGTTGATTGAAGAGAGGCATGCATGCAACATGCAAACGAATCAATGTCTCAAGGATGCGTCCGAGATATCGAGATACCATCTGATCGACAGCCGAAGCATGTGAATCCTCGGCATATCGTCGCAACCGCGCCATCCGACACGCGCTTCGATCCCATAAGAAGGTCCTTTGTGCATCGTGTAGAGTAGTGAGCCGATTCCTTCCTTTGGGTTCTTTGCCGCGCGGACCCCGCAATGGGAATCAGGAGCTTGGTTCTCATCGGAACACCAAAGGCATCTGCAATGTCAAGGTCTCGATGGGTCGTGAGTCGTCTACTCGAGATGAGCTCCGGAAACCCTCGCGTCCTCATCTCAACCATCTCCTGTCCTCATGTCAAAAAGTTAACTCTCTACCAGCGAGGAATCCCATAAACGCTCAACCTGATCAGTTCACCTAGTAAAGTTCTCCCTCGCCTTCCCACAATCCACACACCCTTCCCCACCACCTCGATGAAGTATCTTCACCTCCTTTGCATCACCGACCGTAATCTCCGTCCGGCCAGTCGCGCCCGCTCTTCCCGCCGCCGCTCTCCCGGAACGCTCACACGGTGGCTAAGCACTGGCCGGTGGTTTGACACGCCCGAGCCAATGACGCTCTCGGCACCGGCGATCCGCCCCGCTGGCCCCGTGCCCCCGTCAGCAATGTCGACCGACGGCCTCCGCGAGTGGCGCGAGTGGGTGTGGTGGCGCCGGCGCAGGCAGCAGTCTCTCCGTGTCCGCAAGTACGAGGAGTGTTCTCCTTCTGACGGCAGCCAAGCGGGGAAACTTGTTCGAGTTTCTGGACGGTAACGGGTGGTACGCGCGGGACGGGGAGAGCGAGACCAGCTCATTCCGCCTGCGCGCAATCGGACGGGAGAGCACCGCGACGACGTCGACGCGCGCCGCGCTCTTCCCGCGTAAGCGGTGGCGCGTAAATGTCAGTCCGCGGTCCGCAAACTTGGTGCTCTCGGATGTCGCCGAGAATGCGAGGTGGGGGAAACACGACATGGAGACAAGACGTACTGATCCCAGTTCTCGGGCAACGTCGAGTGCGAGCACGGCTACACAAGTACATATCCCGTCGGAGGCGCCCACGACTGAGCCCGCCGCGACGCTTCTGCCTACACCTGCGAGTGATCACGTCCACTTCGAGGATCCCAGATACGACGAGGTCGTGCAGGAGAATGCGCGCCTGCGAAGACGCGTACACGCCCTCGATGCGCGGTTACGCCGGCTGGACGAGGCGCCGTGCTCATGTATCCACCAGTGACGGGGTAGAATGGGACAGGGGGCGATGTATTCTGTATTCTCCAGAATGATTGTACTGTTCGGAAGTTGTGATTCTGCATCGTCAGGGATGACAGTGCGCTTGATTGGTTGATCGCGGCGAGAGCCTTTTTGCGCTGTCGCTGCTCCAATGGACGAGAGCACTGCAGTATCACTAACCATGTTACATCCATCATACAGGTCGTCCTATTAATCGGTCTTCTACAAGTTCGCTTCTAACGCATTATCTACAGGTACTGCGGAATGAGCGTCCTGCACCAACCTCCTCACAGGTACTCACAGACTTCTCACAATCCCCAGCAAATCGACTACTGTACACCAAACTGGCCTTGACATTCCCTCTGCTGTCCCTCGAGCTCCATACTCTCGAGACAGCGGTACAGCGCCATGAGGCTGTCCTCGAGGCTGGAGACATACGTCTCGGCAGCGGCCCAGTCCTGCTCGTGTTTTGGGCTTTTGAACTCGCCGCGCGCAGACGCGGACGCGCGCCGTGTCTGCGCCCCAAGCCACGTGTTGCGTGCCGCGACAAGCGATGCCGGCGTAGAGGGTACGGACGGGGTCGATGGCCGTGTCGGCGTGGATGGAAACATGGTGTCTGTGGAATCGGAGTCGCTCTCGCGCTCGGCGTCGCGTATGCCGAGCCGGAGATCAATGGACGCGGCGTGCGCGTCAAAGTCGGACAGGAGGGAGGGCACGGCGGGGGGTGTTTCCAGGAGTGCGTCGTCGTCAATGTCCATGTTCTCGAGGGCGTCGCTCGGAGCTGCTGTCAGTGGAAAGTGCTGTGTGCTGGCGCTTACCGTCTGGCTCGAGGGAGGGCGGGGGTGGGCGGGATTGCGGGGGAGAGGCGGGTGGCGTTGGCGGAGACGGCGTCTGAAGGGCCGGTTTTGGCGGGGACGGCGGCGTCGGCGGATGGAAGCACAGAATTGGGATGTCCGCCATGGTTGCCAGCGGTGGTGGTTCTTGGTGTGGTCAACAGAGTCAACAGAGAGATCAACAAACGTATGGAGCGACTCGTGACCTCTGGTCTGTGACTTTTATCCAGTCGCAACCGCCGACCACTCAACACGTCTGATGTCAATGCACGCACCCCCAAACCTGACACCGGGGTCCAGGTTCGAACACCCACCCAGTGGACGCGATCCGTGCGCTCGACTCGGTCGCTGCACTTTGCAAGCCTGGGACTGCTCACAGCCAGTGAATGAGGGCTGACGCGAGCTCGCCATGAACGCCTCCGGGCAAGCGGGCAGCCGGGCATGCGCGTTGTTGTGCGCAAGACCAGGCCCGGTCACCTGCGCCATCAAACACTGTGGTGTCTTTGGTGTCAACAAGCGACAAGCCCACGTCTGCAAGTCGGATACGCGCATGCGAAAACATGCGAAACACGTTCAACTACTGGCTTCTGACACCCACTGGCCAGTCGCAGCCTTGTTTCAAGTGCGTTCGTCCACCCCCGCACGCCACGATTCCGGCCGAACGAGGCTTCGCGTAGCTTCGCAACACAGAGGCAGGTACGCAGCGACGCAGCTCACCGCGCAGCAGCCACCGCCACCCGCCACCCCACGACCCGCTCCCTTTCCCAACTGCCAATGGCCAATGGGAACGTCGAGAGAAAGACAGTCGTCGTTCCAGACCGGCCTTGTGCGTGCACCCTTGAGGGCGTATCGGACCGCTACAGGGGCCACCGATTGCGGTAGTGGTTCTTCGTTCCGAATCCCGGCGCAGAACGTAGGAAATTCGGGATCGGGCGGAAAGGATGCTTGAGGATGAGATATGGGAATACTGCAGAGTGGGAAGGAGAGGCTCTGGGCAGGAGGAGATGCAGGCGGAAGTGGATGCGGGCGGGCAATTCGTATAAGTACTGCATGGACGGTCTGGTGGTGATAAGTGTGCTTTTAAGTTCGCCACTGGGCACCACTGACAGGGAAGAAATCAGTCGCGTCTGAGCACCAGCAAGTGGCTCAAGCCCCGGCAACGTACCATCAAGGGACGCTTCATTTCGACCATCGTCCGTAGACATTCCTCCGCCCTAAGGTCCAGGGTAGCTTGACAGCCTGATATATAGCGTAGGTGGATGCGCAGCGACCTGATGGATAGCACGTAAGAAGAGATGATTGATGAGTGATGAATGATGAGTGATGAGTGATGACTGTAGCGGCGGGCCATGTTGTTCCAGAATGCCACTAAACACACACAGACACACACACCACTCCACTCATTCTTACACAAGTGCACACACACCATCCCATTTCACACACACACGCACGACGGACACAACACACAAACAAACATCATGCACGCATGGGATGAGGGTGCAGCCTCCCCGGCGGCGGGTGCAGCGCTCCGCACAGCGGGGCGAGTCCCCGCAACCTTCAGTGCACAAATGTAAACAGACACTGACTCTCACACGTCAAGACCACCGCTCCCCCCATCCTTCAACATCATTTCCGACACCTCCTCTTCCAACAACACGACCATGACACGCCTCCGCCTGCGTTTGCGCGACCGGCCGTTCCGGACCTTCCGCCGCGCAGCGAACCCGTACGACTCGTTCGTCCTCCTCTCCCCGAGCGGGAGCGAGTGCGGCTCACTCGGCTCGTCGGCCTCGGTCGAAGAGGAAAATGCCGCTCCGAGAGAGGATCGTCTCGCCGACAGCGACTCGGAGGCGTCCGTCGCGCTGTCCCTCGTCGAGAGCGAGGCGCCTGATCCCGGGCTCGAAACGCCATCAAACTTCCGTGCCGGCGACCCGCGGATCCTGTACTGGATAGAGGGCGTCGCGAACGGCGTGCCCATCCCCGCAATTGGCTTTGGGCATGAAGCAGAGGATCAAGCAACCGTCGTCAGCTGCGAGACGTGTGACTCGTTCTGCGGATACTGTTGCCACGGCGCCGACTGCAAGTGCGGGTGCAGGCGGAGGCTGTCGCCTTGGGGCCTGAGCGATATTGAGGAGGAGGAAGAATGCGGCGCCGAGGACATGGTCGAGGGAAAGAAGGGCGTTGTGGAAGACGCGGCCCTCGAGGAGGATTTGACCCACATGGCGACCAACAACAACTCCACGCCAACACGCCGTGATAGTCGAAGTGACAGCGCTCAGACGCCTTCCACTATCGGATCGATCGACAAACCTCTCCCCTCGCTACCACCCGAAGCCACCGCAAAAGATATGATCCGCCGCTTGGTCTTTGCGGAACGCAACAGCGAGTCTACGCACGGCGGGCTTGACGACCAGACGTCCACGATTGAGAACACACCCCCACAGACGCCTACCCAAGACGTCGTCGCCTACAACTGGGACACCTCCCTGCATCTTCTCCAATCACGCGTACCTCTTGCTCCGGGCCAATTTGAGGACGCCATCGAGTCTCCCGACGACGTCCCACCCCCAGCATCGAGTAGCAGCCTCCGACGCAAGGCCGCATCCCAGCAGCTCCGCCAGCAGGCCCGCCTGGACGGAAAGCGGCGCGGGGAGCGCAACGTGACGTGGTAGTGTAGCCAGTATTCCGAGTCACCCTCTTCATCATCGCCCTCTCTCAAGCGAAACCCATGTTGTACAATCTCAATGCATGCCATTGCTTACAACCAGTTCCTCCCTCTATACCTTGGTGGCCTGGGCCGCGAGAATGTCCGAATGGTGAATTGCCGCGACGTCGGGATGAGCTCGGAGACGCGACTTGAGGGCGTTTTCGCCATACAACGCATGGATGGGGTTTCCGGGATCCGCAGTGACGCCCTTTGCTTCGGCCGCGAGCTCTGGAGGCAGGCGGACAAGCGGCAGGCGGGCGTCGAGGGCAGGGTTGAAGAAGAAGGCGACCGAGATGCGCGAGTTCGGTGCCCGCGGTGCCAGCACGCGGTGCGGCGTTGCGCGGAGATACCCCTGGGTCGCATACTCGAGCAGCTCGCCGATATTCACCACAAACGCGCCCTCGACGGGCGGCGCGTCGATCCACTCCCCGTCCCGCCGCTGGACCTGCAGCCCTGTCGATCCAAACGTGTTCAACAGCGTGAGCACCCCGGCGTCATTGTGTTTCCCCACGCCCTGTTCTGTCTTGTCCGTGCCTGGGTACTTTATAATCTTGAGGAGGGTGAATGGATCGCCAAAGTTGTCGTCAAAGTAGCTCTCGTCCTCGCCGAGGGCGGCAGCCCACGAACGGAGAAGTTTCCGCGACACGTCGGCAAGGTGCGCTTCCCACTTCTCCACCGCGGGGCGGAGTGCAGGAAGCGCCGAGGGCCACTGGTTGGGTCCTCGGAGGCGGATAAAGTCGGGTCCGGCCGCGAGATCAGAAACGGACGCCGCGGGCTCCTCGGGCGATATGTCGATCTGCTCCCTCCAGTCCACTTGGCCCAGTGTGCGTTCCCCTCCGAGGCGGGTATATCCCCGGAAATGCGGCGACTTGACGTTCTCAATCTCCAGTTTCTTCTCCTCGGGAAGATCGAAAAAGGCCTTCGCGGCGCCATACATCTCTTCTTCGAGTGCGCGGGTCACCCCCGTGCCGATCAGGTAGAAGAAGCCGAGGTCGTGTGTGGCTGCGCGCAGCTGGTCGCGGAAAGTGGCGGCGGCATCGGGGCCTTGGTCCAGCAGGCGCAGGTCGAGAATCGGGAGCGTTTCGAGCGCGGGCATCGTGGGTTGAGGATAATAGTAATGATGTAAAGGAGGAGATGGAAGTCGAGCACATTGATCGTGGTGGGGAGGCTAGATGGCGTGCTCGTAGGCAGAGCGAGTGCGGGACCCCACAATGTGGTTTCGTCATGTCCTTCTGTCCTCATCTACATATCTACACCGCTGCATTCCGCATCCATCCAGCGAGATCAAAGTGTGCAATCCTCTCTTGCGCTGAGATTCTTCACTGGATCACCTGGACTGGACAACGATGAGACTGGAGCGACCCATTTGACGTTGTTGTGAAGAGAGATGTGCCATGGAGTTTGTGGGAGGTGAGGTGGGGAATGTCGGCCATCTCCGACTCTTCGGTGCCTCTCGGTCTCGATGGACGACGCAAGGCCGAAAGCCGGTCCTGATACCCGGACAGCTCACAGTATATCCTCAACGAGGAGAGGAGAGAACTCATCTCGCATTCACACCATCCGTCTCTCCGCGCAAGCCATGCTCCCCGCCTTTCGCGCCGCAAGAATGTCCTCCCCAGCCGCCATCTCCGCCGCCGCGCGCGTCGCCACCGCCGCGCGCCACCTCTCGACATCGTCTACGCCAAAAGTCCAGCGCATGACGGTGTTCGGCGCTGGGCTGATGGGTAGCGGGATCGTGCAGGTCGCGGCGCAGGCTGGTATTCGGGTGACGATGGTGGATACGAGCGAGAAGGCGCTTGAGTGAGTTCACGGGAGCGGTGTCTGGTGGTGCCGACTGACCATGGCAGGAATGGGCTGAGTATCATCGCAAAGTCGCTGCCCCGCGTCGCGAAAAAGCAGAGCCCGGACGACATTGAGGGATTCGTCAGCCGCGCAAAGAGCTTTATCGAGACAACTACTGATCGGTAGGCTGGGAGATGGGCTAAAGCTGATGAGTAGGGAAAAGGCCATCGAGGGGTCGGACCTCATTGTCGAGGCGATTATCGAGAACCTCAAGCTCAAGCAGGACCTATTCGCATTCCTTGACAAGAAGGCCAGGTGAGCCGATAATAGTGGAGCGGTGCTTGTTGTTTATGATACTGCCTTCTAACGAGTTCAGCCCAGAATGCATCTTTGCCTCCAACACGTCGTCGCTCCTGGTGCAGGACATCATGAGCACCTGCTCCGAGGAGCGGCAAAAGCGGTTCGGCGGCCTGCATTTCTTCAACCGTAGGTCACTCTCGAGAATATGTCCCTGACATCAGCCGTCCCCGTTATGAAGCTGGTCGAGGTGATCCGCACCCCAAAGACAAGCGACGAGACCTACGACGCCCTCCTGGAGCTCACCAAGCGCATGGGCAAGGTGTCCGTCAAGGCCAAGGACGTCCCTGGGTATGTACGCCCGTCTTGCAGACGCTGAAACCCAGGTTTATCGTGAACCGCCTGCTGGTGCCGTATAAACGTAGGTGGAACTGGAGCTACAGCGAGCTAACAGCCAGTGGAAGCCGTCCGCATGCTCGAGCGCGGGGACGCGACCGCCGAAGACATCGATACCGCGATGAAGCTCGGCGCGGGGTATCCCATGGGCGTACGTCTTCAAGCTCTGTACAGCCCGCTAACATCCCTAGCCGTTTGAGCTGTTTGACTATGTCGGCATCGACACGACGCAGTTCATCTCCGAGGGGTGGGTCGAGTACGCCAAGCGTGGCCTGCTTCCCATGGACCTCATCAAGCCGTCGCCGCTCATGACGAAGATGGTGCACGAGGACAAGACGCTCGGCCGCAAGACCGGCAAGGGGTTCTTTGATGTGAGTGGATGAGAAGCTCTGTATCTGACGGGCAGTACTCCTCCGAGAAGAAGTGATGATAGAGAGACACGGTTCATGTCATAGAGGTGTCTGCACTACTTGGACGACTAGCGCAAGCGATGGCCGTTGTTCCGCGCGCCAAAAACGAGTACAAGGGCCTCACGCCGCGTACGTGTGCTATTACTAACCCGATTCTGACAACAGTCACCCCCCAGGACATTGCCGAGGAGATTGTGTGGACCACCTCACGTCCCGACCACGTCCAGGTCGCCCAGATTCGTAAGTGGAAACCCGAAACCAAGCTGACGAATACACCAGCTTTGGGTAACCACTATCTACTGACTTGCGATTCGCGAGGCGCTCACAAAAATGTCTTTTGTGGGCTCGCAGCCCCCTCTTCTCAGTCACAGGGCTCCGGGGAGCCGCCGCTCGCCTTTCTACACTCCCATTCTCGCTCTCTTCGCCTCTCTTCGCCTCCCATCGCCGTTCCGGCGCGCCGGCACTCGCCGAAGACGCTCCCAACCGGTTCCATCGTATAACGGTTAGTACATAAGATTCTGATGCCCTTCAACGGCCGTCGTTCTTGTAATCTGGGTTCGATTCCCAGTGGGACCTGGAGGACGAGGATACACCTCGCGCAACCCTTTTTCTCGAGGGCCAATGGCAAGATACGGGCCTGGACCGGCGCCTGGCGCGCAGAAGAGGGCCGAGGAAGCGTGGAGAGAAACAATGGTGCAATGGTGAGGGGAAGTGAAGATGTGGATACGAAGACGGAGAGTTGTTGTGAGGAGATGCGCACCGATGTCAGTCAAAGAGTGGATCACTCAGTCTTGCATTCAGATGCACCGTTCTCGATCCATACTTGCATTCGGCTCTGGTTCCTGCTACTCGGGCTTGCGGTAGTTGATTCCCGCGGACGCCTGTGCGGAGGGGTAGATGACTTTCGTCAGCTTGGTTTCGGGTTTCCACTTACGAATCTGGGCGACCTGGACGTGGTCGGGACGTGAGGTGGTCCACACAATCTCCTCGGCAATGTCCTGGGGGGTGACTGTTGTCAGAATCGGGTTAGTAATAGCACACGTACGCGGCGTGAGGCCCTTGTACTCGTTTTTGGCGCGCGCCGTGTCGCCAGAGTATCGCACAATCGAAAACTCGGTCTCGACCATGCCCGGCTGGATCTCGCACACGCGGATGTTGGTGTTGACGAGCTCCTTCATCAGCGACGAGGAGAATGCCGCGACGGCGTGCTTGGTCGCGCAGTAGATCGAGCCGCCGGGGTACGCCTCCCGGCCGGCGATCGAGCCGAGATTGACAATTGACTGCAGTGAGCACCGAAAATACAGGGGACTCACGCCTGAGTTCTGCTTCTTCATTTCGCGAACAAACGCCTGCGTCAGGCGGATCAGGCCGAGCACGTTCACCTGGAACATGTCCTCGACGTCCGAGTCCTTGATGTCTTGCGTCAGCTTGGCCTCGGACGCACGCACCTCCGACATGGTCACGGCCGAGCGCAAGGCCCGCATTGTTGACAAGACTACCGTCAGCCCAGCCTCAGTAAGCCTCACATGTCAATCTTCTTTCCGCCCAGCTTGCCGATCAGCCCGTCCACGTCCTCGCGCTTGGCCATGTCCGCCTCGATCACAGACACCTCCGTCTTGCCCCCGCCGGCCTTCTCGCACGCAGCCTTCACCTCTTCAAGGCGATCGGCGCGGCGGGCGACGAGCACAACGTTCGCGCCGCACTCCGAGTACAGCAGCGCGGTCGCGGCGCCGATACCGCTCGACGCGCCGGTGATGAATACTGTGGGTGAGTAGGGCAAGGGGGAGGTCGCGTACCGTTCTTGCCCGCGAGGCTGGCGTCAGCACGGTCAAATACCAGTGTCGTACCGAGAGAATCCAAAGTCAGGCATTTCTTGTGATTGGTACTGGTGATGTGGATGGTTACAACCCAACAGCTCGACACGGCGCGAGTTGTGGGGAACGCCTTGGGGGTGGTTGCACGAGATGACGACATAGTAGCCGCCGCACTCAGCCGCTGCTTGCCGACGACTGGGTCGCGCGTGCGACTCACTCGAGTCCCCGTCCACATCTAGTCTCCACATCGAGGTCCACGCTGGACGCTGGACATACGCTCAGTGCTCCATGAGCATGGTGGCATGCTTGGCATCTCCATCTGCCCGATCCCGAAGGTTGCTCGGCCTCGGAGCCGAGTTCCGAGGGCCCGCAGCGCCACAGCTCCCACCATTGCGGCGCCATGTCCCACGAGCGAGGCGGAGGCGGTCATGCATCGCCATACGTACGGGTCAGCTGGTCAGCTGAGGCGCTTGAAACGACAGTGCGGACGAGGAGATGCACGATGAATGCTGTGTTTGTAGCTCGGAATACGGTATTCTTGTGTTGTCGGCCGCGGTTTTATAAAGTAGCCGGCACGCTGCCAATGCGTTCTCATGGACTCGTCTCTTCAATTGTCTCCATCGTCATTTGCTGCTTCTTGTCCATCCGCCACAGCATATTGCGTGCATTCCATCCATCCGAGCAACACATTTGAGCTGCACGACCCGGCGACAGTCTCCAGCATGACCACAAGCACCGGCGGGCTCTCGCCGTTCTCGCGGCTCTCAGGCCTTCCGCTCTGGGGCGAGTTTCTCCTCATCGTAGGCGGCATCCTCTTGTTCCTCCTCGCCCGCCACTTCTGGAACGGGTACACGAGTCCTCTACACGCTCTTCCGGGCCCAAAGCCCAGACACTGGCTTCTCGGCGACGCGCTGGATCTGCTCAACACGGCGAGCGGCGTCGTCTTCACCGAGCGTCTGGCGCAGTACGGCCATACGACGCGGTACAGCCTGGGCTTCGGCGGTGCGCCGCGCCTCTTCACCGCCGACCTGACCGCCATCGCGTACATCCAGCGCAACCCCGATCTGTTTATCAAGCCGCCTGACCAGACCAGCATTCTCACGCGGCTGCTCGGCCTCGGCGTCCTCATGAGCGAGGGCGATCAGCACCGCCGCCAGCGCAGGATTCTCGTCCCGGCCTTCGCGCCGACTGTCATCCGCGAGCTCGTGCCGGTCTTCCTCGAAAAAGCGTACGATCTCAAGGACAAGCTCGCTGCCGTGATTGAAGACGACGTCAAGCGCGAGGCGGCGCCGACGCCGCCCAAGCCCGAGGACGTCGTGCCGGGCGCACGCAAGATCGACATGGGCAAGTTCCTCACGCAGATCACCTTCGACGTCATCGGCGTTGCCGGCATGGACTATGACTTCAAGTGTGCGTACATGGGGAGATTACAGACATCTACTGATCCTAGGCCTGGAAAGCCCCAACCCCATCGTGCAGGGCTTCCGCGAGACGCTCTCGACGCTCACCAACATGTCGGTTATGGCCGTGCTGCAGGTCATCATCCCTGCGCTGGAGGTCATTGTGAGTTGGCGGGGAAGCAGGAAACAAGCTCGCTCGGGGTATTGGTCCCAAGCAAAGCCGTGACTGTTCACTGACAACAGCCCACGAAGCGCGTTCGGATGGTGGACAAGATGTCTGCGCGGTTGAAGGAGGTCGGCGATGTGAGTCAACAGATGCCGGCGATACCCGAACTTGTGGCCACTTCACTGACCCACAGCAACTTATCGAGCGCAAGAAGCACGAAGTACTCCTCTCTGAGGGCTCGATCAGCTCGTCGACCAAATTCGGCAAGGACCTGATGTCGCTGATCGTGCGCGCCAACAACGCAAAGGACATTCCCGAGTCGCAGCGGCTGACCGATGACGAGATTAGTGCCCAGGTGGCCACCTTCCTCTTTGCCGGATCGGAGACGTCGTCCACGGCACTCGGGTGGTGTCTTCTCCGCTTGTCGCAGAACCCGGAATTCCAGACGCGTCTGCGGGAGGAGCTTTTCACCCTCTCCGACGAACCGAGTTTTGAGCAGCTCAACGCACTCCCCTTCCTTGAGAATGTTGTGCGCGAGACTCTCCGTCACGACCCCCCGGTGCCACACACTCTCCGCCAGACGACGGCCGACTGCCACCTCCCCACAGCGATCCCCGTCATGATGAATGGCAAGCCGACAAACTCGATCTTCCTCCCCAAGGGCACGCGCATGCTTGGCGCGATCATGCACGTGCATCAGGACAAGACCATCTGGGGCGAGGACGCGGACAAGTTCAACCCCGACCGCTTCGACCGCGAGGGATACCCCCTCCAGACCGTGCCCTCGGCTTACGGCAACCTTCTGACGTTCCTCGGCGGCCCGCGTAATTGCATGTAAGTGGGGGGAGAACGGGGGATGCTGACATGTAGTGGGTACCGCTTCGCGCTTGCAGAGATTAAAGCTGTGCTGTTCGTGCTCCTCCGCTCGTTTGAGTTTTCGATCCTGCCGTCCAAGCCCGAGATCATTCGCAAGGACTAGTGAGTGAAAACCGAGGACTGTGGCACGATGGCTTAGCTAACCACAGCATCACTATGATCCCGTACGTCGTGGGTGAAGAGGACGCGGGATCGCAGATGCCTCTGCTCGTGCGCCCGCTCGAGTAAGCCTGGATGATAAGATTGGTTGAGACAGTGTGGTTTGGGATGGAGAGTTGTAAGGTATCTGCTGGAGGGACTGATGTTATCTGATATATTCTGCGGCTGGTTTTGTGTTGAAGCGATTCGTGTGTCGTGAACAGCGTTGCATGAACTTGCGTCAATGTGTAGACGGCATAGACGGTGTGCACTAACACGAGCTTACACTCTCAGTGAAGCGCTCGGTCTGGGGACTAAGCATACTGTCGTGAACGAGGGCGCCGCATTCAACTCATGCCTGCCGGAAGGAGCAGTGGGTGACGATGACCGCGATGGAGTGCGGGGCGCGGTCGAGCTGGCGTGCCTTATCTTGGAGAGCGATTACATGCAACCCGACCAGCCGAAAAAAAACCTGCTTCATACGTTACAAACACTGCTACCTCTGCTACAGATCTACTTTTTCTGGGCAGCGAGCCACTCCCGACGGGTGAGAGAGTTGGGGTCGAGGTATGGGCGCTCTCCGAGGGACAGTCCACGGGTGCCCTCACGCACCGAGTCGTCAAGGTCCTGGGGTTATCAGCATCGGCGCCAAACACGGGTTTACTCACATATGTCGCGCAGTGGAACGTGCATCGGTTGTCCCAGATGGCAACGCAGTTTGGCTCCCAGCGGAAGCGGCACTGGAGGTCGTGGTTGTCCGAGATGTGGTTGAAGAGGAAGTCGAGGAGGTTGTCCGACTCAGCCTGAGTCAACTCGACGATGCGCTGGGTAAACTCGCGGTTGACGAACAGGCCCTTCCATCCCGTGATGGGGTGGGTGCGGACGACTGGGTGGACGGCCTCAAGCTTCTGGCCAACATTCTCGGGCGTGCCACGGTTCTCGCGGAACTCGGGGATATTGTGCTGCTGAGCGAGGCGGATAAATCCAACACCCTTGTGGAGAGCAGTAAGGCCTTCCAGGTACTTGCGCATGGCGGGCGAGAGGCGGTCGTACGCCTCGTATGCGGAGGCCCAGAGCGTGTCGCCTCCAGTCTCGGGGACGTTGCGGATCTGGAGACAGGCATAGTCTGACGGGACGGGCTCGTAGGTAATGTCCGAGTGCCAGAAGAGCTTTGCCGTGCGGCGGATGAGGATCTTGGACTGGTCGATTTTAAACTTTTCGCCAAAGACAAACTGGTTCGAGATACGGGTCACCTCGTCGCCCTCCTTCTGGCCCGGCGCCGTGCACGGGTTGACGTGGAGGCCCGAGGTCTCGGGTTTGCCGCCGAGCACGCCGAGGGCGTGCACGAGCTGCGTCTGCTCCTTGGGGGAAATCTCGGCGTTGCGGAAGAAGACGACGCCACGCTCCGAGACGAGACGGCCAAGCGCGCGCAGCTGCTCCTGGTCGTCGAGAAGGTCGCGGAAGTTGAGCACGGGCTTGCCGTCCTTGGACGCCGTGGCGGGCACGCGGAACTCGGTGCCGATCGACGGCGTGAGGTCAAAGTGCGAGTAGGAGCGGAGATCGACGGGCGCCTCGACCTTGGTTTTGGCCGCCTCCTTGAGAGCCGGGATGTTGGCCATGGCAGGGGCGGCGGCCTCGACGGCGATGGGGGCCATGTTGGATTGTAGTTGTGGAGGCTGGGAGAGTGGAGCTGTTGGTTTGTTGTCTGGCCAAGATCATGGACTACACTGTCGGGTTTTATATCATACTTGACCATCGGTGATCACCTACGTCCTCACCAGGCCCACCAGGTCATCGGCGATCACCTACACTCTCATCAGACTGTTATCGGGGGGCGGATATCATCGAGCACGGGAAGCGTCGTAGACGCTGCCTTTCCGGGGCCTCGTGCGGCCCCACACGCTGAGATTCGTGATAACTCGGTTGTATTCGTTTATCGTGGTCTAGGATATCCAGATACGCAGCTTCAGGCAGCACTGGGCCCAATGCCCACACTAGCCTGCGGTTCGTAGGACATGTGAGAGCTAGGATGTCGTGAAAGGTGAGTGCTCGAGAATGTTGTTGGGACGAGTTTGTATGAGTACGGAGCTGGCCGATGGCGGCATTGGCGGATTCCGGACAGCCATTCCCTGAGATTCCCTGAGCTAATGCGGGGGGCCCCGTTCCACACAGGCTGTCGATCTTTCCCGGTGACAGACGATTGTCGGAGATCGGCGACAACTCTAGAAGACGCAAGCACACAAACGATCAGCAACGTGTCTGCGTTCGATACATGGTGTGTCGGACAATGGGGATGCAGCATGAAGGAACAATCAGAAGCACAAGAGCCGCTCCGCTCACTTCCCCATAAGTTCCCGATCTGGAATGCCCGCGGGGCCCGCATTCCCAACCTCGGCGCGCCCGTCTGTTGCTCTTCATGTCGCGTCCAGCGATGAAGCTGTCAACGCGGTGGCAGTCTGGTCACACAGTACAAACATCGGGCTGGTCAGCATTAACACCTTGAACTTTTCCTCAGTGTAATGTCAGTGGTAGATAGTACGGAGCGGGCATGACCGGCTGGAGTCATAGAGCGCTAGACGAAGCGCAAGGCACCCAATGCCCATTGCTGAATACGTCCGGGTGAGCAGTCTCAAGTGGGGAACCGCTCACCATAGCACCCGCAAGCACAGCGATCCGCATCAGGGAGGTTGGAGTGCAGCACCAAGTAAGTGGTTTGATGAAGCTTCCAACAGAAAATCACATCGAATTATGGAACACTGCGCGCTGCGCATTTTTTAGCTTCGGGCCGCGGCTGGCGACAAAGCCCGTTATAAATCGAGCTACAATTGGTGGCAGTGAGAACTGCCGTTTGGAGTTTTAGGCGAGACTGGAAACAGAGAGTGTACTGGCTACAGGAAGGGTGGAAGTAATTGAACGGCGTTGACGACGTGACAGTCTACACGGCCTGGAGGATAAGGAAGCGGGCGTTGACGCCGGCTCCGGGGCGGTAGGGAGCGATCTCAGCCGAGACAAACTTGGCCTTGCCGGCGCCGACGAGACGCTCAGTCTCTGCCTTGTATCCATTACTCTCCCAGATGTCGTCGACGATGGTGGCGACCATGTGTCCTCCGGGCTTTGTGAGGCGGACGAGTTCGGCAATGGCCTCGGGCCCGACGTGGCCGTGGGTAAGCGTGCCGACGCAGACAACCGAGCCGTACGTGTTGTCCGGGATTCCGACGGGGCGCGTCAGGTCAGCGGTGCCGAGGTTGCGGTATGCGCCGGTCTTGCGCGCCTGGCCGAGCATGCCCGACGAGACGTCCAGTCCGTCAACGACGGACACGCCGAGCTGGTGGAGTGCGGCCCCGACGAGCCCCGTGCCGCACCCGGCGTCGAGGACGTCGACGTCCGTGTTGTTGGCGGCCCGGACGACGAGCTCGGCAGAAAGGCGCGGGGCAATGTAGTTGTGCGCGGCGGACGTAACATCGCTGTTGTATTGCTCGGCCCAGTCGTCGTATACAGCTTGGAGGTCCTCGGGGCGCTTCGCGTCGTATGCGCGGGCGAGGAACGAGTTGCCGGCGGTGCAGGTCTTGGACGCCATGTTGGAAGTTGTGTGTGCAAAAAGGCAAAGCGAAGGGGCAGGAAAACTGGGAGCTGTGGGAAGTGATTGGGATGGGGGGCAGTTGGGGGATGCTCGCGAGAGAAAGCTCGTTGGAATGGGGTCAGTACTGGCGACAGAAAGTCAGCTTATATACATGTGAAGAGCGGATGTATAGTGCAAGACGGGGGATACGTCGGATAGAGGGGGCTATCCAGCGAGCGCATCTCTCTCTCGCTACCCTATCCAGCACCGACGCAAGAAGAGGAGGCGACGAACCGCTTCTGACGTTCTGACCCCGCAATTTCATTCTGGTAAAGCGTAATAAAGTGGGGTACTGGAGCAGAAGCGGGAAAGCCAGAGGGCGAGAGGGCTGAAACGGTTGCATTCCAGTGACCATCGGGAGACAGTGGACGACGCTCGACTCGGGTACCTCTGCTCTGTTCTGCTCTCTCTGCCTCTGCTCTAGTGCCCCCCGCTTGCTATTGCCAGTCGTAGCTGGTTGTGTGGGAAACAACCGAGGCCTGGGGGATTGTGCCCTGACAACCCTCGGGTGTGGAGAGTGGAGATAAAAGCGAGGAACTATCGATACATAGATACATATAATAGACACATAGATATATAGATATAGATAATGGCTGAATAGAGATAATGGTTATCGATAATGGGTCCGGGGTGTGTGCTAGGTGGTATCACAGTCGATTTGTGTAACTTGTCCTCGAGGGGGGATCACCCTGACTCCACGCAGAGCATCTTCGGTCATCAGCTTGGCCTCGAGGCTCGGGTGCAGTGCGTGCGTGGGAGCTGGATCGACTGAATCGGTGCAACTGTACACAGGCGCTGATAATAAACAAGCTGGATCAGCCCATAGCGTACGCGGACAGCGTGAGCCTCGGAATGGCTGATTGAGGCTGATGGTGACCTGGCACGATAATCTCGCTGGGCACTCTCGTTTCAGTGTCGCTCACGCTCATGCTCGTTCTCGACGCATCGGGCATCTCTGGGCATTGCTCTCAAACACCCTGGCAGACACACACAAGAGAGCATTCTGCCGCTGCGCCTTTCTTCTTCCGTGTCTCCATACCTTGCTCGGCATCGGGTGACATGACGACGACGGCCCCAGCAAACACCCCAAACCCAGTAGACTGCCGCGCTATCCGCAACAGGCACCAGCCGTCTTCCCACGCTGCACACGTTTCGAACGCTGGAGCATAATAAGTATACAGGACATGCACGCTGTGCGCTGTACAGCGGATATTCTGTCAGAGGCCAAGCATAGGATAGCGCAAGCATTTCTTATACGGTTGTCGCCTCCTGCTGCGCATTATACGTCCGCAGAGGCACACTGGCGGGACTGGCACTTTGCCAAGTCCGTGCAGATCCAAGCATGAGGCGACGACGCCCTCGACCACTTGCGTCATACAAGGTGGTACAACGGGGGTTATCACTGCGCCCATGCTCCTACGACGTGCGGTTGTGCCCGTTGCCATAGCCGTCGCTGGATCCTTCGGTGCCGGTCAGTCGCCGGCCTTGTCGGTGGAGCGTTGCCGACGTGGCCTGCCGGTTACCTTCGGCCCGTGGAGGATTTCGGACTCCGATGATTGATGCCGAACGGAGCAATCGACGATTCATACGGCTCTCACCACAGATGCCACAACAGAGGTACGATCGCGGAGCAACCGAGTTGGATGCGTGCGCTGAGCAATACCAGCGTTGGCGCCAGTATACCAGCAAACAATCGAGAATTGGGGCATGTGGATCGGTCGGCTCCAATCCTTGCCTTCTGAGTGAGCTGCGCTGTATGCTGGCAATTGCTCCGATCGTCGCAAGATGGAGCAACCTGTGTGTACAGTACAGTGTACAATGTCTCGCTGATCTCACCATCTCATTATCGTGTTTGATTGTCGTGCAGATTGAGATTGGTGTTGTGTGAATTGCTATTGTGGTTCAAACTCATTGGTCGGGGACAAAGCTGCTGTTTTACATTGCCTACACACATATATGAACAACCCGTGATGGACCTCGACGACCGCAACCATCAAACTGTTCCGCCAACCTGACCGGCCGGTTCAAGGCCATACCAATGCCGCTCCTGGAGATCTAACGCCCCGTCTTTCGGCTCTCAGGTCGGGATACGCGTCCGCGCTCCACTGGAATCAGGAACATCAACGACGGATTGCTGGAAACAGCAACAACAAGATGTACCTACAAGTCGAAAGTGATGCGCCGGCAGACGACGCGGACGGGGGCCGGCGCGCCGTCGGGCGCCGAAGTGTCACCGCCGCACTGAATGGAATGGCGGAGCACACAGCTCCAGAGCTTGGGGACCGAAATGAAAAACGTCTCACCGGAGTCCACTTTGGCACCGACCTCTGAGGCTGCGATCGCGACGACCCCGTCATCGATGACGCTCTCGACAACTTGCCGGGGCATGGTGCCTCGATGTCCATACCATGGGCGATGATCGAGTGGCGGAGTGGTCTATCCTGAACTGCCCCAGTTGCTTGCGGCAAGGATGTGGCTGGGAGTGACATTTTCAGGTGAGTGGAGCGTTAATCGAGGCAACGGTGACAAGTGGCATTGTCAGGTGAGTGGAGCGTTGATGTAGGCAAACGTTGAGCCAGTGGCAAAAAAGGTGGACGCCGATCATGAGTGGGCGAAAGGCCAAGCTCAGTCATGACATTGACGGTGGAGAGTGCTCGGTGGATGTTCTCTACTGACTCGATTGCGCTCCGAGGCACAGGTGAGTTAATTAGCGGAGTGGCATGAATGAGGGCCGGAGATTAGAGGCATTCCGTATCACGTTGGCGGGGATTGCCGAGCAGTCCCAGAACGCACTCCTACCAGTACTGCAAGTCCGTCCAAGACATTCATCAGGACCTTGATCCTAGTCCGTTTCCCCACTCTCTCCTTCCCAACTTCTCATTTCTATCCTTTGAGTGCTCTCACCTGGTACACATTGTGCAACATGCTCGCACATCTATCACCGCTGCTCATACGTTTCAATCACTATGTTCGCTCATCTCAATATTGTCAGCGGGTCCAGCAACAGCAATCGTATGGGCCGCGTATGGCCGAATCGGTGCATGGAGTGTCTTCGTAGGCTCGAGATTAGTCGATCCTCACCACGGCACCGGGCACCGTTATCAATGTCCCAGTCACTCACCCTCCACCCCACTATGGAGCAATTCATCAATGACATCAAGCTGGACCTCGTTGTCGCCGACGCGTGACGTCGCCTACCAAAGCGTTGGAACTTGTGGTCCTGGAGGGCCGTAGACACCATTTCACTCCAGACAGCCCGGAATGACCACGGCCTTCACCGAAGCTCTTACCGCCGCTGAAATGTCGTCTTAAAAGTGAACCGTTACATACTAACAGGCACCTCTCCCGTCAACGCATTCCTCATATTGCCACACTGATTCTCGGATTTTTTCCTGTCTAGAACAGGTTTTACAACACTGCAAGACATGCTGGGCGTCACCAATGCCTCGGCCGCCGCTGCTGATGACCCGTACGGGCAGGAGGGAGAAGTGATGGCCGACGCTGGTGCGGCACAGGAGTCAGCGCACTCCTCCGATTCCAATACCGAGAATTCCGAAGACGAGTGGAATCTGGAGCACGAGGTTAAGGTACGGCTGCTATATCGCTTGGGCTAACCGCAGCGCGACCTCGATTCGCAACGATCTCGAGGTTTACCGGCTGGCTATGGGTTGGCGCTCACATGGAAGAACCTGTCGGTACGCGGCACAGGAGGCAAAGAGAACATTCAGTACAAGCTGGACCTGGGAACGTTCTTGTTTCCCTGGACGAATCTAGTTGCCCACTACCGGATCAACAAGCTTTCCAAGCAGCTGATTGCGAAAGAGCCACCGGCTGTCAAGCAAATGCACTGGTCGCCCGGAGATAAACGACCAAAGCGTGGCCAGCCTGGGCTGCGCCGGGGCCAGCGGTATCTCATCCATGACTTTACTGGATGTTTAAAGCCGGGAGAAATGATGCTTGTCGTCGGGCGTCCAGGATCCGGCTGTTCCACGTTTCTCAAATCTCTTGCGGGTCTTACCAAGGCTTACGCAGGTGTGGACGGGGATATCTATTACGGCGCGGAGAGGTATGATTCCAAAACGTTCAGGCCGTATCGCTCGGATATCGCATACAACGATGAAGACGATCTCCACGACCCGAACCTACTGGTCGGCCGTACCATGGACTTTGCCCTCCGTATGGAAACGCCCAGTGAGCGCGCACGCCCGCTTAGGGACGAGAAGCCGATGAAAGGACATGCCTGGAGGTTGATGAGGCAAACAAACATTCTGAGGGCGCTTGGCATTGAGCACACCCTTGGCACAAAAGTGAGTCTTTGCAAAAAGTTGGCACATTACTGATCCAAGGTCGGCAACCAGTATGTGCGTGGTGTTTCCGGCGGTGAGCGCAAGCGCGTTTCATTGGCGGAGATGATGACGACAAACGCGAAGATCATGTTCTGGGACAATGCTACGCGCGGGTTGGACGCCTCGAGTGCTCTGGCCTTCAACAAGGTCTTGCGCTTGCTGAGCGACACAACGAACAGAATCAATGTCACCACACTGTACCAGGCCGGTAACGGAATCTACGATCTGTTTGACAAAGTCACAATCATTGCCGAGGGCCAGATTATCTATTACGGCCCTCGTGAAAAGGCGCGACCGTACTTCGAAGCGATGGGGTTTGAGCACATGGAGGGTGCCAACACCGCCGACTATCTCACGGCAGTCACGGCTCTAAACGAGCGGACGGTGAAGCCTGAATTCCAGGGGCGCGTCCCCAATACTGCCGCAGAGTTTGCTCAAAAGTACCTCAAGAGCGACATTTATCGGGACATGTGTGAAGAGGTTGAAGAGACGCTCAACGACAAGGAGGCTCGCCAAGAGGAGACCGACAAAGCAAAGGAAGTTCTCGCGGCCGAGAAATCAACAATGGCTGTCAAGCTCCACCCCGAGCGAGCATCTGTATTCACCCAGATTTGGGCGTTGACAATCAAGGAGGCGCAGGCGCGCTGGGGAGACAAGCCAGTTCTCATCGCCCGACAGGGCACAACATTTGTCATGTCCTTTATTGCTGGCTCTGTGTTCTACCAGCTGCCAAAAACAACAGCCGGTCTGTATCTACGCGGAGGCGCTATCTTTATTCTGGTCTTTTGTGAGTATGCCCGCTATTATCTGGTATCTGATGTCTAGATCCAAGTATTCTGGCTTTCTCAGACGTTCAAGCAGCGTTTGTTGGGCGCATGGTGTTGGCCAAGCACAAGTCGTATGACATGTACTTTGGTGCGTGCATCATCCTTGCCATGACCATTGTCGACATTCCTCTGGTCTTTTTCCAAATGGTCATTTGGACGATTGTCTTTTATTTCCTGGCCGGATTACAGTACAACGCACGCAAATACTTTATCGCTCTCCTGTTCTGCTTTGTTGTAACATGCGCCAATACAGCTCTCTTCCGCACTATTGGGTTCGTCTTCAAGAATTACAACGACGCCTCAAAGGTTGCGGGAACGATCTTTACAATCTTCGTGCTGTACTCTGGTTTCATTATCGTGAGTGCTCGACATTACAACAAGTGCTGACGAAACAGTATCAACCTTCCATGAAGCCCTGGTTTGGTTGGACAAGGTGGGCTGTTAATCAGCGCATGACGACTCACACTCTAGGTGGCTGAACCCCGCATTCTACGGCGTCGAAGCCGTTTGTGCCGAGGAGTTTACTGGAATCTCTTTCCGATGCGTTGCCCCGGATCTGGCGCCCATCGGCCCTCAGTACGTGGGCCAACCGCAAGGCTGTGCAGTCACGGGAAGCGTGGTTGGCTCGACCATTGTGCCCGGCTCGCGTTATCTTCACATGGCTCTAGAGTTTAGCACCACTGTTGGTACCAATGTGCAAGAGACCTAACTGATAACTAGCACGTTTGGCGTAACCTTGGTATCATCTTTGGTATCTGGATCAACAGCGCTTTCCTCGGAATGATCTTCTTGCAGCGTATGCCGGCAGCCGGTTCTACACAGCAGGTCACCTTGTTCAAGCGCGGAGGAGGAACTCAGTATCTTCAACAGCAGATCGAGAAGACGGAGGACCCGCGGGATGAAGAGCACGGGGGTGTTACTCAACAATCGATTCAAACTCCAGCCGGTCCATCTCCAACGGGGCAGACTCCCCCAGGACAGTCGTTCACAGGACCTGTTTGTGGGCCACAATTGGGCGAGCCGTTGCACCGATGGGGTACAACTACCTCGGAGGTTTCGCCTCGCCAGTGGCCGCCTTTGCAGCGAATTCACTCGACATGTTCCCAGCATGGCGAAGACTGCGAGGAATACCGTAACAGGCTGCAGCGCCAGACCAGCCGTCTCAGCGAGAGAAGCCCGCGGGCAGTGAAAGCTCCGCTGGTGGCAGTCTCTGAATCCGAAGAGGTGGGTATCTGATGTGATGTAGCTGACAGGCTAGTCGTCACCGGGGTCTACTCTACACGGTGGAGAGTTAGCATTATCCGAGAAGGCTCCTCGGCCCAGCGGCGAAGAGGGAGTGTTGTCTGAGAAGGCAGCACGACTCGGTGGCCCAGGAAGCCCTGGTGGCAGTGTCACTGGCCAACGTGAGATTAAGGGCACGACGTTTACATGGAAGGATCTTGACTACACTGTCAAGGAAGGTGGAAAGGACAAGCCACTCTTGCGCAAGGTGTCTGGATACTGCAAGGCTGGTACCATCACTGCCTTGATGGGATCCTCAGGCGCGGGAAAGGTTAGTGAACTATATGGCCACGGTCTCTGACAATTCTTAGACGACATTGATGGACGTCCTTGCTGCGCGGAAGGACACGGGCGTGATCACTGGCGAAGTGCGACTGAATGGAAAGAAACTGCCGGTCTCGTTTCAGAGGACGACTGGATACTGTGAACAAGTCGATGTCCACATGCCTCAGGCTACTGTGCGCGAGGCCCTCGAGTTTTCAGCCCTGTTACGCCAGCCGCGACACCTCAGCGACAAGGAGAAACTGAACTACGTTGACGAGATTATCGACCTCCTCGAGCTCGGTGACATTGAAGATGCCATTATTGGAACTCCGGGCGAGGGTCTAGGTGTGGAGCAGCGCAAGCGCGTCACCATCGGTGTTGAGCTGGTCTCCAAGCCTACTCTCCTTTTCGTACGTATTGTTGGCGCAACCCGCCGCTGACGACAGCTTGACGAGCCGACTTCCGGTCTTGATGGTCAAAGCAGTTACATGATTGTTGGATTCCTCCAAAAGCTTGCTGCTGCTGGTCAATCAATCTTGTGTACTATCCACCAGCCTTCCGCTGCGCTGTTCGCTGGCTTCGACATGTTGCTTTTACTCAAAGCCGGTGGGCGCACTGTGTACATGGGGCCTGTTGAGGTGGGTCGTGTTCGCCGAGCTCTTTGCTGACTTTGTAGGATGTTCCCAACTATTTCATCGACAAGGGCGTAAACTGGCCCAAGGGCGTGAACCCAGCCGAGTTTATGATCGACATTGTTTCGGGAGAGCTGTCGCGTGAACGGGACTGGTCGGAGGTGTGGAACGACAGCCAAGAGCGCCAGAATATGCTTACAGAGCTTGAAACTCTGAAGCGCGATTCCGCAACTCCCGACGCGGTAGAAGGCAACGAGGAGGCTGAGGAGGCAGAAGAGAGTGCAGAGGACACGAATGAGTTTGCAGCCCCGATCACGAAACAGATGTGGCTCGTGTACGTGCGTGCCAATGTTCAACTGTGGCGCGACGTTACATATGTCAGCAACAAATTGCTCCTGCACATTCTCACTGCGTTGATCCTGGGTTTCTCCTTCTTCAAAATCGGTAATAGCTTGGGGTAAGTCCGCATGCTTATTTGCAACCCGCGCCTGTAGCTAACTATCTTCCAAAGTGATCTCAAGAACCGAGTTTATGTCTTGTTCCAATTCGCATTTGTGGCCCCTGCTGTCATTGTGCAAACACAGCCAAAGGTACGCTCTGGTGTGAGTTCAACACTGACAATAGTTCATTGCCAATCGAGACATCTTCGAGGCCCGCGAGAAGAAGGCCAAATTCTACTGCTGGCAGGTATTCTGCTTCGGCGAGATCGCAGCCGAGTTCCCTTATCTCCTCATCTGCGCTTTCCTGTTCTGGTGCTGTTGGTACCCGACGGCAGGCCTCGATCTGAATGGAAACGTGGCCGGCCCCGTGTTTCTCCAAATGTAAGACACGGTTCTGCTCCTTACTAATGTGCAGGTGCTTCTACGAGTTCCTCTACACCGGAATGGGCCAGTTCATCGGTGAGCACAGCTGCCGCGAGTAGCTCTGACAACAGCCGCGTACGCGCCAAACCCCATCTTCGCCGCTCTGGTTATCCCGCTCATTATCATCATCCTGGCGCTCTTCTGCGGAATCATCGTGCCGTACATGGCGCTCAACGTTTTCTGGCGCTATTGGAGTGAGTCCTCATACCCGGAAAATACTGATCTTCGACAGTGTACTGGCTGGATCCGTTTACATACCTGTAAGTCGAAGCGCCCTGACACAATTGCCAGTAGGAGAGGAACTAACAAGCAGAATGCAGGGACTAATCACATTCCCAATCTGGGGTGTTCGCGTCGTGTGCGAGCAGGACGAATACGGCTACCTGAACCCTCCTGCAGGAATGACCTGTGGCGAATACTTTGCTCCTTACATCAACTCTGGCGCGCCGGGATACCTCGCCAATCCGAACGATACGGAGATGTGCGCGTATTGCGCATACAAGAAGGGGTCCGAATACCTTCACACACTCAATATCAATACGCGTGCGCGTGGCTGGGGAGGAATCTTCCTCACCTTGTGAGTTGATCTCTGTTCTAGCTGTACTGACCATCAGGCTGTTTGCGATTTCGAGCTATACCCTTGTTTTCGTCCTGCTTAAGCTCCGGAGTAAAGCATCGAAGACTGCCTCGTAATGATTTATAGATGGTGGTAATGCTACATGTGCCTAGAATATCGCCCTAAAGTGGCGTCGGCCATTTTGTGTGAAATTGAGTCAAGATGATCGGCTTTGGGGAAATGTTTACGCGCCCGGCGCGCTTAGAGTCTTTTCAAACCAAAACGCCGCGTGCGGGTTGTCGTTGTATCGCGGGATGTCCTGGTAGCCGGTGCGTCTGTACAGCTTTATCGCGCCGGGTAGCACAGCCGCAGTGTCGAGAACGATGCGGTTGTATCCCATCTGCGCGGCCCGCTGCTCTAGAGACCGGAGCATAGCGACAGCAAGTCCCCTCCCCCGCCCGCGGGGAGCGACGAACATGCGTTTGATCTCAGCAGCGTGGTCATCGAAGCGGCGCATCGCGGCGCACGCGAGCGGGCCCTCGCTGTCCCGAGACAGGATGACGAGCACGTCTGTCTCGGCGGCCAGAGCCTCGCGCGTCGGAAGGGTAATGTCGTCGAGGCCGCATGCCTGCAGTTCAGCGTAGTATGCCATCAGGAGGGTGAGCACGTCGGGATCGTGTGTGGACGAGGTCTCGAAGTCGACGGGGGCCGAAGTGGGCATCACTGGCGGTGCTCGCTGGGGTTGGGGTAGCGTCCCGACGGCAGGCGCGGACATGGCTTTGTGAGGATGAACAGACGAAGGAGTAGAGTGTTTTGGGAGAGAACGAGAGTGGGGGAGACGCCCAAAGTCGCGTCAAGTCGAGTCGTTTCAGGCAAGTCGACTCGAGTCAAAAGCCCAGAGAGAACAAGGATGACAACATCCGACAGACATCTCATATCGCGCAGATCATTCACCACCACAGAGGGGAGATCAGAAGATCAGCAGATCAGCAGATCAACAGCCCAGGGCGTCACGAGGGGAACATTACATAATATTCCCCCGACCCGCCAGTAGCCGGCATCGGTCTTCTCCGGCTGCTGGTCGGGCCACAACAAGTAACCGATCAGCGATGGGGATTGTTGACGCAATGTGGGACTCCGAAACTCGATACCCACAGACCCGTTCCACCCAGTCCACTTCAGCGCCGACAACACCACTTCCTTCTCGTTGAACACTCATACACTCTCTTTTCAGTCTCCAGCGCATTGCGACTATCACTATGGTCGAGTCCGGCAACCCCTCCATTCCAGAAGTACTAGCATTCGACGTGTTCGGAACTGTCGTCGATTGGTGCGGCTCTATTGCGAAGGAGGTGGAGGACGTCGTCCCCGGCATCGATGGCGCCGAGTTTGCCCGGGCCTGGCGCTCAGGCTACCAGCCAGCGATGGCAGCAACGATGAAATCGGGCGAGTGGCGGCTTCTCGACGACCTGCATATGGAGATCCTGCGTTCCATCGCCCCCCAATTCAATCTCGAGCTGGACGACAAGACGATGGAGCACTTGAACAAGGCCTGGCACCGGCTCACACCATGGCCCGACTCGTCGGCCGCTTTGCGTCGTCTCAAGACAAAGTTTGTAATTACCACGCTCTCGAATGGCGGCGTCGCCCTCCTCACGCACATGGCCAAGCGCGGCGCACTCGACTGGGACGTCATCCTCTGCGCAGAGATTTTCAAGGCGTACAAGCCCGACCCGCGCGTATACCAGGGCGTGGGCCAGCTCTTTGGCATTTCCAATGACCGGGTGATGATGGTGGCTGCGCATCATAACGACTTGGACGCGGCGCAGGACGCGGGACTCCAGACGGCGTACATTGAGCGGCCGACCGAGTTTGGAAAGGACCAACCAAAGGACGTCAGCCCCCAGGCGCGCCATCCCCTCCACTTCCGAAATCTCACCGAGCTCGCAGATCACTTTGGTTGCTGATAGGGCATTGTACTAAGCGTAGTGTATGATTCGGGTGGCTGATGCACGGACCGCCTGCCTCGGTGTTACGCTTGGGTTATGCTGAACATCTGACCCTGTTGTATCGAGTCTGCTTCGGGTGACCGTACTGCACTGCATTGTTTTCGCCCTACTATTTCTCGGTGTACACTCATAACAAGTTATCCTCCAAGTTGACAACATCTTACGCTCTGACTACTTTTTACCCCTCTCAACCCTCTTAAACTCGATCGACATGGGAAATTTCGGGTTTGTCGTCTGCAACCTGGTGGTGGAGCGCGACGTCGAAGGCATTGACATGAGTCGTCTTAAACTTCCTTGCGGGCACTCCGCGCTCGAAGAGAATATCCATCTCAGCAAACGAGCGGCCAGAAGGTTCAGGGAGGCGGAAGTAGTGGTAGACAATCATGAGGAAACAGGTTCCCGCAAAGACGAAGCCGGCATAGTTGCCCAAGTTCCAGGCAGACGGGTTGATCTGGAGTCAGAATCTTACAGCCACAGATTACACTCACCATGTACGGAGTAATGACGTTGACGAAGATGGCAGCAATGTTGTACGCTACACGGGCCAATGCGACGGTCTTGACCTGGAGACGACGAGTGGACATTTCTGCGACGAGGGAAAAGGCGATTGACCCAACGGAAAACTGGTAGCACGCGGCCCAGCAAATCATCACCGAGCCAGTGGCCAACGCCGACGCGTGCTTGTCTGGAACGAGGCCAAGGAACCCGAGGACAAGAAGACAAATAAACAGTCCACACAGACCGCAAAGGTAGAGAGTCCGACGACCGACACCCATTGCCATGAAACCGAAGGCGACAAAGGCTCCGATCGTGTTCAAGCCATACTGGCCCATCGCAAAGTTGTATGGCATCTCACCGGTGAGGCCTGCTTGCTCAAAGAAGTAGGTCGAGTAGTTGGAAAACGTGTTTCCCGCAAAGTTCTGCTTATCAGCAGCGTGCGACGACTGGATGATATGTCTTATCACTCACCTGAGAGACGAAGAGCATACAGACAATCTCCGTGCGCCGGCGGTTGACGCCCTTGAAACAGTCGAGGTACGAGGTTCCCTCAGTGATGTCCTTTTCCAGCTCGGTCGTGTGCCTCATCATGTCAATGGTCTCCTCGGGATCGAACGTGGGGTCCCTCTTTGCCGAAGTGAGCCGCAACAACGATCGTCTGGCGTCTTCATAGCGCTCCTTTCGGACAAGCCACCACGGTGACTCCGGAGCGAAGAAGATGACGGGAATCAAGATAGGAAACCACATCCACTGGAAGGTGAGTTAGTGCCAGGAAACAAGGGCACGGCTGTTTCACGCACCTGCAGAGCGTAGGGGATTTTGTAAGCCCATTTGTCATCACGCGTGAACATGCTTTTGATGACAGCGATCGCCAGAAGCTGACCGATCTGGACACAAAGTGAGCGAAATGCACCTCACAGCCTGTCATGGAACTTACACCCCACTGAGAGTTGCCGAACGTTGTCAGGTAGCCACGCAGTGCCACGGGACAGATTTCAGCCGCGTACGAGATGGCCACGGACATGAAGACGCCGAACGCGATTCCGGCCAGGCATTCGGCAAGGAGAAGAATCTGCACATTGGGCGCAACGAAGAAGATGGTGGTCACCGCGCATTGGTAGAACAGGACAGCGAGGATGAAGGGACGGAAGCCCCACTTGTCAACACCGAAGCCGGTAACTGCAATCAGCCTAAATTCCGCAAATGTAGAACTACCCACGAAGGAGTCCGATAATCTGTCCACATTGAGCACCGTTTGAGATTCCTGCTTGCCATCTAGCGGGTACTTGATATGTTCCGTCTGGAAGAAGAACACCATAGTGACGATTGAAAGGGGGAAACGCGTAAAAGTTACCGATAAGCGCGATGTCGTAACCTTCCATAGCGCAGCACAACGAGATGGCCACTGCCCAGAAGATGGCTTTCGGATACAACCGAATACCCTGTAGGAGAGTCATCTTGTGCTCCTTGTCTTGCGGTCAGCAAATTCAAAGTTTGAGGGTCAACGTCGGAAGGCTCACCCGTAGCAGATGCCGCATTGGCAAACATGCTCGACGTTGCATGCTGCTGTGCTATATCCTTCTCATCCTCGATGTTACCGGAGGACGGGACGCGGTCTCGTTCGATGCCATTCATCTTCACTGTGGTCGATGTGGTTGTCGATTGCAAGAAAGTAGCTTGAAGGCGAGTTGAATGTGTTCAGCGTCGAGGTGAAAACCTGGGGCTTCTCCACACCCGGGCTTTGTCTATATTATATCTAGAATGGTCGTCTGAGTAATGTCAACATTGGGGAAGTGTGGGGGGTTATCGACGGACATAATAGTCGACTGGAGCTCCACAGCCGCCTCCTGCCAATGGTTTTTGAAGGTCTCGGCCATCTGAAGATCTCATTGGGGTCCCATTGTCTCGGCTGCAACATTGTTCACAACGGCATCGGACATATCTCTGGCCGGCCCATCCCGGTTGTTTGCCGAGGTGCCAAGGCCGGATTTAATGTAGACCGGATCTAACACACCCAGAAGCTCGGGCCGGACGTACGGGACCTAAATCACCGATGTTCAATCGGACATAACTCCTGCCACCGCGCAAGAATGATTTACAGCTTCCGGGCTTCCTGCCGGAATTGAGTGACAGCTTTGGCTTTTGTGGGACGAGACAGACTTGCTTGCAGGTTGCATCTACGGGAAAGCTAATCACAACCAGACGGCGTGCTTAATGCCACTATCGATGCCCTCATTGAGTGAGGCTGCCAAGGACCAAAGGTCACCGCGTTCTCCCTGGATGGCGTAAACCTCAATGCCGCCTCCCTCCTGGCCAACAACGACGCAGTATTTGCCATCCTCGCTAACTCTCATCCCGCGGATGACATCTACATTCGTCCGTACGTGCTTGACGCTCTGGACCGCTCTCCCGTCGACGGAAAGGAGAATGATGGCAATCGCATCACCTGGCGGCAGCTCGGAGGGGACGTTGCTCAGTTGTGGTTCGCGGGCGGCAATGTGGCGTTCCCAGCGGTTGCTGACATACAACACATTGGGTATGGTGGGGTGAAGCGCAATCTCAGCCGAGTCCATCATCGTCTGATGCTCGGGCTGGACTGTTGGCGGGATGATGTTGGGCGCAAAACCGGCAATGGGTTTCATTCCTTGCGACGGAGCGTTGGCAATGTCAAATGCAAGAACCGTGTGAGACAATTCTCCAATAACATACATGATCGATTCTAGCCATCAGTTGTAGGGCGTCAACAAACACTTGCCATCATGACTTAGAACAGCGTGCCGCGGGCCCGCTCCGGGCGGACACGCAAGCCAGCCGCAAATGTCCAGTCGCAGTTTGTTACGCTCGATGATCCACACGCGGTCGGACCCAAGGTCGGGAGCGTATAGCAGCCCGCGACTGTCCTCTAAAACTTGGTGGATGTGACATTGGCCCTGTCGCAACTTTACTGGGCCGAACCCGATCTCACTGTACGGGAACTCGGGAAGGAGCTCTAACGGCAAAGTATCGAGGAAGTGGATGCCGGTACCATCCGTGGCAATAGGGAAGAGGCCAATAGAACCACCAAGGTACTGTCCATGAGCAATGAGAACATCAGATTCAGAACGCACAGTGGCAAGAGCAATATGGGAGCCATCTCGGAGAGTGACGACTGCATGGTTAGCACTTTGCTGGGTGGAGCTACTGACAATGCGCTGGTGCTCCGAGAGTTTGCCGTTCACCAGTGATCTTCAACTCCCGTTTGCCGTGATGGATATCAAAGGTGTAAAGAAGTCCAGACTCAGTTTCTTCAGAGAGACCAAGCAGGTGTGCCTCATGGCCCCTTGAAGATACTGGTTCAACCCACGACGCGTTGAAAGGTGCGCCATAATCGGCACGCACTTTCAGTGTTCCCGCCTCATCGTCAAAGTCAAGGACTGTAAAGGTGGGGCGATCCCCAGAGACCAGAAGTGGGTACCGCATTGTGATAGCTGCTCCCAGCCGTATGGGTTCATGCGCTTTAAGATGTCTGCTGGACTTGCTGGACATTATCTCCGGGCTGGGGTCAACGGATGAAACCTGTTGCTGTTGACAGATGTTGCCGTGAAACTTATGTCCGACTCTTCTTGGCCCGTCATTTGCCGGGTGTGTCCGACTCAGCATATCAAAGCCTTGTGGAAATCGCCGAGTGGTCGGCGCTGAGTGTTGTGATTGTGTGCAGCTGTAACTGTCGGCAAGAGAGGCAGACCAGACAGCGATGAGGACTTAAGGGCTGGGTTGTTCAGCTGCCCCCACTCCCCATCTCCACCCGAATGCCTTAACATGATCTCTATCCCGAACTTCAAGCTCAACACTGGGGCTACCATCCCCGCAATCGGTCTCGGTATGTCCTTTGTCCAAACTATTACCGACTCCCAGGCACGTGGAAGTCCGAGCCAGGAGAGGTGCGCAAGGCTGTGGCCTATGCTCTTCGGGACGGCTACCGTCACATTGACGCCGCTCTGTGAGTGTTGTAGAGACCCTCACCCAGTGAGGGAAGCTGACGCGACAGCATCTATGGCAATGAACAGGAGGTCGGCCAAGGCATCAAAGATAGCGGGGTGCCTCGAGAGGAGATCTTCATCACCAGCAAGCTTTGGAACACCGATCATCCCAATGCCCCAGTGGGGCTGCAGAAAACTCTTGATGCCCTTGGTGTAGACTATCTGGACCTCTACGTAAGTGCTATTGATCCAGAAGAGAATAACGCCTCTAACATCCCCTCAGCTTGTCCACTGGCCAGTCCGCCTCGTGCCTGTAAGCGGGATGGTGCCGAAATCGTGGGATGCCAAGCTGATCCAACTATAGAATGAAAGCAGCGACCTCCTTCCCGTCAACCCAGATGGGAGCCGCGCCGTCGACCGCTCCTGGGACCAGAGCAAGACTTGGCGGCAGATGGAGGAGCTCTACAAGTCGGGCAAGGTGAAGGCCATCGGCCTCGCCAACTGGTCCGTTCCCTACCTCGAGGAGCTCCGCAAAACGTGGACCGTGGTACCGGCCGTGAACCAGGTCGAGCTCCATCCATTCCTTCCCCAGCACAATCTCCGGGAGTACTGCCAGAAACTCGGCATTCTCCTCGAGGCGTATTCCCCGCTGGGCTCGACTGGTGCGCCGCTCATGACCGACCCCGACATCCAGAAGATTGCGCAGAAGAACAAGTGCTCAGCAGCCACAGTCCTTATCAGCTACCACGTCAACAAGGGCGTCGTCGTCATTCCCAAGTCCGTCTCTGAAGAGCGCATCTCAAGCAACAGGCAGTTTATTCAGCTCTCGGAAGAGAATCTCGCCACACTTGATAGCTTGGCTGCTAGGGGCAAGGCGCAGCGCATCAACACGCCTCTCTTCGGATGGGATCTTGGATTCGCCGACTGGTACGGATCGGCTAACACTGTCACGGTGAATTAGATAGCCATCACTCTGTATACACACGATGCATGAAATGAAGCACTATGCAGGTCTTGGGGCGTTCTTTTGACTCTGGACGACAACGACCGAGCCCATGACTGTCTCCAAGTCGCTTGACATCGTAGGTCTCATGGCGGCTTATCTGAGCTTCACAGCGACGCACAATTCGGGAAGGTAAATGTTTACATATTTTACAAAGTGAATCGCAACTCGTGAGCATTGACGATGGGACAGTGTCACAATTGTTATGAGGCAACGTCGTAAAGTCTAAGCAAAAGGAGCTCACTATCAGATCGTCGACCATGCCATCTGAGCCTTATGAACCGTTCAGTTCGCGACAGTCAAATGGGAAGCTGATCGAAGGCTTCTTCACTACACATGCACGCTGACCTAACATCAAGACGACTCATAATGGGTTTCGGATTGCGTTGGTAAAGGAAAACGAGACTTTCATAGCAAGAAACAATATCCAAATTTCTAATGTTGATGTATAAAACGACGATGTCAAGCCTTGTAGGGAGCAGAAGAGATGCCTTCTTTGAGAGTCTTAAAGCGCATAGCAAGCAGCTTGGAATGGAATCTAGTCATGGGCAGGAAACCAACCATGATCCAGAGGTTGAGAACACCAGATTCGCGGTAGGCAGTACGCACTTCACCCTCCTCGTCGATGCCCCAAATAGGCCCGACCCTGCTGGCAATCTTGTCGCCCAGAGTCTGGCGGACCGAGTCAATCGTGTTGGAAAACCCGGTAGCAAAGACAATTAGGTCAAACTCGCGCTCACGACCTCCGCTGAAAATGACCTTGTCCTCCGTGAAACGCTCGATGTGTCCCTGCTCCACTTTGATCCTGCCGTCGATGACGTGGTCGCAAGCGCCAGCATCGAAGTAGAAGCCCCCATTGCGGGTCTGGCCAAGAGTTGAGTTGCCGGTGCCACGCTGGCCACGCCACGTCCTCAGGCCCTTGGCGTTGAGAGCGTCGAGAAGCGGCTGGTCAAGGTTCTCACGCAGCTCGGCGTCGCGCTTCGCCAGCTCCTCACCGGGCCCAACGGGAGTCGCAAAGAAAAGGCGGTCCTGCTCCTCCATGTCGGGACGGTTCCCTTTGGCGTCGGGAGTATAGCCGCCAATGATGCGAGGTACCGAGTGCGTGAGGGACATGATATATGTTGGAGAGCGTTGGAGAAGAGTAACGTCAATGCCACGGCGGGAGCAGTCAAACGCGGTGTCGAATCCGGACGATGAAGTACCCACTACGCAGACTTTCTTGCCCACAAAGTCGCGAGAGCTGTCGTGCACGCTGGAGTGGCGAATGGTGCCCTTGAAGTCGGACATGCCGGGGATTTGGGGGATCATGGGAACCCCACAAAGAGAGGTTGCCATGACCAGCTGCTTGGGGTGGAGAGTCCTCTTTTCCTTGCCGCCTTTGTCAACGACAATCGTCCAGTTGCCTTCGTCGTCCTGATTCGCCTTGACAACCTCCGAGCCGCACCAAATGTCGAGCTCAAGGGCCGACGCGTACCACTCCATGTAAAGGCCCTGCTTCTGGGCCGGTGTGTAGGTCGGCCAGTGCTTCGGGTAGGTGAAGTAAGGTAGGTCGTCCGCCCAGTGAGGAAAGTGGAGCGACAGGTACTCGTATCGCTTCTTCCACACGTCGCCCACCTCTGCACTGCGCTCGATAATAAGGGCCTTCATTCCCAAAGCCTTGCAACGTGCCGCAAGGGCAAGGCCGCTGTGAGCGTCAGCATCCTGTGCGGGAAGGGGCACACTCACTTCTGGCCACCACCAACAATGAGAACCTCAGGCTTAGCCTGGTCTTGGTCAAGCGACCGCTGCAGCTCCCAGCTGACCGCACCAGTCATGTGGCCGTCGCTGGGCGCAACCTCAGGGAAGTCCTTGAGAGACTCGGCAACGGTGTGCATCGTGTAGATCTTCCACCCTTCCTTGGTGAAGATAGAATTCACCACAGCCGATGAGTGAGTGAGCTGAGTCTCGAAAGACACGATGAACTGCAGGTAGGAGTAGTCCTTGTAGGGACGGTGGATAGTGGGACCGGGGGAAAGGAAGCCGAAGTTGGAGGCCTTGGTGGCTGGAAACAAGTCCTTGGCAGCCTTCAGAATGGCCGATTTGAAGTTGAAGGTGCGGTAGTCCCAGGTGTATGTGAGCTTGTCACGCCAGACGCCTGGCTGTCAGCGAAGTGTTCAAACACTTCCCATTCAATGCTCACCTTGCTCAAGGAAAAGGTCTACAAAGGCCTGGGCGTCGCCGACGCCCATGGCCTGCGCAATGCTGTCCACGAGACCCTCTGCCGCCTTCTGTGCATCTGCGTCGGCGGGGACTTCGATATCGAGGACATCGGTGGTGGGGAGACTGGCGTTGTATTTGAACTCGTACATGAAGTCGTCCGCGACAGGCTTGGCCTCAGCTGCCTTGGCTTTGAGCGCCGCGAGGTCAACGGGCCCGACCGTGTCGGTCACATCGAGCGAAACTGCGGTAGGTGCCATTGTCGTGCGTTGCTAGGTAAGGAGAGATAGTGATTTGGACAGGCGATGAGGCAAGGTCCTCCGTGGTACCTAGCACTGATATATGTTGACATAGTGCGGTTGACACACTTTCTGTTCTGATCTCCTGGTCCCATCTCGATTGTGAGCTTGTTGACTCTGGATGGATTCATTCGCTGTCGTTGTCCAGATAGTGCGTTGGGAGGTCCAATGCCCCACGAGTCGGAGATTGATGTTGATTGTTGATAGCTGTGAACGCCGATTATCGCCTCACGTGGGTCTACACCGGACTTCGTGAAGCTCTTGGTGTCATGGAGAAGGGAGGACATGATGATGCACAGAGCAAACAACCAACTATGTAACTCCGACCGTTGTTCTACAATGTCTCTTTGTTACCGAGAGTCGGACATAATGGGTAGGCAAACAAATTGCCGAGATGTGGGGAACCGGCAATCTCTTGTCGATGTCCGGTTTGGAATCGGACTTTTGTGAATGTAGATGTGGGGTTTCCGAATGTGATGCATCATCTCCATCGTCGCAACATTAGGTCTCAAACTCCGACGGTTACTGTATCTTGTTGTTCCTCTGTTCATCGTTAGCGACAAATCAGTCCGACAAGTGATGCGCGATACAGGCTCAACCGGAGAAAAGTGTCATCATGAAGCGCACTCACGACAAAGGGCAAGGTCCACGATCTTCCAAGAAGCCGCGTAAACAACGACCATGCTACAGCTGCGATGGTGAGTTTGGGAACCAAACAAAGATTTCTTATGGCTTGCTGACGCCCCCCAGAGTGCCGAAGGCTGAAGATGAAGTGTGATAGGCAGGGTTAGTCCTCACACCGTCCAGCGCTTATCTTCGAGTTGTGTTCCCTTGCTCAAACTGCGTGCGACGACAGCGAGCGACAATGTGTAATGCTCAGGACACCGCTCCGAGTAGGAGCCTAACTCGGTTTGTTTTTGGATAGCACTGTCTGTTATGTGCTGACGCTTTCTTCAGTAACGAGCCCGTCCCTACAGGGCCTGCCGCCTCAACTGTGCCCGTGGACATTCCTCAACCCCAGCCTCCTCCCTTATCTTCCGGTCGGCACGTTGCAGACGTAGAGCAAAGCTCAACCCCACGGCGACACCAAGATGTGCAGGGAGAAACGGGGCACTCGCCGGCGGGTTCCACACAGGCCGCGACTCGTGATCGCGCATCAGAGACCACCAGTGTCCAGCACAGTCCTGAGATTCGCGGGGAGCTGATGCACCTTGCACTGCTTGATCGCGCATTGGCTCTCCAGCAATCGTCAAGCCAGCCTTCACCTTCTTCCACTCAGCCGATAGCTTCCGAGCGGACAATCCAACATGGGGTGTCGAGCTGCGGGGCCTTACACGCTGACGCCGAGGACGAAGGAGGTTCTTATGGAACTCTGGTCATTACTCGAGGCGGCCGATCAGAGTACCTGGGCCCCACAGCAGGAAGTGAATGGCTCAAGGATGTACGTACAGCTATAAGACATTGCAGTCCAGGATGCCCGTTTACTCTTTACAGTCGGAGACTCAAGAGCTCTTTGATAGCGCCCCCGCAACTCGGCCGTCATCGCCGAAACTACCTGCTGCTTCGACGTACTCACATGGTGGGCAAACGGCTGCAAGGCCAATTGCTTTCCCATTCAATGAGTCTCCAGCCAGGATCAGTACCCGGGATCTCCTCGCGCAATTACTTCCTAAAGACGAGGCTTGGGCGTTAGCGGAATCCTACTACCGCTACTGTGCATGGCAGTGAGCATGACTCTTCTGGACTTAGAACAATCTCAACACCAAGCTGATGTCACAGTCACGATGTCGCACCCAAAAAGTACTTCAAGAGAACGTTTGACCGCGTTTATGCCTTATCGGAGGGTGAAGCCCCCTCGCCACCAGTGAATGCCCAAGAGATTGCTCTTGTCTTTATTATTATGGCTCAAGGGACTATGTTCAACATTGAGCTACCGCATTTCGACCCCTCTGCAGAGGCGTGGCTCCATCTCTCCGAACGGGCTCTTGTCAAGGGAGACTTTTTGTCTAACAATATGTTGGCGGGGTTGCAGACTCTGGTGTGTTGACTGTCTTTCTCCGTTGACGTTGTATAGCATTTAATGGCTCATGTTCACATCCAGCTGGACAAGGGCCATCGTGGCGAGTCCGCGTGGCCGCTGTGGGGCCTGGTTATGCGCCAAGTTCAGGCAGTGAGTGCCACGTCCCCTTGATGTCCGTTAACCCCATTGCAGATGGGCATGCACCGTGATGGGAGCCGTTGGAATCTCCCGAGCGATGTGGTTGAGGAGAGGCGCAAGGTCTTTTGGGAAGTTCAGGCCCAAGATACATTTCAAGCACATTGCTTCTCCAGACCGTGAGTCCCAGTCCGGCCTCACTAACCAGTTTACAGGGCGGCAATCAATCCAGAACATTGTGACACAGAGTTTCCCGCCGAACCGTCACTAAATGACAAAGGAGAGAAAAACTACACTATCTTAAGATATCAGCTTTCCCAGCTCTCCTCAGAGTAAGCGCAAAACGTCTATCGCGGAGAGGCTCGCTGAACTGATGTCAGGATTCTTAATATGGCTATGAAGGTTCGCAAGCCTCCATACTCGGACGTTGTGGACCTCGACTTTAGACTGTATGTCCCAGAGATCAGCAGCTTGTGCGCTTACAGTGTCAGCTGCGAGTTTGAGAGAAGCCTGCCATTTGCCCTTCGGAGCCGTGCCGCCTTGCTCTCCATGCCCTCTCGATATCCTCGAGATGAAGACGCCATCAACGCCTCACCAGATCCGTCACCGCGCTCCATGACTCTGAGCTTCCAGCAGATGAACCTTGCACTGAACATTTGCGAGACTGTGATCAATCTTCACCGACCGTACTACGCCAAGGCCCTCTACAATCACAACCACGATCCAGTCGAATCCCCATATGCACTGTCGTATCTAACCGTGATCGAACGCTGCGTCGTAGGTAACTGCCAGTTGCAACGCTGATATGACCAGACATTGATCAGCCTCGTACGCGACATCCATTCCCGTTTTCCTGCCGTTAGCACAAGGCAGTGGAACTGTTGGGTAAGTGACGCCTCAATCGATGGGGAAGAATAGCTAATTTCGCCCAAGTACCACGTATTTGGCTCAGTTCTTTGTCTCAGCACACTGGTATTCCGCGACGCGCGCAATCCTTTAGCTACTCTCGTCCTCACTCAAATCGATGTTGCAATCGGTCTATTCACGTCGCTCATTCAGCTTGGTGCAGCTACGCCTCGCTACCATCGAAATCTACAGTGGCTGATGAAACTCCGTTCCAGGGTCGCAACCAAGATCTCCACAGCGACCAGGGCGGGCGACCAGTATCCTCGGGCTCAGCGGGAGAGTAGTGATGGTGAAGACGGCGAGGACGTGGAGCTATTGGGCTGGCGTACCAGGCTTATTGAGCGTGCAGGGCAGGAGCAGACGACCATTCGTACAATCGGCACAACTCATCCCGCCACTCGCAGCCACGCTGTCCACGAAAAGGGTACACCTGGCAGCCAAGAGAGTATTCCCGCTGTCGCGGCCCAGTTGCTCCCAGAACCATTTGTTCCTCCAAGCTTGGAAACTCCGGAATCGATGAACGATCTTGTAAGAAACTGCTTGACAGCCAGGCTAACTCCATTAGTTACAAGACTTCTGGGACCCGATGCTCGTTCAGGACATCTTCGCTGTGCCGTATGTCCAGCTTGAGCAGCCGAATGTGAGTTCTGGACGTGTTCGAATAGAGGACTGATCGCATCGCAGCCATTTGTCACCAATGGAACAGGGTGGTGGAATAATGATAGCGTGCAAATGCAGTAGACCCTGTGGGGATGTAAAATGTAGCTCTGCTGTGCCGAGTATTGTACTTGCATTTGTATGGCTACTGTAGACGTGAGGTGACGGAGAAGGCCGACCCCGTCCGGGCGGAGCACAAAGGTCTAACTGATATCGCCGGGAGAGAGGCTGTAACGATAGGTTATTGCATCTCATGCAAACCGTATCGACTCCCAGTACGTCCGTCCCGGACTTTCTGCATGCACTCTACGCTTCTTTTGTACTCAACTTCGCCATTCGGACGTAAATGTTTAGGGAGTGGATTATGTCCGACCCTGCCAAGTTGCCGACTGCCGATGTCCAATGCCGAGATTCGCTTAGCGACGTCCGGAGATCCGGAGACAGCAATGGGCATAATGATCGGAGTTCCGATCTCAAAGAATCTCCTCCCCGGTCGCCAGTTGTTGTTCTTCTCACTTCGTCGGACGTCCAGGATCACATTTGTACATGAGGTTTGCTGGATCGCCTCACCGGCAAACACAGCGATGGGCACCAGCTGTTATATTGAGGCGAGCTACCTGCCTTGCCTCTCTCCCAACTACCTTTCCATCCGCTCGTCACACCAAGCTACCTGCATCACCTCGACTACATTCATAGTCAAATATGACTGTCCAGCGCCTCAGACTTGCCCTCATCGGCCTTGGCCGTCTCGGAGTCATCCGTGCGCGCATCCTGGCTTTCCAGCAGCCGACCATCGACCTCGTAGCCGTGTGCGACACCAAGCCCGGCGCCGAGGAGTGGGCGAAGGAGAACCTTCCGGCATCGGTGCAGTTCTACGCCGATCCCGAGGATATGATGAGGAACAGCGGCGCCGAGGCCGTCCTCATCTCCACTGCAACTGCTACCCATGCGCCGTTGATCATTCAGGCACTTGAGAACGATCTTGTGAGCTCTCTACCGCGACAAACCACTGACAAGGCAGCACGTCATGTGTGAAAAGCCCATCTCTGTCGACACCATTACGACCAGGGACGTGCTCGCCAAGGCGGCTGAGAAACCGCACCTCAAGTTCTTCGTTCCCTTCTCCCGTCGTTGTTCGTACATTAACTATGATACGCATATTGACGTGCAGTTGACGACTCGTTCCGTCACGCGAAACAGCTCGTGGACAGCGGCGCTCTCGGTGAGATCCACGCAGTGGAGACGTCCTGTCTTGACAAGCAAGATCCCACGGGTAAGTTGTTCTTGCTCAAACATGCGGCTGAATTTCAGGCTTCTTTGTCACATTCTCCGCCCAGTCTGGCGGCATCTTTGTTGACATGGGTGTTCACGACGTCGATATCGGGCGGTACTATCTCGACGTCAAGAAGGGCCTCACCAACCCAAAGAAGGAAGTAAACCGCGTGATTGCCATGGGACAGCAGGTTGTGTATGGGGAGCTTGCCAAGTATAATGACTGCGACAATGGGTGGGGTATTGTCGAATTTGCAAACGGCAAGATCCTGACCACCCACCTTGGACGCACACTTACCAACGGTCATGAAGGTAAGTACCCGACCGGCACCGACCCATGCAAAGCTGACATCATGCAGGCTCTACCAGGCTGTGCGGTACCAAGGGCCACTCAATCATCAGCGGAAACTCGAATGCGAACCGCGTGGAGATCCGTGACAGCTACGGCGTGCGCACAGAGACGACCCCCGACGCGTTTGCGCTGTACGACAGGTCTTTCATCAACGATCTCATCGAGTTCTCCGGTGCAGTTCTGGAAAACAAGCCTCTCACTTGCACGCCCGAGGACGCGTATGCGGCCGGAAAGATTGCGGCTGCCCTCCAACACTCGTTCCGGATTGGAAAGCCAGTGTACTTTGACGACGAGGGGATGCCGATCATGGAGACCTTGAAGGCAAATGGTGTCAACGGCGTCAATGGGCACAGCGGCGCAAACGGTGTCAATGGACACTGAGTAGATTCTTGTCGCTGTACGGACGATGCTATAAACGCGATACTGGGCTCACGAGTGCGTTTCTGCTAACCGGCGTTGAACATTGCCGCAGTTGCTTGTAGACGTCAACCTCTCTTGAACAATACATTTGTCTGCATCACGGGGCCTACTGGCTTGAAAATCAAAGCTTCGCGGCGATGCACTTCTTGAAGCGGCTTTCAGCCTCTTCAAAGTTGATCACGTTCCAGATGGCCTCGAGGTACTGAGGAGGTCAGCCATGGGAGAGCCAGCAACTCACCTCAGCCTTGACATTCTTGTACTGAAGGTAGAAAGCGTGCTCCCAGATGTCAATGCCAATAATGGGGACGTGGGCTATAGTTAGTTAGAGATCACACTCCTGGGACTCACTGAGCAGACGGTCCTGGTTCAGCGTGGTGGACACCTCTAGCCTTTGGGCGGCGGCGTTCCATCCGACCCATCCCCAGCCAGAACCCTGGATTGCCGCAGTCCGAGTGTTGACCTGAGACTTCAGGGCATCCAGTGAGCCAAAGTCCTTTTCAATCTGCTTGAGAAGGGTTGGCGCTGCGGCTGGCTTGGAGGCTGCTGCCGACGCCGGGGCCAAGTTTGTCCAGAACAACTGATGGTTAGCAGAAACTACGGCTGCGTAGGACAAAGGGCGAGTCTTCTCACAGAGTGGTTGCTACGGAAAGTGTTAGTACAGATTAAGCACATCAAGCCCTCGTGATCACTCACACATGACCTCCAAGGTTGAACTGAAGAGCAGGCTGGAGAGAGATGATGCCGGCGGTGTTTCCCTCGTCGCTAAACTTGGCGAGCGACTCCTCGGCGGCGTTCAGCCCGTTGACGTAGTTCTGGTGGTGCTTGCTATGGTGGAGAACCATGATCTCCTCACAAATGTACGGCTCCAGAGCCTGGAGTTAGAGTTGTCGCGGAGTTGTCTCGGGACTGACATTGTACTCGTACGGCAGGGCCGGAAGGGTGTGTCGCTTGAAATGGGTAGTCATTGTGTGAGCTGCGATTCGACAAAGCAAACAGTGGAAAAGGAATGGGAATCAAACCAAGTCATTCCTATGGCCCTGTATATAACCATTGCCACAGACCTTTCCACGTCCTGTTCTGACGTCGGCCAACTCCTGCTCACTGTTGAGGTCATCGTCTAGTGACTGTGATTTGTCAGAAATGGCGTGGAATGGGAAATAGGGCCATGGGAGTGATTGCGCCAAATACAATGGGGCAGGGTTGACTTTCGGTGTCTCTGTGCGCATGTGTTGGTAGCCCACAATGCAACGGCCGACTCGGCACAACAATTGCCTCTCCGATATCAGTCCACCATCCGATAGTGTGAATGCTTGCGGGGCGCCATTTTTTGTGGAATGTATCGATTGTAGCAAAAAGGGCGCGACGCGTGGGGTGGGCGGTGCCTGGCGCCGGCGCCATGCGACGCGTCTTTATGACCGTGGCGAATGACCGTAATGGTCTCACATCTTCGAGGCAATTTGAGGCCAAACCAGTGTCCCAAGCGGTGTAACAAGCGGTGTGGATACGTGTACGTGGTACCTACCAGATCACATAGAGTGGTTAGGTCCACGAAGCTGGTACGGATTATGGCCTTGGATTAAAGAGCTAGATGACACCATAAATACGACCCAATGAACAGGCACACCTGTTTTAGAACCCGTTCGAACTCGCCACCCTGCAACGATATCTACGCCTACATCATCAATCTACACCGAACATGACTATCTTTCCCAAGCGCCTTGACTTTGCCGTCGACATGGTCGACCAGAATGTGAGTAGATGCTGGGAGCCAAGTATTAATATTGTCCACAGTGCGTTGAAGCGGTCCGCGACTCTATCAGCGGCGTATCAGGTGAGCAAAAAGGCGGCTCAACATCTAATCACTCAGGACTGCAAAGCTACGAGATCGACTTGAGTACAAACCGCGTCACAGTGTTTACCGAAGGTACGACTCCAACTGTGAGCTAGATCCCAAGCTGACATTCAGCTCCCCCTGCCAACATTATCAGTGCCCTGAAGGGGACCGGACGCCAGGTTATCGTGCGGGGCCCAAATGTCAATGGTGGCGCGTCTCAAGCCGCGGTCTCCATCCTTGAGATCCCAGCCTCTCATCGCACTTCTTCCTCCACAAGTGACTGTCGCCCGATAGCCGGGCTTGCCGACGATGAGCCCCAGCGGGTCTTTGGACTGTGCCGCTTTGTGCAGACCCAGCCGGGCTCCGTTCTGGTAGATTTGACTGTCCGACTGCCCTTGGCGGACACTGGGTCTCTAAGCCGTTTCACAGCCTACATTTCGTCGTCTGGGAACCTGACCGACCCGCCGCTCACGACCGGCAAAGCCCTGGTTCCGCTCGGTGAGGTCCAACCGCGCGAAGGTGGATACGGTGATCTTTTGTGCGAGGTGTCTGGGAACATAGATCAGTGGATTGGACGGGGATGCGTGGTGCAAGGAACTGCCGACACGACAAAGGCTCCCGTGTTTGCTGGTGTTGTGGCCCGGAGTGCTGGTGAGTGGGGTAACACGAAGACTGTCTGCGCTTGTAGTGGACGACAGGTGTGGGAGGTCAATGATCCACTTCGTGGTGCGCTGTAGTGTGATTGTCTGATGTATCAAATGTAGCCGAAGTACAGTACATTGGCGGCTAAAATAGATTTCCCGTCAAACAAAGGTGGGATTCTAGTCAAGAATTGGAGATCACGGTCAGACATCCCAGGACACTTGTCAGGCGACGTAAGGAAAAGCAAAACGGAACTGAAGGACACAGCACTATACGGAAAAACCGCGGAGAACAAAGCGCAGAGATGGACAGTATCAAACGAGCAATGGCCAGTGGGCGCGCTCTGGCCCATCAAAGGACAAGGCTGAGGAATGCGCCGCTCAAGAGCCGTCCTGAGGTGTGGCGTTAATCAGTGACCACCACACGCCACTGTTTAGTGGTGTCTGTTGTCGATCCAACCGAACTGTGTGAGGCGCCGCTACGACCGCCGCTCAGGCCCAGCAGTGTCCGCAGAAACGCAGAGGGGGGAACAGTCAAACATGACAGTCTTCAGGCATACGAACACTTCGACAGTCAAGCTGTCGTGCGGGGCGAGCCGCCTAAGTCCCATGGTTGTGGGTTGAGCTGCATCACAGAAGAGGTTCGAGATCCGGCTTAGTAGCTTGTTGTCCTATGTTGAGACCGTTGGTTATTCAAAGTTCTAAGGCAGAAGACATCTTGGTCAGCTCCCGGGGTCACCAATAGTAACCTCAGGACGCCAACAGAAACGGAGGTGAGTATAGACCATGGACCCGAATGAGCCTTAACCCGCGTCTCTGCCACGTTCCATGACGCCAGGCGCCTTGCCCTTCTTTCGAATCGTCTATTTGGGGGTGGGGGGATGGGGAAGCGTATTCCACTACCTCGATACGATCCATGCTTGTAGGTTCTTCTAGGGGGAGTGAGAAAGTCCCCGCTCTCAGGCTTGGGAATGTGCTAATTATGGGCCCCCTTTTTTATTCCCATGGCGGCCCGGCACCTTGCCATTCTTAAGGCCCATCAAACCCGTCATGATCTTGAAGGCTTTGACTGTGTCAAGAATCAGCCTAAGCAGAGAAAGGAGTCACCTGTCAATCGATCACATTGGGACGGCAGACTGAGACGTTTGATTTGCATCTTGAGTGTCTGTCACTTGCCGCCGCTGTTAGACCGGCAGAGGTGACGCCACAGTCTTTGAGACGCCTGTGTTGTCGGCGGTGTGTGATGCGCGACGGGCAGCGACGGTTCGTGCCGTGAATTGTGAATTCGTCGACCTGCAGATCGACCTCTCACACGCTCGGATGCTCACGACGAGCAAGGCGACCATAGCGACCACCACCCCTGGGTAGTGTAGAGAAACATGGCGCTTCAGAGCTGATGGCGATAAGCGCAAGATGCCGACGCGTTACCGAAAAGCCCAGGCACCACCAAACTTGGCGCTGTCATTGTCACCTCCGGAGGCGGCGCCACCGTTCTAAAAGAGAACTGTATCTGTCCGCTTGGCATCCGATGAGCTTGATTTCTTTGTCCTCGGTGACTGGCGTGCAGGTCGGATGCCTCCGCCTGTTGCACAAAGGCCCAACCGGCGCAGCCGGGCATTGCACATGGAGTATTGCAGCTGACAAAGTGCACTCTGCAACTGTCCCCTCCATTTGGCAACTGATGACTTGAAAGCTCCCCTGACGCCAGCGGGCAGCTGTTTGAAATGGGTCTCAATGCCTCACAGTGTATTGACTGTATGTATAGTACACACAACGGTGGACATTTTGCGGCTCTATGGCTTCTTCCGAATCATCGTGCTGTTTCCCACGTTTGTGGGTCCCCTTTCGATGACTCACTGCAGAATCTTACGCCCCGCTTCTCCCCCCACAGTTCAGACAGTCACCCCTCGACGGGTACCGCGCTCGCCACAGGCAAACGCATGCTGAGGCTCTCTCTCGCAACTGTTGCTGTTTTGCTCTCAGCTGGATTATAGCAGCCCACACAGGGTACTGCCTGATTATGGTTCTTGTAACGAAAGGAAGCGTGTTCGATCGGCAGGCACCCGATCAAGGATCGACACGGTGGTTGTCTTTGATGAATGTCTCTTCAGAGAGCACCCGCGCGCAAGCAAAGTGATAAAACAAACCCAAATAACTCCCTTTGGGAAGCTACCTCTGGCAGCCAGACTTTATGGGCATGTTCCATTCCGCGAATGTTCTGGATCAAGGCACATATCTCGGAACAAAGCACACACGGAAGTACCTGGCTCATATGGCCTTTTTGTCCTTGGCCGCCGACCCAGACTATCGGCACTTTCACGGACCGCTTCAGAGAGTGACCGCGAGCTCCCTGATGCCGCCATTACGACCCTAGAATTACCCACGATTAAAAGTGGGTGTGACTCACGGCATGCCGTTCGGGTCCCTGTGATAACCCTCTGTTTGTGCAGTCACATCATGTCGCTTCCGAGCCTCCGGTCCATGGCCGATGGGCTTCTAAACCTTCTGCATTCCGTGGACCTTGATCGTAGATAGGGTCCGGGCGCCACATCGGTCGAAAGCCTGGATAAACAGAACCAAAAGGACGAGATCTCCCAGATACTCTGCAGATCTCGTGTGTCGCGTGCGACACATCATGGTTAACACTGCGGAACAAACCTTGACTTGAAGCCCTGCAGCCGCGGGTGCAGTACGTATGTCCCGTCGCGTTTTCCATCGCGACGTGCCCGACTTATTCGAGAACCATGGCGTGGACCATGGCGTGGAGCATGGCGCAGACCATGGCGTCGCGGAGAGACAACGAGAGGTGGCCCTGCCGACTAGTCTGGGCCTGTCGATCTTCAAATGCCGGCCATGTCTCTCTGAGCTCATACCGACGATCTAGGTGCAATCTCTTGTGCGTGTCATATCACACTGCTGCTCCCTGTGCGCCAACCGCCTGTGTCACTCAACGACGGGGAGAGGGCCTCTTTTGTATCACAGCACTGACTCTTCCCCCGGAGGGTAAACGTGGGCCCGTGGGTGTAGTTGTTCTGTAGGAAAGCAGAACCTCCTCTTGTCACGGACGCACGTTCTGGGGCCAGATCATTGAGTGCTGAAGACCGCTCTTCAGAAATCTATAAAGAGTGCCACTTTCCCGCACTTTGACGAAATCAACACCCCCTTGGCGACAACCCCAGCCTCATCAACATGTTTGGCCTTCTTCACGCCGTTCTCCTTGTGTCGCCCGTCCTCGCTGGAGGCGGTCAACTTTGTTCGACTACCCAAACCGTGACCCACACGGACACTTACACGACTACTTCGGTTGTTCCTTCGGTCACCACCACCATTGTCACCGCCACTGACACCGCCACACAGTCCGAGACTGTCTCTGTCACCGAGTAAGTTGCCTGCCACTCCCAAGCCTCCAAAGCTGACAATCTAGGACCGAGACATCTGTCCTTCCCGAGATCACCACCACGGTCAGCGCTCCCACTCACTCGACCGACTGGGTCACCGAGCACACCTCGTCTCCGTCTCTGGTTCCGGTCACCCAGACGGACTTCACTACGGTTACCCCCCATGTCACCTCGGAGATTCCTCAGTCCACGGACACCAAGGTCATCTCCCAGGTCCTGACCACCTGCAAGACCAAGCTTGAGCCACGTGCCACCCCCGTCGCTCGCGCTGCCCGATTTGTCAAGCGCGCCATCACTGGTGAGGGCGGCGGTGGCGGCGGTGGCGGCGCCGGCGGCGGTGAAGACGATTGCCGCGACAGCAGCAACAACTGCGGCTGCAAGACGATCAAGGTCACCGTTTACACGTCCAAATGGGTCACTGCCACCTCGACTGATGTCACTACCGCCACTCAGACCGACCATGTTACCGAGACCATCACGGATGTCACCACCACCACCTTCCACGAGACCTCGACGACCCAGCCGATTGCCACTGAGACCAGCTACTACGCTGACACTACCCTCACGACAACGGGTGAGTACATGACCGCTACATCAGTATTACACATTTCTGACCCCTCAGATGTCAGCTACTACCCTGTTACCACCACTGTCGCGACTATCACTGAGACCGAGACGGCCCCGGTCGTGACCGACTGGACTCTTGGCCCGACTCCCACCGTTACCGTCACGACTACGTCGTACACCTCCACTAAGCTCCTTGGTTACGGTGCGTGTGGTCCCCATGCCACCAGCACCGCGTAAGCGCTTGCAACGGGAAGGATGATCGGCCCGATGAGAAATGGATGGTTAGCCAGATACGAATTAGTCACACATGAGACGATGTTGTTGCATGAAGTTGGTTATAATTGTGAACATTGCCGATTGTAATCGGCCCTAGCGATTCTTGGCTTCCAATTCATCCAGCCGTTTGTGGATCTTAGTGAGCTCTTCGAGTATCTCCGAATCGGTACTCGCGGTGGTGCAGACGTCAGCAATATCACGCAGGTCACTTACTCAGGGAATGATTTGACGAGATCTTCAAAGCGTGTTATCGTCACTTTACCGCTCGGGTCGTGAGACTCTGGGTTGCGCACGTTGGGGTCCTCATCATCCTCCGCAATCGGTTCGGCAAAATAGTCGTGGAGCAGACCACGCCGAGAGTGCGCTTCCGACTCGTACAAGGCGATGAGAGACAGCGGAATGAAGAAGATGAACGTCATTACGGCCTTGTTGATGGCAACGTATGTCTTCCTATTGACAATTGGCTCAATAGGGACGATAAAGAGGACCTCGATGAGGTTGAATGGTGGGGGATACACAAAACGGTCTGGTGCACGAACTAGGGGTCAGCTCATATCACGGAAGATCCTCACTCATGTCAATTGTCTTGCCCGCGAAGAATGTAAGGTATTCATCCGTGGCGTTGTCGTAGATCACGCCGTACGCGGTTCCAAAGAGGGCGATTAGAATGTTGAGCAGAATGATGACCGTCAGGAAGTTCCAAAAGTAGTACACGATCGTCCCGTATGGCGGTCCAAAGTTTTTGGCGGCTGAGTCAAAGTCGGGGTCGCCGAGGATTGCGCGCCCGAGATTGTTGATCAGTTGCCAAAGACCGTAGTCGTCGACTTCCTGGTCGGCCATGTCGAGAGCGTACATGGACTGGACAAACCCAATAGCGAGGATGCCGAGAAGAATAAAGAAGATGGCCGACTCGCGCAGCATTCGGAACACTACTACCTGCAGCACGCCCACGGTCTTGAACCCCTCAAACACCGTAATGAGACGCAGCCAGATGAGCGGTGAAACGCACGCAAGGATCTGGAAGCTGCGGTAGTGCAGCTCCTTGCGCTCCTCGCTCTCAGAATCCAACCTGATCCCCGCAACGCGGATCATGAATGCGCTCAACAGTAGGACGTAGGTAATAAGACTGTTGATAGTCCAGAATTTCTGATAGTGGCATTAGTAGAATAGCAGATATGTGTTCTCACAAAGAGGACTGCAATCGAGGATGAGATACCGATGCTCTGAATGTCAACAATGGTCAGTAAGTGCACCTTACTTTGATGACGCGGCGAAGCTCTATCTGTCAGTTTCAGTGAATAAGACGCGGACGCACCGTCGATAAGGAACGCAAACGTCATGACGTAAAGCGCAATCTCCCAGATGTCAAACTTGTGGAGCGGATCAGTCGCCTCGATAGGGCTAAGCTGTTAACACCATCAGGTTGGCTCAGCCCACACCTTTTCACAGCTTGCGAGTAGATGAACAAAAACACTAGCCAGACGACAATCTTGAAGTAGTTCTGGTAGCGCGGTACGGCCAGACGACTGGGGTTGAAATGGTCCCAGAATCCGCCACGATCCTGTGCTTTGTGGTACTCAACGTAATCGATGTCGCCCTCGCCATTGTTACACTGCACCCACTCTCCGGTCCAGAGCGCATGAACCACAGTCTGAGCCTCGTTTGATGAAAGGAAGAGCTGCGGAGGGGTCAGCACCCGTTACACCCGGTGACGCACTGTACAATGCTGATCAATCGCAAGCTCTAGAGCACACGTGGCTGCAGAGGTTTCTCCATCGCGCTGGGTATACCGCAGGCGTGTGCTCATAACGCTTGGTAATCGATGGCGGGGCACATCGTGGGTCAGCCGCCGCGCAATCATCTCACACGCTGTTGCTCGGCACAGATTCTCTTGATAATCCGCCTGGTTTGTTTGGCCTTCTTCGAGGAACATGCGCCGTGCAGCTAGGAGACTGGTGTAAGCGATGGCGCTTCTGCATCAACCGTACCAGAATGGAACAGATTCGCAAAAATCCCCTCCAGCCTTGTAGTATGCCTTGACGACTTGCGGGGTGACAATGTCAGAGGTCGGGGACGTGATGTCGTCCAATTCCACCTGGATGGGCAGCAGGACATTGGTCATTGCGCGCACTCGGCGTATAATCACTAGAGCACGTTAGCATGAGGGATGCATCGGCCGGACGTACAGGTAACGGTATCCGGCTCTGGCTCGAGCGACGCCGTGCTGGTGAACGACCGCCGGTCCTCGACATCCTGCGCATCAGCAGTCTTACTCAACAAATGCCTCACAAAGTCGCTCATGATTTCAGTGATTGTTGGATAGATAGAGGACAAGACTGAAATCGGGACATCGAACTGGTCTCATGTCTAACAGTTGAGCTTTGGTTGTCGCAAACAGTTGTCGGGTTGAGGCTGGTACGTATCTTGGAGACGACGTCATATCGAATTGTCTCGTTGTTGTCGTCATCAATCCCTTCCGGTCTCCACATTCTGCATCACGTGCATCTGTTGCACAGATAAAGCGACAGCGAGATCAAGAAACGACTCGGCTTATCATGCTTATCGGCAAAGATCTGCGTGCCATCGATGCACTGTAGACTTCACTGACAGGAGCCCTTGCGACCTTCCGGCGCGGCAGGTTGCACCGCAGCTACAAGGGCTACAATACGCTGTAGGGGTGCCAGAAGCAAGTGAAGAGCTACAGAACGGGACAAGGGATCGCTCAGGAGAAAGTAACGCAGCTGGACGAACGAAGCTGGACGAACGAGAAGAGGGTGCGCCAAGAACAGCTGGCACAATGTTGCTCTACCTCATTGTTGGATAACATCGCGTTCCGGTTGCGGACGCGTGGGCTGCGTGGAACCAGCTTCGAGCTCAGCTCTCTCGTTTTCATCCCTGCATAAACGTACTACCTCGCAGACTCGAGGTACGAAGGCTACCATAGCTCGCACTACGTAACAACAGCGAGGGCTCCTAGGACCACAAGAGCAACTACCACGTGCCGGACGTAAATAGATCTCGTAGCGGCACTGCGCCCGTTCGCCAAGTCGCAATGTGCAGCAACGCATCCCCTCTGCTCGCCCTCATTGAGGCATAGTCTAAACTTTTCTTCATCGCCATCTTTGGGATTGGGAAGTAGGCAGTTGACCGTGGGTGGAATGCTTGAGCAACTGTAGGGCCTGTCGTACTCGGTGTCGTGGTTGTCTACCCACAGCTGGCCGTCGAACCGGAGGCAGCAGTTCTCCGTGGCGCCGGCCTTGCCGGCGAGGGTTCGGTTGGTGTCACGGCCGCAAGGGAGATGGGCGCAGACCAAGGCACGAGGATTGGTGGTAGCGTTGGGCCACCGCGGCTTGGCCCCGTAGCACATACCCGGTGTATCCGCATAGGTCACCCTAGAGGTGTTTGCCGTGGTGGTGGTCGAGACTGCGAGATCGCTAGACAACGAGACTGCCGAAGACATGTTGAAGGCTGGGGATATGTAGTTGCGAGGACCTCATGAGTCGATGCCCTCATAAAATATTGATCATGCCCTTATAAAGTATTGATCCGTGGTTCAGAAGGTCACATGTATAGACAAGGTTGCTGGTAACCTAGACATGCTGTCTTGGCAGCGACATCCCAGGTCCAAGGCCCATCACACATTGGGCAATGTCCAATGTCGTCGAGACATAAGTCGCCCAGGCTCACCAGTTTCCTCACGTGCATGTAAGAGCTTGTTATCGGTACCTCTCATTGTCAGTACAGCACCCACCTCGACGGTTTGGTACCTCAAACCGGAAGTTGCACTTCAAGCCGGGCACCACACATCAGGTGCTGATCGTGGGTAGCACGTTCGGACCACTCCAACTCTTCAGGGGGGGGGGGGGGGGGCACGCACCAAGCTTCCACTGCACTAAGGCCGACCATTGGGCCGGTCGTCCCAGTTCGAAATCAAAAAGAATCAAAAGAAGCGTGACAAGTCGAGATGAACGAGAATCCAATGACTAACTCGCTACTGACAGTGCCTAACGACGCGGTTGTGTAGCGTGAAACTCTCACCAGAAACTCTAAAATAAAGAACACACGTGAGGACCATGCAGAATGCGGTCATCAGAGCCTAGGCACGCAACAACGCCCTAGGCTCTAGGCTCTGTAACAGTCCTCCCGATTCTTCATCCGGATTCCTGGCAGCATGGCCCATACCAGAGGAGAGTCAGAAGTTGCCCCTCTGCGAGACGGTCGACTATTCTTCTTTGTGCCTTGCTTCGAAGAAACGAGAGAACAGACTGATAGTGGCTACCGACAAGTTAAGCTGTCATTCTGATCTGCGCTCTGATTTCACTGCTCGCCACCTATGCTGCACACCGCCCCCCCCCCCCCCCCCCCCCCCCCCCCCCCCCCCCCCCCTCCCCACCTTTCCCCTTCATCACCCGCTGCCACAGAGACTAGAGCCTCAAAGGTTACAAGGCGTGCGACATTCGCGTTGTAATCCCAGTTTGCGGCAGACGCAATAGAGCGTAGCAGAAGGTTCAGCGGCCACGCTGCCAACGCCGAGCCTGCACGGATCGACACAGCGACCTTCCAGACTCCGCGGGCCAAAGCGTTGGTGAGCCTAAGTTTAGGCAGCCACACTCAGCAGTACTTGCGTGAGTGTGCTTGAAATGCAGAATCGGTCCAGATGCAGGACAAACCGAAAACTCCAATGAATGAAGCAATCACACATGCCAGAAGGCAGTGCTTGCCAGAGAACAGGGCTTGCAAGAAGACAGTGCTTGCCAGAAGACAGTGCTCCCTGTCTAGAGCTGCCGGGAGAGGATTCATCAGAAAAGGGGTATGCCTCTGTCTGTTCTCTGTGCTACTTGCCCTGCCCGCTGTGCACTGCAGAGCGCGGAATGGTCTTGCGTGAGCGTCTAAGAAAGCTTAGTTCGAATGGCAACTCCAACGACACGAGAGTGATCGAGAGCTATGGGGATGTGATCAACGACAGTGCACCATGCTGGAGGCCGCGCGTCCTTCTGGTCCCCACTCCAGGACAGTCTGGCTGCGTAATAAGGAGATCCGGACACTTCGTGACGCACTCCAATGTCATTTTGTTTGTAATCAATCAATGATGATTGCATAAATTGCCATCTATCCGGTTGCTGTAGGGCTGTGGAGCCTGCTTTAGAGCGGGTGTGGCTCTACAGCAGCGGTGCAATCGTACAGCCTCCGTAGTGTCAAGCGTTTTTCAGTTCAGTAGTTTCAGTAGCTTATTGTCGACAACCTTGTTAACCTCTGACGGTAGAAGCCTCCACAATGCTTCCAATTCTAAGGTCATTCCCCATTCCCCTACGAACCTTCTGTAACTCCGGCAGTGCTGCGGCGCTGCGTATTATTATCGGCCAGCTCCACTGGGCGATACTACACTGCTCTGTGGCGACATAGCTGTGGTGCTAACTAGCGTATCCAGAAAACTCCGAGGGCATGTGACCTCGGTGCGTGGTGCTTAATTTGCTTCCAGCCTGCAAATGTCGGAATGGGATATGGTGCTGCGCCTCTGCACAGCCAGGCACCAGTGCTATACATTACACCGCCAAGAGAATGCAAAGCTCATACTCTGGGGAGAAGGGGAATGTATGCTGGTTTGTGATGTTCTCAAGTCCTTCGAAGGACGCGTAAGCTTCTCAAGAGCAAGAGGGCAGTGAGACCTGGGAGTATGAGGATGTTGAAAGAAACAGAAACGCGGAAGGGAGTGCTCGAGCACGATATAAAATCGATCATGACGGAGCGATTTGCACCCCAATCCACATCCTCTTTTGTCCTCGCTCAACTTGAACAACACGCAATATGCTTCTTGACACCGTTCTGTTCACCGTGCTCGGTAAGTTTGACCTCTGAGCTCCCTGTTCAAACTTTTGCAATGTCCTAACGCCCAGCCGTCGTAGCCACCTGCGCCACTCCGCTCCCCGCCTCCACTTCTAAGAGTGCGGCCGCCATGACTTTCCATTTTCTCAAGCCCAGGTCTCACAGCACTTGCAAAAGTACTTGCGAGTCCCTGGATGTCGCCAAAGTGATTTGCAGCGAGACGGGGCCCTGGCTGTACAACACCACCGTGCCGTGCCTGTTGACCATTTGCGACGTGAGTCTCCTGCCTGGCGTTAATCTGGCCAAGATCCAGGACTGTTAAGATTGCCCCGGCTTTAGTCCCTTGTCGCTTACCGTTACAGTGGAACAACCTTGCAGAGTACCGGAGGTGCGACGCCTGCCTGGGCACGGACCCCGATGTGTCCTTGGCCGCGATTGCTGAACTGCTCGAGGTTTGCAACGAAGCCAAACTGACTGTCATAAACGAGCAGAATACTCCTGACTGCCAGTGTAGGTAGATAACAAAGAGTGACTTTCACTGTCATTCAATAGCATTAGCCATACAGCATACTGACAGTCGACAGGCTGAAGGACCTCATTGTGGCCGTCCATCCCAATTATACGTTTTTTTACCTGCCTCGTTGAATTCGCGCGCCGACTTTTGAATATTTAACCGCTCTGTTACTCGCAGACTGTGGGATAACAAAGTTCAGAAACACAGAACAGCAAATGAAGACAAGAAACGCACACGGAAATAATAATGGAAAAGTTTATACGTTTTAGTCAACACTCAAGGATCAGTTTGTTAGTTAATGCTGTGATGCGACAATGTAAACTTGAGGTACCCGACGGTCACCACCCTTCGTTCCTCACTTACGCCATCGCCGAGAGACAGTGCGGTCACTGTGCACTCCTTAGACGATCGCCTCCTCGGAACATTTAATGCGATGCACAAGAACTTTGGGGTGTGTGGATGTTGCTGGGGTCGAGGGCCTGGACTTGACACCAAACGGGCTCAACTGACCGCGTCTGCTCAGGGCTCACAAGGCTTTTAAGCTTTCTGGGATTTGTCCCCACGTGTGTTAAAGCATGTTAAGCAGAGTGCGCAGAGTACGCGTCCAGACGCGTCCACCGTGAGTTTCCACAGCGAGAGACATCCAGGAGGCTGTCAAATCCGTCGGAAGCGAATGTGGGCCAAACCTCCCAGGTCTCGATGAACCCACCTTTTGTTCCTGGTCCATGCTGGCATGTCCTACCGACAAAATTCCTGCAAAAGCCTTAATCAATGGTCTCGACTACCCCTAGGGCAGTGCAGCCACATGGGAGAACGAGCGGAAGCCCAGGAGCAGTCGAGTGCGGTAGCCGTTTCGGGGTTGGAACAAAGTAAGACGCATCGCAAAGCAATAGGGCTTCTGAATCACCCGGTCCCTTTCCCCTCTCGGAGCCGTTTCGGCCCGGATCCCGTAAATTGTGAGTACAGATGCTAAGAAGGTTATCCCCGATATACGCTCTCCCCACAGCGCGTCGCAGCAGCGCAATCTGGGACCCGATCTCTGGTGTGTCTGACCCTTGTAACAGAGTGCGGAAGGCTGCTGCTCCGTCGGAAAGCGAACTTGGCTGTCTGACGGGGAAGAGGGGGGTGGTGGGGAGGGGGGAGGAGTGGGTCGTGGAGAATTGGACCAAAGAGGCGGATCGAAAGCTCCAAACGGTTCAAGCGGTTCAAGAAGGACAGGACAGGCTGAACACGACACCGAAGAGTATAAAAGACTTCTCCGGATACAACAACTCTCCAGCTCTCTGAACTCTCTCAACACAACTCACCGGCCCAACATGCTCTTCAACACCATTGTCGCCTCGTCCTTTGGTGAGTGCTTCCGTGCATCTTCGGAGGATGCTCCGACTGAGACAACTTTCTAACCGCCACAGTCGTCGTTGCCTCTGCCTCGACTGTCGCCACACCCAACCTCCTGGCACGCCAGCTCGCGGGAGGCCTCCCTTCGAACTGCATGTCCCAATGCCAGGCTTTCACTTCTGCCGCCGACGCGTGCTTCAGCGGAAGCACCGATGCGTGCCTCGATGCCGTCTGCAACGTGAGTTGAGTCCCACTCTTGCCTGCCGGCTGTACCAGCCTGCACATCGATAGCTTGGTGCCCCATTCCGTACAGCCAGCGATGCTAACACACCCAGGCAAACATGGCGGCACTGGACAGCTGTGTCAAGTGCCTGGATGCCTCCGGTGCCAATCTCGGTTCTACTGTTAGCCAGCTCAAGTCAAGCTGCCAGGCGCTGGGCAAGAACAAGGGAGGCTCGGCTGGCGCCACCAACGTCAACAATGACCCCAGCGCCGCCTCGCCGTCCTCCTTCGGCAACGGCAACACTAACAACGGCAACACCGGTACCAACCAGCCGCAGGGTATCAGCTTCGACGGCAGCAATGGCGGCGCCAGCATGAGCGGTGCCGCCAACCCGTACAACACAGCCGGCAGCGTGCCCAACACCCAGAACCAGCCCAACACGCGCCCCCCGGCCAACGGTGCTAACGTGAGTAGTTGCTGCAATCTCAAGTTTAATGGAACGGAACTGCCGGCTAACCCTCGCAGTCTCGCACCGTCGCCTCCCTCGGTCTCCTCGCCGTTTCGGTCGCCGTCGCGCTGTTCTAATTTCTGCTGTAGACCTGGACACTGCTAATCTATTACCCTCCCATGCATATAAGTAAAAACCATATTTTTCCTTATTGCTTGTCAGGAAGTGGACCCGATGGCGGACCACAGCCCTGAACCTTTCGAGTGATTTCGGTGTAGGTCCAGAAATTGCCGATGTATCACTCTAACTCGACTGCGCCAACTCGGCAGCTCGGCAGCTTGGCAGGCTTGGATAGCATTTGCTGCCGAGCTTCTTGTTGGGCTTTCCAGGCCAGACTGGGGAGTCTTCTTTCCCTCTCCTTCCCGTCGACGTTTCACACCACGTAGACACGGGATGTTGACAGTCGCACTGAAGCCCAAAAACACTACTGGATCGCATCGTATCAATGCTGTGAGTGGAAACCCTGGGGCGGGGTACGGCCCGACGTATGAGGTGACGGCATCCAACTCCTGAGGACCACCGGGTACCTTCTGCACCCTTGCAATCGGCCTCTCAGTGTGCTCGAATGCTTTGAGTTGCTAAAGCGGAAGGCGCAAAAAATGAGTTCCCATCCGCGCGGAAAGCAGTAGTGACAGGAACAACGATTCCGCATCCGGTCCAGAAGTTTCAGAAGAGTTTGGCTGCTGTTGTGATCCGGAACACTTTCGCCCAGCTTTCAGGGAATTCTAGACCGAGCGGATGTTAACAAGGTTAACGACGATAGGCGTCGTCTGCGCTCCGTGTGGGCGGGGGCAAATGACCAAGAACGGTAGTACGTAGTATCTAGAATGTGGATGACGGTAAAGGACGCACAACACGCAGCGATGCCGTTCGATTCATAGCACAAGATACATAAAGTCATTTTGCCGATACTTCTCTTTACTAGCCATTCGTTTCCTGTTCACCAGGTCGCGGCGTCTTAACCACTCATACGTGATCCGCACTTTATGGAGCTGCTACAAGCGCAGGTCCACCCCTGACTCCTCTGCGGTAAGGTTGTAGCGCTCTGCTTCCCGATACTGTGAAACTAAGAATCTCACTTCAACTTGATTAACAACTCTGATTTCACTCGTGGGCATTCCTCTCCTACAGCACCAAAATGGCACAGTACAGTATGAAGCTCAGCAAGCATAACAACGCCTTACAATGTCTCTTAAGGTAGTTCTGCACAGGGCCGCCAACAGCTCCATGGTATTGCTCTGTTGTCGGTGTTTCCGGGAAGGGAAGCGAGAGAAGTGGGCGTCGCAGGAGCTGAGTCTCGAGAGGCGGGCGATGTGGAGGGGCATAACGGGCGTGGTGTAGGGAGTGATCAAAGTTCAGCGGCACCACTTTCATGTCACCCATGCTAACACCTCCTTTTTGGCGGACCACAGCGAGCACGCACTCACCTGCACCGTTCAGGTCTTGAGAACGTCCTGGGCTCACCACAAAAACAGTACAGGCCACCCACAGAAAAGCTTCTTGAGGCCAGGTGCCTGGTTTGACGGCCCCAAGCGACAGAACTTCCAATTGAGAGGGCAGTACCTGATGGATGGGGCATGTCTCATCACACGTGTTTCACTGAACGCGACGTTCATCATGATAGAAGCTCCGCACGGTCTGGATACAGTTTGTTGGAATACTACTGTCAGTGAAACCACTCGTCCACCTCGGAATCCCATTACACCGCTCACGTTGTCATGGCAGCAGTTCGGACCAGTGCCTGGCCCCAAAGCCCAACAACGACGCGAGTCTTGATCTTGCCAACCAGAAGAGGCAATTCGGTGCCTCCATCCACCATATCGTGCCTTTCTGACATGATGACATCGTGTTGATTAGGTTATGCAGCTACTGTGCACTTGTGATTATGCGCATATCACTACCGGCCGTACAGCACACGGCGTCGTGATGGCCCATGGTGAGTACATAAGACCCAGGGCTGTGGTCACCATGCCTACCACGAGTTCCTGGAACTTGGAGCGAACTCTGAGCTTTGATGTACCGCAACCTGATGATGACGAGCGCACATGAGATGGTGGAGCGAAGTCTCTCTACAACGCCTGCCATATGCTTTGCAGAAAACAGCCGCAGGTCCCGTCACTGATCTGTGTGTCCACCTCCGACTGTCACCATTTCGCAACAAGAATGCTCGCTCGCATCTCACTCCTCACCACGCTTGGTATGGACTCTCAACACCTGAAGCCAGGACTGACTACCTTTCAGCCGCAAGTGTCACAGCCGGCACTATTGACTTCCCCGAATGGATCGGATATCAGGGCGATGTCAGCGTCAAGTCCTTCACGTACCCGAGTCGCTGTGACGCCGACTGCCAACCGGTCAAAGACGCCTTTGGGATGTGTCAGAATCCCGACGAGCGGTGCCGGGACGCTATCTGTGCTGTACGTATCTACCGTGCAGTAGCTGCCCGAGGTCGAGAGCTACTACTGTCTCATTCCTTCCCAGCACGTTCTTGCTGACATCGCTTAGACGGATGTGGCGGGCTCATTCACCAAATGCAACTTGTGCACTGGAATGTCTCCCAACGCAGCCAACAAGTCTGCACGCGACTTGGAGCTTGGATGTGTTGTCGATCAGTCGATGTTCAACCGTGCCGCGGTAAGTAGCTGGTACAATGGTATCGGCATAAACGAGGGTGTTGACGCAAGTCCATAGGCCCTCACCATCCCTCTTGCCTTTGTCTGCATCGCCACCGCCGCAGCCGCGGCTCTGTACATGTAAGAAGCTGAAGTTACGTCAAGCAAATTGACATGATCAAAATGTGCTCGGGGTGATCAAGCACCAGATGTGATATGAGCCAAGATTGTGTGTGTCATATTTCACTGTTAATGATGTCTGATGCAAGATCCCGAGAGATCGAGATAAGTTAACGCGGAATGTCGGGTGTTCATTGACTATTAACCATTCGCAATGGAACTGCAGTAGAATATATTGACGGAACTGATTGTCGGACACACTGGACAATCTTGGCCGGCTACATATCTAGCCCGAATATGGGCACATGGCCTGCCATAGTCAAGGCCTGAAACCTCCCTCTGTGAGCTTGTTCGCCTGACTGTGCATGCTTGCACGAAGTGACCATACAAAGACGGAACTTGACCAACTGAACACGCTCGGGGACTCATGCCGCGACGAGAATCTGTCCACCATTCCACAGTAGGAGGTCCCAACGGAAGCTTCTTTTGAGAATGCTCCGTGTACGATAGCGATGGTTGATCACCGAGTACAATTTAACCCCTATGGACGGATGCAGAATGCCCCTGAGTAAAGTCTCCGTAGATACACTATCGCAACCACTTGTTTCTGCTTGTCCCAGAAGGTATCGCATGGCGGCAAGGTTGACGCCCGGCGAGAACAAGAGAAATCAAGGGCGACGGCGGTGATCTGAACAGCATGATCATGCGGTGCAGATTATGTGACAAGCGTCCTCCCCGCGTTTCCTCCGAGATTAGCGCGCTGTTGTCATTTCGGCCTAAACCGTAAACTTGACCGCCCACCCGATAGATCTCGGGCCGAGATACAAACGCAGGATCACAGCAGTGCGGGAAGCGTTCTGCCAATCGCAGACCGGATGTCGCAGATGGCTCTAGGAACGAGATCTGGGGCTGTCCGGCGCGTGCACCGATCTCGGACACATTATGACAGGATCTCGGACGCATCATGACATCGCATTGCGGAGGGGAATGATTTTTTCGTCGTGTATTGCTGAACGTGGTGTTTCAGAGATCAGAATAAGCTCCAGGATGCAGATCTGAGTCATAAAGTTTGCAAACCTACTCGTAGAGGACAATGCTCAGACAGCGGTTCTGCTCCCACGAGTTCCACACTACAAGAGGAACACTGCTGCGATGTTCCCTCACTTCATCGTATCCAACATGCTCTTCCACACCGTGCTACTCACCAGTTCCGGTACGTGTCTGGAGTTGCTGGCTGTAGTTCACAGCTAACTGTTTAGCCGCCACCGCTTGGGCGGATCCCGTCTCTCAAGCCCCCGCTCCGTCCCAGTCCGTTACCCGTGCATACAATGGTTTTGGGAGGTACAAGTACCAAGCCAGTCCCGCCAACTGTACAGAAGTCTGCAAGCCCGTCCTCCCAATGGGGGACGCCTGCGGCAATTACAGCGCGGTTGACATATATCCAAACGGCACCAGATCTGTCGAGCCCTTGAACCACACCGAATGCGCGGATGTTATTTGCCACGTACGTTCCGTCCGTGAGGGATCACGCTTCTCCGACTCTCCACTAAGTCGCACACTGACAATTGCAGACGGAATTTATCAACCACTGGACCCGCTGCGACGCGTGTATGCGCGACATGACCCTCGAAGGCATCAATGGGCGGGCGCGCTACTACCAGGAAGAGTGTAATAAGCGGGGCCGGAACGTGGACACACCCGATCTTGCGCCACCGCTCGGTAGTAACAAAGACAAGAGTAGCGCGTCGGGCAGGGCGGTGAGCAACGCCAATGTGAGTGATCTGGTGATATGGAGACTAGTCGGCCTTTTCGCAAGGTGATGCTCACAGTGTGCAGATCCACGCCATCATCTCCCTCAGCGCGGCCGGTCTGGTGATTGCAGCGACTTCTCTTCTGTAGCACCATTCTGAAGATCTGAAACGTGACTTCACTGTTACACGCCCGTACTGGGTTGTACGTAGACAAATGCACAAAGTCTGATAAATAAGTCTTCCATAAGACAGGTGCTGTCGAATCACTGTAGATGTCGTCGATGTTAAACCTTGAACTGCACTTTCCTGCAGTGGTTAGTGATACATGGGTTTGCACAATGTCCCTAGGCGGAATCACTTTCGCTCTCTGTCGAGCTTGAGGCATGTGGGTAACCTTTCCTCTGTGGACGGATGCAGAATGCCCTGAGTAAAAGTCTCCGAGTGTAGAATCGGAGCGGTAAGATCTCCTCAAACCATCAGGTCACCCCCATGTCTGTCAGCTTGCTCTTGTTCATGCGTTGAGGCAACAGCAGTTGTAGCAGCCTGTTGGCAGCATCCACGACTGCCTTGGGTTGTAGGTGGAGGATCCGGTACAGGAGTAAGGCACTGTTGTTGTCTGCGGCGACTTATTCCCTCTGCCTTACCGCCTTTTTTTTTGTGCGGTTCCACAATCGCTCTCGTGTGTAGAATCGGAGCGTCATTATGTCATCGCATCGCGGAGGGCGATGCGTTCAGCTGTGTATTGCTGTACGCACTGTTTCAGAGATAAGCTTCAAGATACAGATCTGAGCGGAAGCCGCAAACTTTACCTTGGAAGGCAATCGTCCAGGCAAGGAGTGGTATGCACACACTCGTTCGATACACATAAAAGGAGCCCTGTTTCGTCCTTTCACTTCAACATACCCATTATCAACATGCTCTTCCACACCGTGCTTCTCACCACTTTCGGTACGTACCCGGGTTCGCTCGCTGCAGGTCACAGCTAACAGTCTAGCCGCCGTCGTCTGGGCAAACCCTCTCTCACACAATGGCGTCTCAGTCATTATGAGCAGAGACCTCCCTAAGGACCAGTACCGCACTGTAGCCAAGCAGCGAGGCTGTCTGGACGTCTGCGAGCCTGCCTTCCCAATCCTGGACGCCTGCGGCAAGTTCAAACTCGAGGTAAATCTGAACGGCACCAAGACCGTACCATTGGACCATCCCGAATGCGCCGACGTAGTGTGCAACGTATGTCCCATGTCGTGGCCCACTTTCCGTGTATCGCACTCTGACAATTGCAGACAGAGATTCTCAACCACTCGGCCCGCTGCGACGCATGTGTTGGCACCATCACACGGGCAAGTATCGACGAAGCATTGCTCGCGACCCAACAGAAGTGTAAGGTATTGGGTAAAAAGGTGGACAAGCCCGACCCTGCGCCGCCCCTCCGGAGTAACAGTCGTAACAGTGCATCAGGAAAGACAGTGAGCAGCGCCAATGTGAGTCTGGAGGACCTCGTCGGACTGTTAGCAGGGTAATGCTCACCGAGTACAGATCCACACCATCATATCCCTGAGCGCGGCCAGTTTGGTCGTCGCAGCAACCTCTTTTCTGTAGTATCAATGCCAATTATCACATTCACTTTTATCCTTCGATGCTGACCGGGCTTGTTGGAGACAGGTGCGGAAACAGTTCTCCTCAATCATATATGCACTATGGCTTTGGGTGCGCGTGAGGCAGTCAGATCGCTGGCCACCATTGCCAGGGCGAATGCGAAGGTGATGGAAGGTAAAGCAATGCCATCGCTGAGGATACTCTGTTCCGACAGAAATCGCGACATCGCATACCAGTAGTCGTCAGATCGCGTTCGTTGACAATTTGCCTGAGCCGAATTGATCAAGGATGTTAGCGCGGTAGCGGCCCTGCTCTACCACGCATGCCTCGAACAAGGGAAGGTCATGAACAAGCCTATCCCCGCCTCGCCCTCGTGTTTCATCCGGGTGGGGTAGGGATGGTAGTGAGCAGCACTAAGGTCACAAATAGTGAGGAATCGGAGAGTTCGGAATGGGCAATCTCACGGAAGCACATATCGGCCGGCGTGTTCCTCACCGCAACCTCTTTACAAGACCACCATGGGTGGTTTGTGACTACTCCTGTAAGCGGCGGGTAAGCCAGGGCGGGTAAGCCAGCATCGTTCTTGTCAGTAGCAGTCCAAGTCATACACGTAGAATCACCGTAGATGTGGTCGGTGCCACACATATAGTAGTACTGTTTTGCTTCGCAGTGAGTAGCAGAACGAGAATTGTCTGCGATGCCTCAGCTGGGGCCATCCGCTCGCACTGACTGCTGGACCACGACTTTCGTTGGATCGTGAGTGTTGCGGGTATGTGCGTCTCATCAGACTCCCTAGATCAGACAATCACCGCCTCAATCAATCGTTTCGCAATCCGATTAGCCTGCACCCCTTCTCGAGGCGCACCACCCGGCCGATGGCACCCCTCAATCCCTCGATTTGGGCATGTCATAATGCAAAGCAGTTTTTGTGTTCGGTAGCGCACCCGCGGTCGAAAGCGCCTGTAAGAATGGTACATCTTCTTCAAAGTCAGCATCTCCCCTTTACTCTTCCACTCCGATCCCCCTCAGAGCCCAATCCCGCCAAGTGCAGCATCATAAAGCCAAAAATACTCTGTAATGCACGGGCGGTCAGAACGGTCAGAAATTCTTCAGAGTCAGCATCCCTCCCTACCCATCCCTTCCCCCCCAGCCCCCGCCCAAGTTCCCGTAGAACCCAATCCGCCAAATGCAGTAGTGTCACATCCTCTATGCCTGGAGGCTCTTCTCGAGCTTGGCCTCCATGTTCGCAGCCAGTGGCGGCACGCCGTCTGCCGTCAGTGTCAAATAAGCGCATGAAACGTACATTGCAAGCGGTCGCTGATGTACTTCTTTGCGAGGTCGGGACGGCCGAGCTTGATGCAGCGACCTGGTGTTAGTGGCGTTTGGGGCAAACCGGAGAGTCACGGCTGAGGCTTTGGTACCGGCTACCCAATCCCCGATCTCCGGATCTACGTCTGGAGTTACACATCCAGAGGGCTTGGGTGTCGCGGCTGGACACAAACAGCCTTTCCAATTTCATACTCTGGTGTCTCCCGCACTCACCGACAAGTTCCGTGGCGGTCTGGTTGGTAACCCGCATTCCAGCAACACGCCAAGACCGGAGAATCTTCTCGAGGCCCTCGAGGTCCTCTGCCGAATCCGAAAGCTGAATAACCTTACGCAGCGTGCCGACACGGGTAGCCTTCTTGTCGAGGATCGACGCCGCCACTTCAGCACGGTACGCGGCGCGCGACGAGGATCCCGCGGCAGACGACTCGACCGAGCCGAAGAGGTCGTCCTCGAGCTCGACCTCCTCCTCCACTTCAAGCGTCGCCTCGGGCTTGGCCTTCTTCGCGACTGCGGTGAGTGAGCGTAAGGATGAGAGACGTACGGCTCGGGGTGGTGTGCAGCGCGCGCACGGGGCGGAGGGATACTGCGCGGCGGAGAGCGAACATTTTGGGAGTGGTGGTGGTGTGTGTTGATGTTGTTTGGAGATGGTGGTCTCTTGATCTTTTTTCCGACATCGAGATGCTCGACAATCTCGAGAAGTCGGGAGATCGAGAGATCGGCAGAAAATCGTCACGTGACAGTCTCGTGTATTTACATAACAAAACGTGGCCAGGGTTAATGAAAATCGCAGTGGCCCGTCCACACATATTTCCCTTGCGCCGCCTCGTCATCCATGACTGGACGGATAAATTGGATCCGCGCTGGGATCGCGCTGGCTTCTAGTGGTCCCCCGAGGCTGTGTATAGCTCAAGGATCGGCGGCAGATCAGCAGGGAGTGTTTTTGTTTGTGTGGGTGTCTCATCATCGAATGCTAGCTAGTTCACTATCATGCATAGCCATCTCGACAGATGCGTGCATACGCATGCACCGGAGATGGCGTAGCATAGCGCATTGGTGGTGACAACACACATTTCAGCAGCGCAGGTCAGAGAGAATGGCGGAAAGAACACCCGCAGTTCTCTACCGAAGCGGACCGCACGCGCAGTCGCTGCCCCTGGCGTGCTGCATCAGACTCCGTCCGTCCTGGGTGGAGTGCCGGCAACGACGTGTCAGAAAATGAGACGGAGCAGGGCAGCAGCGCAGCACTGCTGCAACGAGGCAATGGATGCACAAGCTCTGTATGCATGCATGTGCGTGTCCACCCCATGCACACACTCTTATGCATTCCACTGGATCCTCTGTTGTTTCTGTTCTGTCTTCTGTCTGTTCTTGGGTCTACGTTTGTCGTCACAACGCCATCCATCAGCCACCGCGACACCGCCAACCACTCGCATCCTACTTCGGCTCCTCCTCCCACTATTCGAGAGTCTCTCCCTCCCGCTTCTCGGCAGTTTCCACTTCCCTTCGTTCTCTTTGTTTTCATCACTTCCCACACCCCCCTTCCACGCCTCCTCCGTCAGGCGAACACAAAACCGCACGAGTGCGCCGTCGTATCCACAGACACACACTCATATGCGGTCGACCACCCATCGACGCACCCAGTATACCGACGACGACGACATTGCCGACCCGCGTCCGTGGGAGACGCGCGTATCCCCCTCCGCCTACGGTTCGGCACGAGACAAGTCGTCCGCACTAGAATCGGACCTCCCCCTCTTCAGCATGGACTCGGAGATTGAGAAGGAAAAGTCCCCGGTCAACCTCCCACCGGACGACCAGGGCAAGTGGGACAAGGGCCACGGCGCCGGACCCGGTATCGGCGGACGACGTGGCCTTCCCCCACGGCAACGTGTCGAGGGATGGGTGAGTGAGGAAGAGCGGGATGCGGGCTGTAATTATCGCGGAGAAGGTGTGCTGTGTCGAGTGCGATGTGCGCAGCGTGCGCAGTATGCAGCAGCGCGCACGCGGACCCGGTGCAACGCCCGACATGAATGATCAACATCCAATGTGCTGCACTGACACACAGCGTGGAATCTACCAGGAGAATGAGGAGATCATCTGGTTCGGGGTTTACACGTTCCTCTCCATGTTGACGCGCTACTGGCGCATCGGTGCTGCCAAGTATGTCGTCTGGGACGAAGCACATTTCGGCAAGTTTGGCTCGCACTACATCAACCGCGACTTTTACTTTGATGTGCACCCTCCGCTGGGCAAGATGCTTGTTGGTCTCGCCGGCCTTCTCTCTGGATACAACGGCGGCTTCGAGTTCAAGTCGGGTGTCGAATACCCCGAGGAGGTGCCCTACACCGCGATGCGTGTCATGCTGGCGACGTTTGGCGTCGCTCTTGTTCCCCTCGCATGGATAACCGCTGGTGAGCTCGGCTGGTCCCGCTTCACCCGCCACTGGGTTACGCTATGCGTCCTCTGCGACGTTGGATGGCTCTGCATCTCGCGCTTTATTCTCCTCGACTCGATGCTTCTGTTTTTCACCTTCACCACAACTCTCGGCCTCGTCAAGTTCCACAACCAGCGCCACGACCCCTTTGGCGACGACTGGTGGGTGTGGCTCATCTTCACCGGCTGGTCCATCGGCTGCGTCTGCTCGGTCAAGTGGGTCGGGATGTTTGCGACGGCGCTCGTTGGTCTCTACACGATCGAGGACCTGTGGGAGAAGTTTGGCGACCTCTCAATGTCTTTCCGCACGTACATCAACCACTGGCTCGCGCGCATCTTCGCCCTTATCTTTATTCCGTTCTGCGTCTACGCTCTGAGCTTCAAGGCCCACTTCCTCGTCCTCAACCGCTCCGGACCCGGTGACGCGCAGATGAGCTCGCTCTTCCAGTCACACCTTATCGGGAACGACTTTGCGAACTCGCCGCTGGAGGTCGCCTTCGGCTCGAAGATTACGCTCAAGAACTTTGGCTACGGCGGTGGTCTTCTCCACTCGCATGTCCAGAGCTACCCTGATGGCTCTGGCCAGCAGCAGGTGACGTGCTACCACTACAAGGACGACAACAACAACTGGCTTGTGACTCCGAAGTGGGACGAGGCGTTTGATGAGAACGAGATTCGGTACCTCAAGAACGGCGACGAGATCCGTCTTGTCCACGAGCCTACCACCCGCAACCTCCACTCTCACCGTGTCAACGCGCCGGTAACCAAGGAGGCGTGGGAGGTCTCGGGCTACGGCAACGGTTCCATTGGGGACAGCGCGGACTACTGGGTCGTGGAGGTTGTCGACGACACGCAGCGCTCAAAGTCGGAGCTTGAGAAGGACGGCCGCATTCACGCCCTTACCACCCGTGTGCGCTTCCGCCACAGGGATCTCGGCTGCTACCTGCGTGCCGCTAACGCTGTTCTCCCCCAGTGGGGCTTCAAGCAGGTCGAGGTGACATGCACCAAGGAGAACAACAAGAAGGACGTGCACACATACTGGAACGTCGAGTCGCACTGGAACGACAAGCTGCCCCCCGGAAACGCCAAGCTCTACAAGTCGCCCTTCTGGCGCGACTTTTCCCACCTGAACGTCGCCATGTGGACCTCGAACAACGCGCTCGTCCCCGACCCCGACAAGGAGGACATTCTCGCGTCGCAGCCATTCGACTGGCCTTTCCTCCACCTCGGCCTCCGCATGTGCGGCTGGGGCAACGACCAGATCAAGTTCTACCTCCTCGGCACGCCCATCATCTGGTGGTTCTCCTCCATCTGCGTTCCGCTCAGCCTGCTCATCTGCGGCTGGTACATTCTCCGCATGCAGCGCTCGTACCGCGAGTGGGCCCCAGGACAGTGGGACCACTGGATGTACGTCGGCAAGGTGGCCTTCTTCGGCTGGTTCCTCCACTTTGCCCCCTTCCTGATCATGGGTCGCGTCACGTATCTGCACCACTACCTGCCGACACTGTACTTTGCGGTGCTCATGGCGGGCCACCTCCTCGACCTGTGGTTCTTCAACAACCCGCGGTTCTCGCCCAAGGCGCGCCTGATTGCATTCGGGGTGTGGGCCGGCGCCGTCGTGATTAACTTTTGGTGGTTCAAGGACCTCGCGCTCGGCATCCACGGCGACGTCAACAACCACAAGGGCTGGCAGTGGCGCGACACTTGGAACGTGAGTGAAGAGATTCGTATGTAACCGCGCTGACAGCAGATCTACAACCGCTAATCCATCACCTACCACTCCATCATCTCATCCGTCTCGCATAGTGCAGACGGCCCGTACCACCGATGAATGCCAAAAATATAGACATGTCACTCTATGACCATCACTTGTGCACCCACATCTCATATCTGTATTTGATGCCCTTCTCCTCCTGTTCTCCCTCCGGCACCTCCCAGCCAACCCACTCGCACAGCTCGGCATGCGACGCGAGCCGCCAATCTTCGTGGGAATTAAAGTTCAAGAGGAAGGTATCGCACGTTATGTGTTCAAGCACGCGGGTGAGGAGCACGCGCTCACACAGCGTGGGGAGCGCGACATTGTACAGCTGCGCCCCGCCAATAAGGAATGCGCGCCCCGATTCCGGGAGAGCGGCAATAGCGCTCTCGAGAGACGCGTGCGCGCTTGTCATTGCGTTCCCCCCGACGTCGACGCCAGCCCGCGAGACGACGAGGTTGTGCCGCGCTTTTAGGGGGCGGAATTTTGGCGGGATGCCGTCCCACGTCTTCCGGCCCATTATCACTGCGTTTGGGCGGGACGCGTCTTCGCCGGTAGTCACTGATGTTAGCGAGGCCAATGAAAAACCAGAAGAGAAAGACAGAGCTGTAGATCAAATTAGATCAAACAGCTCGACATGATTGCTCCCCCCCGACTTACCCCGTGCGAAATACCTCATCTCGCCCGGAAGCCGCCACGGCAGGCCGCCGTCGATGCCGATACCGTTGTCGAGCGTCGCGGCCACGATGGCGGTGAGGCGGCGGGACATGGTGTGATGGGGTGGGAGACTGAAGTGACGCGTCGCGTTGAATGCAGGCTTGCAATTCGCGTCTTGGGATCTGGCTTTGATTCTGGAGGCAGTGGTGGAGGTCCCGGTTATCGGTGAGCGGAAATAAACTCGCCACGTGGACCCCTGCCCCGCTGCTGGCGCGCAGCCCCAGGACAGCGTCATTGCCCCTTTCTCCCTTGGTCGCCATCATCGACGACGACATCCACAGCATCCACAACCCCGAGCTCACCATCACTCTCTCCACCACCACCACCATCCACGACCATGCCCGTACGTCCCCCCCCACCCGGCTTGCGCTGACACCAGGCATACCACTCGGCATTCAACGGCGAGACCAGCCAGCTGGCGGGCAACATGGCGATGCTGCCGTTTAACCACACCAAGGCGAGGGGATCCGCCCCTGTTGCCGGTGAGCAGCGTGAGATGACGGCCTTGCTGACGTCCAGCGGACCCGTCGCAGGCGGATATCATTGAGGAGGCGATTGACCTGTGAGTGTATCCATGACAATAACTGACTCGTTAAAGATTCCGCGCAAACTGCCTCTTCCGCAACTTTGAGATCAAGGGTGGGTACACTCCCAAACTCCCAAACTCTCACAACGCCCGCTGACTCTCCAGGCCCCGCGGACAGGCTGCTAATCTACCTCATCCTCTTCATTTCCGACTGCCTCTCCAAGCTCGCTGCGTCGCCCGGCCGCCCGAGCCCCTCATACCAGGAGGCGCAGAAGAAGCTCCAGACCCTCGCCGTCGACAGCTTTGCGCTCCCGGGCGAACCGGGATTCCCGCTCAACCAGATGTACCACCCGCCTGCGAACCGCGGCGAGGCCGGTGAGTAGCGGGAGAGAAGCGAGGAGTTCGGAGCGAGGAGCGTGGAGCGCGAAGTGCGGAGGGGTGCACAAACAGAGCGCGCCTTCCCAACACTGATTCACCGGTTTATATACTCACATCAGACGCACTCCGCTCGTACCTCACGCACGCACGCACGGAGATTGCCCTCCGCCTCTGCGACACGGTATACCCCTTTGAGCAGGCGGTCGGCCCCGACGGTGAGCCCACAGGCCAGATGGGTCCGCGCGCGGCCAAGCCCAGCAAGTGGTGGATGGCGTTCCTCAAGCGCCGCTTCATGGGGCGCTCGCTTGGTGCTTAAGTGATGTGGAGGGGACGGAGACGGAGGTAGAGAGGCAAGCGGGAGGTAGAGAAACTGGGAAGGAGGCGAGAAGGAGGATTGCAGACCAGTCGCGTTGTCGGGCTGTCGGGATACGTGCAGCCTCCCATGATGCCCGGCACGCGCCGCGCTTGCCACAACGCTGCTGCTGCTGTACGAGGTACAGTCTAGAAGAATGCAAGGATTGTAGACATCCGGCACTAAAACGGGTGTGGTAGGCGGCGCTGCACAGGTACGGATGCGTGGAGGCCCAGGTTGCGTGCTCGCTCAGCGGGGGATGGGCAGATTCGAGACTCAATTCGACCGGCAAGCGACGAGAACGTTCATGCATGCGCATCGGACGTCTGAGTGTTGGCGGGATATGTCAGTTGAACGATTCCAGATCCCAAAGGGCCGCTGAAAGTGTATGTAGGCTCTTCAGAACGGCCAAATGGTTGTCGCCTTGTCGTGCAGTGTACACGCGTCTGTGCCTTTGCAGCCATTCATCACCGGAAGCCAGAGGCCCAGAGCCATTTGTGTAGTCGGGACTGTACCGCGAGCTGCATTGAGGATGGCGGATCAGTGAATCAGCGCGTACAGAGCACACAGTATTGCGGGGTAAAGGAGATGGTATGCGCATGGGGGCTATACGATGGCCGCGTTCGTCTCTTGCAAAGTCAGAGGCATCCAACATGATGGCCAGTAGGGACGCGGTATGGACCTGTCACTCTCTGGAAAAGCTCGAGAAGCTTCCTGAGTATAACAGGCTGTGAAGCAACGGCCCATGCAAGATTGCCAGTTTATCGCCGCACGACTCCAGCCGGAAGGCAATTGCCTCTGCTGTTCGATGGCCACCATTCTGCATCGCGCTTCGACCTCCCACAGATATTCATATTGTACAGCATACATATTCTAGCCGCCAGCAGGGTAGGAAAGAGTGGGGAACAGAAGATAGCCACAAACCACAGACTTAGGCGGCCTTGACGTGCTGCGCTGTCAGAAGCAAGTTCTCTCGCTCGGGTGCCGAAACTTACGAGGTCGTCAATAGTGGAGAAGAGCAAGCCTTCGCCCATGAGGTGCTCGATCGCGTCCCTTTTTGTCAGCGGGTTGCCGCACACCGAAGTACCCACATGACCTGCTCGGCATTGGCGTTGCCGCAGTGGCGCGACACGTGCGACACGTGCATGCCGTCCTCGTGCTCCTCGCCGGCGACCACCTCCATGACCTTGCGCTGCAGCGGGGGCAGGTGCGCGTAGTCCGAGGTCGTGACGCCCGCGGTCGCGCCGGTCGCGTAGTCGTTTGCCTTGGCGGTCGGCACAATGCCCTGGAGGGTAGAATGTAAGGTGAGCGAAGAGGAGGAGAGGCGAGGTGGACAAGAAAACAAAGGCGCGAAAGGATGGCAAGATGCAAGAAAGCACGATCAAAGCGACGCGTCAGCATGTGAACCACGACAAAAGCATCCAAACTCACAACGGAGCCGCCACTGGCGTACCGCGAAGCAAGGCTGACCTGGAGGGCCTTGAGAAGGTGGTGGGCGACCATGTCGGGGTTGGTGACGGGGTGGATGTGCTGCGCGGACACGTGGCGCTTGCCACCGAACATCTTGAGGGTGCCAATAACCATGACATACTTGTCCTGCTCGATGCCGTCCATCTTGCCCGCCTCGTCGTCCGAGCTGTCCAGCCACTGCCGCACATCAATGTACCCCGTCCCGTCGCCAATCTCATATGAGACATTCGTCGCCGTCGTCGTGTGGTTGCGCACCGAGCCGACAAACTGGACCTGTACTGTCAGGCGTGACGTTTTAGAACACTTACCGAGCCGACGTCAATGCCGTCAATCTGGAAATCAGAGTCGGGGTGGACCTGGCTCGCTTCGGTAATCTGCTTGATGGTCACGGGCCGCAGGGTCTGGTTACGGGCCTACTTGTCAGCAAGATGCGATGATTGATTATAGGCTCCACGCGTCGCAGAAAGCATAAGATTTGTTGCGCAGTGCGTTCACTTCGCGTTCAATCGCAGACACACCTTCTTGCCACCCGGCGACTCTTGGCTGCCGAAGGGCGATCCGCTGTTCATGTATCCGCCGCCGCCGCCACCGCCGCTGTAATAAGGGTTTCCGTCGTCTCCTGTGAGCTAAGAAGTCGGGCGCGGTAGCTCACTCATTGTGCTAATGTTTTAAAGGTGTGGATGAGGAGGATGAAACTGACAAGATGTGTGGGAGAAGGACAAAAAGTCAACTCACTCACTCATTGAGTTGTTGGTCCCTGGTGTGGTTTCGAGCGCGTCGCCGGCGCGTCGCGCGTCGTCATTTCGATTTCTGTCCACGTCAACTCCGCGTGGCCGGTAACAAAGTTTAGGTAATTCTGCGTTCCCATTCTTCTCATCCCCCTCCAGGCACGGAGATTGAGTGTGCTCGCCGTCAACAATCATCACAATCACACAAATCAACTTCCGACCATCGGAACTCGAGTGCGAGGATCAGCAAAAGAGACATTCTGAGACACCACACTCTTGTTGTGATACACTGACATTGTCGAGACAGACTCGAGTACTCGGAGGCGCTCTCACGACACACTCCCTCTTATACATATCACTCTTCCTCCTCGCCCCTCCCTCGCCCTCCCAATGCCCTTCTCACCATATCTCTAGTTTGCCATCTCCACTGCCACTGCTCGATCCATCCCTCTAGACAACCTACAACACCGCCGGCCATCGCCATGCGCTTCGCCGTCCCCGACGACTCGGACTCGGAGTACGAGGTTGTTGCCCTCGATCCGGGCTACACGTCCGATGAGTCCGACCATGTCCCCGACCTGACTCGGTGCGCCCCACTTGTATTGAGCTATTCTCACTCTCAGGACACGCCGCACCAAGCTCGGCCAGAGCATCCGCGATATGCTTGCCTTCTCCGAATCAGAGCCCGACTCAGAGGACGAGGTCGGCGAGCTGCTTGGCGGCGGGTTCCAGCCCGTGTCCGATAAGACGAGCTGGCGCGAGTCAGGGTGGGTTTCCTCCATGGTGATTTAGCTAACCCATCAGGCGCGACACTGCTCGAAAATCACGCGTACAGCCCGGCGGCCCCACACCCCGGCGGCGATCCTCAGCCATGAAGCCGCGCGCGACGTGGGGCCGGTGGGACCCGTCGCTGAACGATCTTCTCCGCGAACGGCCGAACGAGTGCGCCGAGCTGATACGCGAGATGGAGGCGGAGGCGTGGGCCGAGGGCCAGCTTGCTGCCGGCGAGCGCATGCAGCGCCTGCGGGAGATTGACGAGCGTGTGCGGGAAGAAATGCGCAAGGCGCAGAAGGGACGGCAGGACACACAGGCGGATGAGCTCATGCGCATGATGGAAGGCCTGGCACTGCGGCAAAAGCAGGAGGCGGACGATACTGCCAAGCGCTTTGCGGAGCGCGAGGCCAAGCTCTGGGCGGTAGGTCGTGTGTGAGGCTAAGCTGACATTAGGATGTCGATGCCGCGATCAAGGAAGCGGAGCGTAAACAGGCGGAGGAGCAGGCCGCGCGGCTAGCGGAGGAGCGCAGGAGGAAGGAAGAGGAGGAGGCGAGGATCAAGGCGGCGGAGAAGGAGGCATTGGCGCGCAAGGCCGAGCAAGAGCGGATAGCGAAAGAGAAGGCGGAGAAGGAGGCCGCGGAGAAGGCTAGGAAGGAGAAGGAGGAGGCTGACGCAGCGGAGAGGGCAAAGCAGGATGAGGCAGCCGCACGAGAAGGCAACCGTTCTGCCTCAGAGTGGACTCACTGGGTCGACATCCAGAAGAAGATGAAGACAGACGTCATCCAGGTGGCCAAGGGCAATGCCGACATGCGCAAGGCGCTGCGCCAGAGCATGCGTCTTATCACGCGCAGCATTGGCCAGGTCGTCAACACGAATGAGACAATTTTGCGAGTGGTGAGTAGAGTATCCTTCTTGCTCGACTCACTCCAGACAAACGACATACACGGTCTCCTCACGGAGCAGCTTGGCAGGCCAGCATCCGTCGCGGAACCTGCCATGTTCGAAGCGTCTTTCCCTCCTGCCTACGGCTACCTCTGTTCACATATCTCAAAAGCCCTGATTAAACAGGCCGAATCCGAAGTCGGCGCGAAGCCTGAAGCAGCGTTCCCGCTTGCGCGCATAGCACTTGGCTTAGTGCTCCGTGGACATGGTGCCTTTGCCACTATTCTCTTTGCCCGCTTAGTGAAGAAGTGCCCGTGGGTCATCCCATACTACCCGGCACGAGCTCCTGTGAGTATCGGCTACAATCCTTTCGATTCACAAGCCGCTCACACCCTCAGAACCAGCCGCGTGAAGAGTTTGAAAAGTCAACCGGGCGAGGCGTCGACGAGTCGCTCGAGGACTACATTGCGCGCATGTCCGGCATTGCAACCTTTTACTTTGCGATTCTGCAGATGCAGTACCCGTCATTCGTCAACTCGCTCCCCGCCGCGCCGAACGCCGACCAGTTCCAGGCGCTTATCATCCCGCCCTTCCGGCTGCCGGCCGTGTGGACATGGCTCGCGACAATGCTCCGCCAACCGCTGCGTGGCAGCCCGCCAGCCGCGACGCTGATGGCGATCTGCCTCGACACTGCAGGGTACGCGCTCTCAGAGTGGGCCGGCCCGAAGCAGACCGGCAAGCTTATGTCGGCGATCAACACCGCGCTTCAGGAGGACAAAATTCCCGGCGACTCAAAGGCCGCGCAGGCGCGCCTCGCCAACGTGTTCCAGCAGAGTGCCGGGCTCCGCCAGCCTGCCGGAAGCGTGCCGCAGTGAATGTAGAGAAAAGGTTAGAGAGAGGGGCACTATCCGCGAGATCAGCGAGTGCATGTCGTAGTACGATGTAACAGATATTGACATGTTGACGCGTGATCAGAGTCTCGACTCTAGAGTAAGGTTTACCCAAAACACTGACGGCTCATGGAGCTGCTTGAAGCAATCACACGACAAGGACTGTAGGTCGTCAGTTTTGGCGGCTGTGTGTGCAATTCAGGCCAAGTCTACGCTGTTCCCGCAACTCAATCCCCACGCACGCGTTACCCACCCAATTCTCACGGTAGAGGCAAGGTTCAAGACCAGGTTGGGCATTGGGGCAGGAACACGCGCATGAAGCATATATTGAGGACACGGCCCCAAATGAAAGACAGCGTGATCTGGAGAGACCAAACCGGCGTGATATGCACCTCGTACGCTCGTACTGGCTAAGGTGCTCGGCAGACCAACGCACCGCCTCTGCCGGCCAACACCGGGTCACGAATCTCGTACTGTACATTCAGCCGCACCTCGTTTCGCTGTGGCTCTGTCCTTCGGTATCCTGCCCTCCCAAAGTCTTCGATCGCTCTTTCCCACCGAGTCACCTGCCCAGAGGACGCATGTCCCACGCGCTGCAAATACATACTGTAGCTGTATACAGTGGTCTCATGCCAGGCTCCGCACGGTAATGTCGCAACGGCGAGCGGAATGCAGAGCGGGCCGGGCCGGGCGGGCCGGGGATCCGTACCATTCGTCGTGTCGTCACCTGGTCATATCGAACACGGCCAGTCGCAGGGGGCGAGATGAGAGATGAAAGATGTAAGATGCGGAGGGCAGGAGGCGAGAGCAGCGACAGGGTGCAAAGACGCAAGACGCACGCAAGCTCAAGATCTTAAGACGCACAAGACCGGCCATCGAAGCAAGCACAACAAGCTCAACCTCCGTGTGGCGGCAGGGGGTGGCGTCCAACTAGTACCATTGACGTGCGCGGACGAGGTAAACAAGAATCAGAAAGGTAGTACTCGCAGAGCGCTGCTTGTGGTCTCACGATCTCGCGCTCACGAGATCTCACGATCTTGCGAGCAGATGCGGCTGCGGTCGGCGTGCCACTGCCCACTGTCTAGTAGGAGCCCAGTGGCAAGGAGGGAATGAGCTGATCGCAGCACATATAGCCCAGACGGCGGTCATACTGTCCCCATCCTCCCCTCCGCTAATCCCACACTACTGACCATGAAGATCGCGGTCTTCGTCCTCCTGAGTCTGTCGTTCTCGCTGGCGGGGGACCCATCCTCCGCCTCCTCTCCAACCGAAATCTCATTCCCAACCCCACACGCAACCTCAAACTCAACCTCAATCTCAACCGCAGACACAACCTCAACCTCACCCTCGATCCCAACCTCGATCCCAACCCTCTCATCAAACGCGTCAGCCCCAGCTCCAGAATGCACGACCTGCGGGGTATCAAACAGCACCGACCCCGAGCTCGACCTCGTCGCCCGCCGGCGGCGCGCCGACCTCGGCCGCTGGGCCCCGCCGGCGATGATGGCAATGGTTCCTGCATGGCTCGCCGCCCAGCGCCCGGATGGGACGTGGCCCGACGTCGACTATCGCACAGGGTGTGCTGCGCGTGAGTGCCCAGAGAGTAATATACCGGATTTGCTTCTGACGCCTTTCCTTTCATTTTCCTTCTTCTTTTCTTCTTTACTTTTCCTTTTCTTTTTCTGTAGAGCGCGCAAACTGGCCGATTCAGGAACACTGGAACCGCGTTATCGCCCTCGCTGGCGCGTGGGCCGGACTCAGCCCGTGGGACCCGGGAGTGGACGGCGGCGCGGCGCTCGCTGCCGCGCGGCGCGGGATGGCGTGGTGGTTTGAAAGGGACTACACGAATCCGGCTTGTATCGGGGGCACACCGTGAGTTGGGAATCGTCTGTTCATCTAACCAAGTGTTGACAGAAGAAACGACGCGTGTCCGTGCGGGACACCGGGATTGTGGAACACCAACTGGTTCGGACAAGTGATACTTATCCCGCAGCTCGTCTCCACGGCATGCATCCTCCTCCAGCCGGCACTCACGGTCGAGGAGAGCGCCGGGTGTGTGCGCATTCCGCGGCGCGGGTGGGACCTCCGCGACGCCTTCATCCCCGGGCTGAATGGCCGGCTCACGGGCGCGAACACGCTCAGCGTGATGCAGAACTCTGCAAGCTTGGCGGTATTCACCCACAATGCGGGGATGCTCGCTGATGCGCTTGCGCGCGCGATGCGCGAGTGTGCCGTGAGTGAAAAAATAATGTATTTGTTGTTGATTAGTGGCAGTTTAGCGACACGCCAAAGGCCGACGGGATCCACCGCGACGGCGCGTTCCTCCAGCACGACGGGATCCTGTATGCGGGCAACTACGGCAAGGACCTGCTGAACGCGTTTGTCGCGCTCGAGGGCGAGGTGACGGGCACAAAGTTTGCGGCGGACAATACGACGCGCGCGGCGGTCGCGCAGATGCTGCGCGCGGTCGAGTGGATGGTCTTCCGCGACAAGAGCAACGGGCGTCTCAAGTGGGATTATGTGAGGAAATTCGTCAGTAGAGTCTGACGGCAGAACACGGTGGGGCGGTTCATCGCGTTCCCCACGACCGACCTCCAGGCCTCGGCGGACATCAACATCAACACGACGCTGCTCGCGGCCGCCGTTGCTGACTTTTCGGGGGTGGCTGACATTTCGGCCACTGTCGCCCGCCTCCAGGCCAACCTCACGTCTCCACTCGATGGGAACCGCGCGTTCCCCGCCGCAGACTACATGGTACACCGGCGGGGATGGACGCTCGCGAATAAGATGATCTCGACGCGAAGTGTGAATAACGAGCTTACAAACGGCGCCAACCCCTTCGGATACATGACCGGCCAGTGAGTGGAATGAAACTGCGTGGCGCCAGAACTGACCTCCTCAGAGGGACGCTGTTCACGTACGTCACCGGGAACGAGTACACGGACATCCAGGCGCAGTGGGACTGGCGACTGATTCCGGGTACGACAACGGTGCTTGCGCCGCTCCCGAAGCAAGTGGGGGTGAACGGCACGCGGGAGTTTGTCGGCGTGGTCTCGGACGGCGAGGTGGGCCTCAGCGCGATGCAGTACGCGTCGGCCGCCGACGGGCTCGCGTTCAACAAGGCGTGGTTCTTCCTTGGGGACGCCGTGCTCGTCACCACTTCAAACATCACCAGCACCAACGCAACTCCAGTGGTCAGCGTGCTCGACAACCGCGCCGCGGCGCCAGGCGGCATCCAGCTGGACGGAAAAGTGTACAGCGGGAACGGCACGACGACAGCCCGCACACTCCTCTACGGCGGGAACGGCTATCTCTCGCACGGGCCCCCGTTCGCACTCACCCTTCAAGAAGAGGAGCGCACGGGAAACTGGAGCGCAATCAGTACTTCGAAACTGGGCGTGCAGCGCGCACGGGTATTCAGCGCGTACACTGCCATTCCGAGCACAGCATACTCGTACACTGTCCTGCCGGCCATCTCGGCGCGGAATCTCGCACGGGAAGCCCAGCGGCCAAGCATCGTCCCCCTCTCGGGGTCCATGGGCGCCGCGACGCGCGCCGTTCTCGCCCTCGCGTTCTTCCCCGGATCCCTCGAGGCTTCAGTCTGCGCGGCCGGCTGGGACATGACCGTGTCCGTCTCTGCGCCCGCGCTCGTCCTCGTCACCCGCAAACGGCGCGGTTACGCTGTCACCGTTGCGGACCCGACGCAGCGCCTGAAGTCGGTGGAGGTTACGCTCAGCGGAAGGTGCGGCGAAAAGCGAGGAAAGCGTGCGAAGCGTGAGCTCGAAGCCGAGGCGGAGGCGGAGGCAGAACCAGAATCAGCGTCAGAGACAGAGTCAGACGGCTCTACAGAGATCAAGACGCCAAACACCAAGTCGCACGGCCGCTGCTGCCGCACAACGCTGCACTTTACGCTCCCGTCAGGCGGACACGCCGGGTCGAGCGTCACCCTGCCTGCGTGCAGATAGTCACCGGGATCAGAACGGACATTATGGTGTTAGTACCGCCGTCAGCGGGCCACCCTGTAGTACGTGGTGTAGAACGGAAGAACGCAATGCGATGAATGTTTTTGTGATGGATGCCCTGCCAAGTCGCACTCTCCGCCGGCTTCACCGGCGACCCCGTCTCCTATCTGCTCGATGCCGCAATCAGTGGCGTGGGGCAGCCAGGGGCTCGCAAGCACTCCGTGTCGGCTCGACCCGATGCCGGCGGGCGATAGCCGAAGCGTGTGGAATGGGGCGGGGCAACTCTGCTCCGCTGCGAGAAATCCGCCGAAACTCGAAACAAGCGGCAAAAAAAAAACACATCTCACATTCAAAATTTGTGGGTGGGTATGCCTGCATCTACGATGTCTAGGTGCCCACTAGCGATACAGACAAGATATGGAGCGTGGGCTGCGGCGGGCGCGGGTGCGGGGGCAGCCTTGCGGTTGCGGTTGCCGGTGAGGGGGGAGCTAGTCGCCGGCGACCGGCGATTCGTTTCGTTCAGAGTGGGACAGTCTCTAGGTATAGGTTCGGTAAGGTCTACATTTGCGGATTGCGGATTCGCGGTTCTCATGGGCCGGGAGAAGAGAAAAAATTACACCTGGTGCTCGTCGTTGGCGGTCGGGGAAGGTGCGCCGAGCGCCTCGGTGACGCCCGACGACTGCAGGAACTGGGCCCACTTGGGCTCGACGAAGAGCGCACTGTGGCGTTAGCGGTGGCGTCCGGGGTAGGGGTAGGCATGGACTCGGATCGGGAGCGGGGGATGCAGCGGCGTGCTGATCGCGATCAGGGGCGGCGTGTCGCCGATGGGATTGGACGCCGAGATCTGAGCGGGATGTGCTGTCCGCTCGCCGACGTCGCCCGCATCGCGCCGATGCCTGCCGACGGCGGGTCGAGAAGACCAAGTACCCGAATCTCAATCCGAATCCGGAGCATTGCTCTGTATTGTGTTGCGCGAACTCACCTAGCGTCTGCGATACGCTCGCCATCCAGCGTCTCCATGTACCCGCTAACCGTGACCTTGCGGCCCTTGCGGTGGTCGAGCTGCGTGCGCACAATGACAAACTGGTCGGCCATGCACGGCGAACGGTAGTTGATGTTCAGGTTGGCGGTGACACCAATGTGCGATGGGAGGTTCATGAGCGCCTGCGGTTAGTCATGTCCCGGTGAAGATAGAGGAGGAGACCAATCGCCGGCGGCAGCTTGCAGTGCCGCGACTACATCCACTGAGAGCCCGTGGGCGTCTTGTGGACGCCTTGTGGCCGCCGGCTGAAGTCCTGCAATCACACCGAGCTGCAACCCGCAGCTGCAGTCTGCAAGCGGCGATGCACAGTATGTGAACTGCCCACGGCACGAACTGCGCAGACTGCACACGCACACAGATCGTGGCTATGCCATGCGGTGATCCCCACCCCACTTCTTCAACTCACATTACGTGCGAGCGACTCGTCAAAGACAGTGGCCAGCAGGCCGCCGTGGATGATGCCATCGTGGCCGCACAGCGCGCGTCCAAGGTGGACGACGACTGGGGGTCAGCGTTATTCCTCAGACTGCTACTGCACCGCGTCCACTCACTAACGGCCTGCGACTCGTCGTGCTTGGCAAACGCGATGGGCGCGACGGCGAGCATGCCCGGCCCGCGGAGCGAGCCGGCGGTGAGCGAGTTGTGGATCTTGTTCGGGTCAAAGCGCTGGTACGGGCCTAGATGTCAGTTTCTTGCTTCTCCAAGGTCGCGGCCTGGGAACCAGGATGTAGAGAGGACTGCGCGCAGCTTGATGCGCGCGATGTTGACCATCTGGCCGCCATCCGGCCTCAATTGGTCACATTCCGCTGGCTCCGATCCGGAGTAACGTAGAAACATCGCAGTGCGGTGACACCCGCGACATCTACGACACCCGCGACACCCGCGACCCCCCTGATCCATACTCACGGCTCTCATACCAGTCCTCCTTGGCGCGCATCTGGTGCACGATAAACAGTTCGTTGAGCTCCTTCTCCGTAGAATCCATGAGGGACCGGCCGTGCTTCGAGTCGTGGCTCGGCGGCGGCGGCGAGTACCGCGGGTTGAAGATGAGCACCAGCTGCGGCGGGTACAGCGCGCCGGCGAGGAATGCTATGGGGATCGCGAGGACTGCGCCGACGCCTGGGTTGTCAGCACGTGCGTCGTGGTGGGAAGAGCTGCTGGGCTGGATTCCGGAACTGCTGCGTAGCTGTGCTAGCTGGCCGTGTCCTTGGGAGACGGCATCGGTGTCGGCATCGGCGTCGGCATCGGTATCGGCATCCATGTCGGTGCCGGTGCACGACATGAATCCATCTCTCCGGGGCCGGATTTCATCAGTCCGGGGAGCCCACCTCGACCGATACACCACTCTCCACGGCTCCCACAACTCGAATAGCCCACCTTCAGATTTCCAGAAACCTCCAGACACCTCCCACTTCCCTCAAAACTCACCAAGACGCAACCCCCACCTCGGCCTCGGCTTGACCTCCTTTGCCGCCTGCGGGGCGTATGCGACTGCCTCGCGGAGTGCGCTCGCCGTCGAGGAGAGCGGGCGGGCGCGGGGACGCAGGGCGGGGCGCGCGGCGTGCAGTGCGGGGCGAAACATTGTGGAAAATGGAGCTGGGTAGAGACTGATGAAGCTACAGAGATAAAAATGTGGAGAGATGTAGGAATGCAAGAAGGCAGGAGAATCAAAATGTTGCAGTCACCATATCCATCCACATCCACATCCACCTCTCCATTGTCGCTTCCCCCATCTCTCAGAGCTTTCTGTGCTAAGTCCGGCATTAACCCGCGTCCGAAGAGCCGAGTACAAAGCAAGTGGATGCTTGGGGGTGCCGCTGTGCCGCCGTGTGGGGCCCTTCTGCCGCTACGAGCCGCTCCAAGTGCGGTCATTTTCCCCGGCTCGGCTTTCGAGCCGAAAAAAAAACACACTGGCCTGATGTCTATTGTTCTTTCCAATGTCCCCCTTGCATCATGCTTTGCGGGCCTTGCGGCCGTAGCCCTGTAGCCCCGTAGAGCCGTAGAGCCGTAGCCCCGCGGGCCGCACATGTGCAGCGCATGAAGGCCATGCTTATGTCCATCAGGGCCGCACATTGGCTCACCCCACGACGTGTTTGCTTGTTTGTCAGCCTCCCACTGCATATGGCTCCTGGCCCGGCGCTCCTGGGTTCCACATGTCCTGCAACTGCCCCTTGCCGGCCATGCAGCCATACCGGCCATACCCCATTGCCCCATGGCGCCATGGCCCCATGCCCTATGTTTCCAGTGTCCATATCTAATGGTGCATTGTTCATGTAGAAATACAAAATACTATGGGGGCTAGTGTTCTCATAGGGGGATTGCAATACAGTGTCTGTGTGTGGAATTTATAGAACGGCGTGGGTATGGGACAGCGGTACAGGGGTACAAGTAGGCGCCCAGGTACGCAGGTGATTGACTCAATTCACCAATGTGTGTCGCAACCGCACGGAATGGATAAGAAGCGTGTGTGACACAGCGACTGTCCGTGGCTTATTCTCATTTGGAGAGCTCGTGACTCGTGAGGTTCATCACATCTGGAGACGCATCGCGACGGCCGACTGGGCGCGGGTGACGCTTTTGATGATCGCCGAGTCGACAGGGGAGGGGAGGGGCGGGGTGACCATGCGCGCGGACGGGGCCGCCTCGTGGGGCGAGCTGTACGCGACACCAATCTCGCCCATGCCCACCGCCATCTCCTCGGCGTCGCCCTCGTGCTCGGCAATCGGGTCCGGCATGTCGACGCTGGCGACGCTGGACGCGCTCGTGAGCGAGCTGACCGAGCGCTGGCTGCTCGAGGTTGACTGCAGGCTGGCGTCGCTGCAGAGCGAGAGGCTCGAGGGTGGGCGGCGGTTGATCGAGCGGCGGGGAGCGACAAAGGGAATCTCCGCACGGGAGGTAGTAGGGGCGTTCACATCGAGTGACGCAACGCGGGGAAGCATGTGGACGGGGCCGCGCTCGAGAGCCGATGTGCTGTCGCTGCGAGCATGCTTCTCGGCGGCCGGCTTTATGGCCTCTGCAACAGGAACTGGAAAGACGGGTGGCTGCGAGTTGAGCTGAGGAGTGGAGGGGGCGCTGAAGCTCAGCTTCTGGCCGACAGGAGGCATGAGGCCCTCGGGGGCAAGGGCAGACGCGCAGCGCGTCGGAGGGACCAGCGGAGGCGAGGGCATGCTGTCCGATGCAGCACGAGCGGGACGCGGGGTGGTCGGCTCGAGAGTGAGCGCAAGGCCAATACCACCGGACATCTCGGGGAGGTCGGGGAGTGAGTACTCCTGCGAGCTGAAAGACAGACCGGACTCGAATCCAAAGTTGTCAAACATCGGCAGTGTGGGAAGGTCGGGCAGAGCAAGAGAAAGCTCCGGGGCCTTGGCGGCCGCAGCCTGCTCCATAGGCTGCCGAGGCGCCGGACGGTGGTAAGTTGGCTGGGGATAGTCGTCAAAGGCAGCGATGCGGGCGGGCCTGTTGGGGGGCGACTCGTAGCAGTCGATCGGCGTCACTAGAGGAGGCGAGTAGGGGTGCACATCGGGAAGAGTGTCAATTGGGGCCGCACGGGGAGCTGGAGCGGAGCGGTAGTGGCGGAGAGGAGGACGCGAAGGTCCAGGAGCGGAAAGTGGCGCGGCAGCGCCAGGAGGATAGATTCCGTTCTGGGCCAGGTGCTGCGACGCGGGTCGAGCAGGTTGCTGCTGGTATAGCGAAGATTGCCGCTGCGGGCCCGAAACCGGCTGGGTCTGCACATATGAAGGCAGCCCGAATCCGGGAGGCAGCTGGCCGTACACATCTGGGGGAGGGGGAGGGCTGCGAGGTCCAAGATTCTGTCGGACTGCGCGGACGGGAGGGCCTGCGGAAGTCTTCGATGCAGGAGTCGGACGGACGCCAGCGGGCATGTTCGGTGTTGGCCACTTGGGAGCTGCAACGGTGCTGGCGGGCGCATTCGGCAATGGCGGTATGCCGCCCTTACCGGGGGTTACACCTTGGAAGCGCTCGCGCAGACGCTCGCTCGAAACACGAGCGAGAAGCTGCCTGGGGCGGGAGGCTGTCTGGGCCGGGGCAGGGTCCGCTGTAACCTGGGCCTGCTGGTCGGCCTTCTCCTTGAGCGCCGGTGTCGATGTTGAGCGACGAGACAGCCTACGAGCAATCATGCTCGTAAAGCCCGACTTCTCTTCGTCCTTGACAGGCTTCGGCTTAGGCGGCTCTCCATAGTCGGCGATAACCCTCGATGCCGGGCGACGCGCAGGAACCGGCATGATCACACCACCGTTGCGAAGCGACGAGCGAGAAAAGGTCGGGGCACGGGCATCCGAGAACTCCATAGCGGGGAAGCCTGGCATGACGGTGGAAGGGTGGTTGACAGGCTCCTCGTCCTCCATGCTCTCAATGTCGCCCCAGAGGCCTTTGGAAGCGGATGAAATTGGGCGGTTACCGGCACGGCCCACGTTGGACTGACGACGCGAAACAAGTGATGATGCAGGCCTCATGTTCTCCATGCTGCTCGTCCGGCGGTGGTCATGGATAGTGCTGGGCCGGGCGCCGGGCCGGGCACCAAGGCTTGAACGAGGCGCGGCGTTGGGCGCCTGATAGTCAAAGCCAATGATCGAGTCGCGGTCCTTGGTCATTGAGCCCGCGTACACAGTGTGCGACCACGAGACCTTGCCTGCGGCAGAACGTCCCCGGCGAGCGCGAAGCGACTCGTTAGCTAGCGCCGCCTTGGACGCCATTGGGGATGACGGAGACTCATCCTCGAACCCAACCTGCTTGCGGAGAGGAGACGAGGTGCGGACCACGGAATGGCTATGGTGATGGCGCAGAATTGGGCGTGGTGGTTCGAGATCAACCGCGGTGCACGATCCCGACGCCACAGAAGCCGGGGGTGACTCTGCCCGCGGAATGGGGTTCATAGTTGATGCAGGCCGCATTGCGTACGGCGTTACGCCCCCTGCTAAAAGAGGTGGCTGTCAATTGTCAGCCTCATGCACACCATGCGATCTGCGATCTGTCCCACTTACACAAGACGCGTGCCGGAGTGGGGATGGTCGTTTGGGCCGTGATGGTGACAGACGAATGTCTGTTGTCACTACCGGCGGCGGACGTCGGGGGAGGGAATATGACAGCGATCGAGCCAGAGTTTCAGAACTCGCCGAGATGCAGCTATTGCGGTGGCCGTCCTTGCTGGGCGCGAAATGATTGTGCGAATGTGGAATGGGAGAGAATGATGGTGATGTTGCTACAGGAGTCCGTCTTGTCGGTACAGACTGTGTCCTCGAAAGGTCCACGGAAGGCGTGACGGGTGATAGCGAGTCGGAGGAAGAAGATGGAAACTGAGAAGATGACAATGAAGACAAGGATGGGGAGGTAGATGAGCAGGAAGAGGTAGAAGTTGCGGAGGAGATGGAGCTCGTACTACAGCTGCTACTACTATAGTCGGCGGCAGCGACGTTGTCGGCGGTTGTCTGGGAGGGGTGGCGTGACAGAGGCTGCTCGTCGGTGGTGGTGACTACTTGAGGAGCAGTAGCAGTTGCGATTGCGATTGCGATTGCCGCATGCGTCCGCCGCGCCTGCTGTTCTTGTTCTTTATGATTTTGCTTTTCCTGTCCATGCGGTACCTGCTGCTGCTCGTGCTCGTGCTCAAGCTGTGACGGTTGCCTCTGCGTCAGAGGAGCCTGCAGGGACAGAGGTAGTTGTAGTGGTCGTTCCTTGCCCTCTTGGCTCTTGTCTGCAGTTGCATGCCAGTCGTGTTCCCACTTGTGCTTCCCGTCTTCTGGATGTGCTTGGCTCCCGGAGAGGCACTCCAGGGCGGCGAACGACTCACGACCACGGCCACGGCGGCCCGACAGCGCTGATGCCGGCGACAGGAATGAAGCATCTGTATCTGTTACAGTTGCTTTGGCAGCTGCAGCGCCTGCCGTACCTGGGCACCGCGTCACAGCCTCACGCATCCTTGGCTCGAGCTCTGGCGGCTCCTCGATGGTTGTCAAGGACCTGATGCGGGGTTTTTGTTGGGCTGCCGCGGACCGCGAAAATAGGTAATACAAGAGTGGAATCACCCGTAGGATGACCCCGATTTGAGTTTCGAGGGAAAATGTACGTCCGACGGTTGCGGTTGCGGGCTGTTTGACCCACGTAGGAGATGGAATAATGGCGAGCCGAGCACGAGCTGCGTCGCTGGCGGTGAGAGATCAAAGGAAAAGGGTTGGGCAACGACCAGGGGATGAGTCGGAGGCTGAAGGCCAAGGGGTTGGGGGGGAACGCCAAGGGGGCGGCCAGGAAAGAGAGCCGAGGTGGCCGGTGGCAGGCAGGCTTATCCACAAACGTAGATCCGGCAACAAAGGCTCAGCAACAAAGGCTCAGGTGCACGACCCAGCCTTGTACCCGACAATTGTCTTGTACCACGCGCTCGCACGTACACCGAACCGTGTACAGTTAAGTGCAGCGAGCCGGTGCAGATTGGCTCTCACCCGAACGGAGAGGCGCTGTTGGGTTAACGCCAGGTAAACAACCGCAATGAGCTTGTTGGTAGGGGTCGCAGATGAGCCAAGGCAGAAGGGGTCCAAAAAGGTTTCTGCTCTCGTCAGCCTCAGACGTTTCCGGGTGGGGTACCCTGAGGGTATACGTACACAGCGGTGGGGATTTAGAATGACAGAGGACAGAGAGTGAAAGATGGAGCACACCGCAGGTCCCGGGGATCCGAGGACGACTCGGGCAAGCCGGATGTGGTGATCGCTGCCGGAGAAAGGATTTGGGAAATGGTACGGCAGATGAGAGGCACGTAAACTCTGATTGAGACGGGTGCCGAGGGTCGTTTCCACGGTGGAGGATAGTCTGAGTAACGCTCTTGCACCTTGTTTGGTTCTGCAGCTCACGCTCTCAAGTGTCGTCAATCGCCTTGGTTGTCGCGTTTCTGATTGACCCCTGGGACGAGCTTGTACTACGCTATCTAGTACAGCGCCAAGATTGCTGTGGTCGCCGTGCGGGGCGGCGTGCACGATGCCGAGGGATTGGCGATCTGGCGAGTGCTTGGGCTTGTCCCCTTGGCGTTGTCCAGGGTGGGTCTTACTTTGGGTCGTCCCGAGAGCACGGACGAGGGGAAGACTAGGGGAGTCCGAAAGTGTTTCGAGTGTTGAACAGGACGACCAGGACAGGTGAATCAAGGTGGGGGAGTGGTCGCTCGACGACGGCGGCAGTGAGGAAGGTATTATCTATGAATCTCCTGCAGGAGGGGACACGAGAAGGGCAGGGTCCGAACAGACCGAAGGGTTGAGGATCGAGGGGGAGAGCGAGGGTTCAGTGACCAGAGTGATCAGAGATCGTTGTGCCCGATGCGATGTCCGAGAATGGCAGCGCGGCGTTCAAGCTCAATCGTACTGCTTTTGCTAGTAATCCCCACGCTGAGGAATGAGAGTAGAGAGGCAGGAAAGCAGCCAAGGCAGAATGCTCCGCAATCTTGAGCTTGTGCACTTCCTCGGTGTGTGATACACTTGCCTTGCAACCAAAAACTCTAGATAGCAGAGAGCTGGAGTCTACTCGTTCGGTGACTTATTGTGTTGTGCAACCACTACAACAAGCGTGCTGTGCTCGGAGTGTATCGTACACTGCGGTGAATCTGTGCCGGAGAGATCAAGATCCAAGGATGGTATGGGTACGTGGTACGTGGGTCGCAGTGCTGGAACGTGCCCACTCTGGAATCGCAAAACTCAATGACAGGAGCTGCGGAGCCGAACAAGGACGCGTCCTGTGCTGCAGCCAAGATCCAAGATCTGTTCCTAGGTGTGAACCACTTCGTAATCTGCAGATCGGATCGCGGTGAGGTGTCTGATTCGCGGTGTGGTGCTGTGTTCTGGTACTGATCCTGACGCGTCCCGGGATCTCGGATCTCGGACCTCGTGGCGATGAGCTTGCGAGCCGCGAGCCACACAGGTGTACGGAACTCGGTAGGATTGGAGATTGGAATGTCGGAAACCGGTTGGGTACCGCTGGACAAGGTCGGAAATGAAGGTCGCGGGACGAGGTCTGGACCGGCCAGACGATCAGAGGGAGATAGAGGAGATTGGAATTGGTAGGGAGCTTGGGAGGCGAGAAACGATTGTGGGCGGTGCAAGTGAGTGAAGGTGGTGAGAGTGAGCTTGAGAGAAACGTTGACAAACGTGTTATCGATGGTCTGACCGTTATCAACTTTTCTGCTGACCCGGTCGCCCATGCTATTGCCTTGCACTTCATCTCTTCAATGGGCTTGGCATCGTCTCTGATAGTCTGTTAGCTGCTAGCTGTTCACTGCTGGGGCGCTGGCGCCGAATGACGGCGACCTGCATGCAAAATTGAGGCCGAGGACGGCCAGGACAGCCAGGACGACCTCTTTTCAAGGGGACTCGCGATACTGAATTGTTATCTCCTGGCGCGTCCTTGACATTCCTGACTGATGGCGTCGTGCGCGCATGCGCGTGGACAATGCCCCGGCATATAGCAGACACCCCCGATGTATTGATTCTGACGCTAACGGCGTATACCCTTTCCCTTTGATCCTCTGAGAGTCGGCCGCGCCAATGCCTCTGCCATCGGCCATCGGCCATCAAGCTGCACGGCGCCGCGGAGGATTCTCTCCGGTCTCTCCTTTGTCGCAATCTGTAGTCTTATTTTCACTATCCAGGTGACTGTCCCTCTCTTCCACCAACAGCTAGCTACCAGCAGATCGTCAGCTCAGTGTAACGCTGGATTGGCGTCAGTGTCACCCCCTGCGGATCCCAGATCCCAGCGGGCATCCATTCCAACGCTATCCATCCCTTAGGTCCCACCGGTGCAACACGGGAGTGTGCGTGCAAGCATCGCGGGCTGTGGCAAACAGGACAATGGTACGCTGGGATCTTGGGCCTTGTCTGCATGCCCGTGCCTCTCGCCACACAAGTACACAAGTCCCGCACGTCTGGCATGGTTGCAAGCCGCAAGCGGAGCAGAGAACACATGTCGAAGATCTTTTACCTGCCGATACCTGTTCTACATTCTCCTATCAAGATCCCAAGGTCATGAGTACTCAAGAGCCCTCTCCTCCCACGCCGCCTCTATCCTTCCAGGATCCTCGGACCCTCGGACCCACCCTAGGCCACCCTCAGACCCTCGCGCGGATCTCTCGTTAGTGGCGTCCGTTCATTACTTTAGTGGCGTTTCCACTCTGCGCGATTGGACGCCACTCGGACATTCCCCAACCCCCTGCCGATTATTTTCCCTTTCAGGTCTAGCAGCTAGCTGTCTTTTTCCTCATTTTGGCATGAGCGCAAAGAGGACGCGTGGCGCAGTGGACGCGAGTCAACGAAAATGGAGGGTCGAGGATCGAGGATTGTCACGATCGTCGTTGAGAATCATGCTCACGGGTGCACGGGTGCAGCACGGGCCAACGCCAGTAGCGACTAGTTCGCGGCGATCGCGTGCGGCTCGTGTCCCGCCGGCAACGTGCACGCCACCCGCATCGCCCGCATCGCCCGCATCGGCACTCTGGCTCGGCTTCGGGCTCGGGCTGACCCGTGTCCGGGACGCAATGTTTTCCTCTTACTTTGCACTCTCCGATCTCCACTCCTCACTTGCTCACTCTCCGCTCGCCACCCTAATCTGGGTAGCTCGGCACTTCCGCTCGGTGTTGTCAGCGGCGTCAAGCTCCAAGCTCCCGCCGCCCGGCGCGGCGCGGGCGCGGGACGCACGCTTGGCAGGCCCGCAGAGCGTGATGGGGGATGATAGCTATTGGTCCCAGATACGAGATACGCTCTGACTCCCCGGCGGCTTCTGTTCTACTCCTTGGCTTTCCTCGGTCTTGGCTCTTGGCCTCACCCCCATGCGAGGGATATCATGACGGCGATATCCCCTACGTATCCCCCGCGTCTCCCGGCTTCTTACTCCTTAGGCTCGGCTTTCCCTTCCACCTTATCAGGATCCGGCACCCTGCATCCTCCTGGAAGCCACGAGGGTAAATTCAGGCATGCATCAACAACAACAAGCATCAACGAGCAAGCTAGCAAGCCCGCCAAGGCTCCAAGTGTCTCAAGGTTCCGGTCTCTGTGTGCCAGAATACCAGACTTGTGCCGGACGCCACCGCCCTGGCGGACCATAATGTCATACTGAACCATGAACCGGGGGTGAAGACCTTAATTCCGGCGGATGCCCGCGGATGGCATGTGCCAAGGGTGTGAATGCAGGGAGCAGCTAAGACGGCGAGGAAAACCAGAGCAAAGGACTCTGGAGCATGGAGACCGATCCGAGAAGGTTGTCGGGACAGGAATAGGGCAGCAGCGGCGACCGGGGACAGCAAGGGTTGGACCCCGGACCCCGACGCAGACGCCGACGCCTCTCTCAGCGGTGCGGCGGCGACGGTGTCTGCCTTCATGGGTATTCCCAGGGAATTGCGGATCCCCGATTCCCGGTCTTACTAGGTGCTGGAAAGAGTTTGCCTGATCTGCAGTCCGCCCCCCGAGGTGCTGGAAAGAGTTTGCGGTGCGGGGTAAACATCCCTCTGCGGCTTGCGACTTGTTTTGTTTGTTTTTGACTTTGACTTATTGTTGTTGATCTGCACTTTGCGTTTACGCGCCGTGTGCCGGGCATCAGCTGACCGCCGGCATCGTTCAAGGTTGCAGTCTCCGAGCGCCGCGCATATGGGTCCGCCATCATGCCGCGGCACGGCAGACAACAAGCGTAGGTGCTGCAGGTGCTGCAGAGCTTGCCTTGCTCTGGAGCTTGTTGGGGAGCTTGTATAGTTCGCATGCCACACAAACAAATGTAAACAACAACAAACCGCAGCCAAGCTTCGGCGACTTGAGGCACCGCGATCAGATCACATACTCATGCCGAGCTGCCCGTGTCCGCAAGCTAACGGCGGAGCACGGAGCGGCGAAACGGCCGCTGCTGGGATTCCCATGGGATCTCCGCATCGCAGATCACATGGTCCGCCGCGTGGCGAGGCTGCGTGCAAGGTGCAACTGACATCTTACATTACTCTCAGAGCCCACACCTCCAGCTGTCCAGTAAGCTCACCTCCGTAACGCGGCGGCGCAACACCCGCCGCATCCCGCCCTCCTGGCCTCGGCGCCGTCATGGCCTGCACGCCCGACCCCACTTCCCGCGACCCTCAGTCGACGATTCGGTACACGCGTGTGCTGGAACGGTAGAGTGGTTGTTCGGCAGCGTGGGTTATTCTTGGCGCTGCAGGCCATATGAGGTACGCTACTCCACATTTCCATGCCAGCCTGGGCGCCCAGGCATGCGAATCTCGTGTCTACATTCCAAGCTTCCCAGCAGGCCAGCATACACATGGCTGGCGGAAATTACTCTCATAAACCACAAGGTGTTACCTCGTTCCCTCGTTCCCTCGTTCCCCCATTTCTCGTGGTTATGCCGGCATCGCACGCAGAGGGTGTTCAAGGTTCCAGCGCCGCCTAGCAGAACCTACGCTGTGCCTCCGGGATCGTGTGCCTGTGCCTCGGGCCTAGAGGATGCGCGGCCCTGGTGGTGGTGGTGGTGTTATGATGGTGGAATTGGTGGTAGGTGGACACGATGCACGATGCACGCCGGGGTGTCATCGACTTGGCAGACAGTGGGATTTCCTCACACCACCGCCCGCCCTGGTCGAGCAATATACAGAAGCGGACGTCCTCCAAGCCCTCCAATCGCCCCGGGCCGTCCCGCCTACCGGATCTCGCAGCTCGCGTCCTTGCGTCCTCGCGTCCTCGCGTCCTCGCGTCCTCGCGTCCCATCCGGTCGATCTCCCGCTGCCGGAATGGAAGGCTTGGAACATGGTCAACGTGGTACGAGGTACTGGTAGCCGCCGGAGTGGTAGAGCTCGTAGAGGGCTTACTCTCGTTGCTCAACTCGTAGGTTGTGCGTGCTTCTTCCCATGCGCAGACGGTAGCAGCTTTGCCATCACAGCCCACAGTAACACACCGCATAAATCCACGTACATACAAGTAAACCCAACCTTGGAACACTGAGCGCATACATCCCCGATACGGACAACGCGCCGCAGCCCGTCACGCTCACGCGTGCGTCGCGCTTCAGACCGGTCGTGAGGACTCATGAAGATCATCCCGCCAAACCGTACTCTGCCTCTCGACCCACCGACCTTCCGACCCACCGAGCCGTACACCGTACCTTTCCCCGGCCGCAGCCAAGCTCAATCAAGCTCCTAGCGAGGTCCGTTGCGCGAGCTGCGAGCTGCGCGAGCGCCTCGCGACCGCCCTGTGTGGGAGAACAGCGCGACCTTATCAGCAGTAGGTACTACATTATCAGTTCAGCTCGGTGGATTCAGTTCAGGCCAGGTCAGGTCAGTTACACGAAGCGTGACCCGTTCCCAGTCCGATTCCCACTCTAGGTACTCTAGTCTGGGACGGGAATGGACGCCGCGCCGAGAATAGACGGCGTGCAGATGGCGCCGGTGGTTGCTTCCCAATATTCAGCCACTACACAGCGTTGACATCTGCACAGCAGTGTAAGCTCGAGACTAGTTCCCGTACAGTACACCAGACAATGCGCGAGCCGTCACCCCTGGGGTGTACCCCGCGGGCCCCGTGAGCCCCGCACCCGTGGGATCTGGGGGCGGCGGAGTAAACATCGTTCTTGGGTGGTGGATGTGGATGTGGAAGTGGCGGAGATGTGGTGTGGCATGTGGGAGTGGCGAGTGGCAAATGGCGGGGTCGGCGACGTCGACCCAGCATTCTTCCCAGCATCATCAGCAGTCAGCAGGAGCGGCTTCATGTACTCCATGGCGTCGCCTCGGGTCGACATCTGATCTCGACTCGGCACTCTCGGAGACATACACCCTGCACGCGGTGAGTCCAGCCACCAAATGCGAGCAATGCGGGTCGTGGCGGAGAATTACTGTAGTGGCCAGTGGTTCCCACTCTCATTTTCACGAGACGATGACAGCACCACATGTCCAGCCGTTAATTATGCAAGGTGTGGCGGATCGGCGGCGGGATTCCCATTCCCGGTGATCTTTATGGGCTGGAATGCGATGATCGGGCCAGGACACTCGAGCCTGATCGAGCAAGGTGTGCCCGACACTGAATTCAGAAGCTGGCGTTGGGTCGTGGTAGCCTAGTTGAGCGACCCCATTTCTTTCAGTACTCTCCGATGTGAACCGCCGACGACCTCACGACTGCCTCTTCTGGCCATGTGATACATACAATCATTCATGTCGAAGGTATCCCGATGATATTGCGTCTCCTGTACTGTACCTTCCCAATGTCGTCAATGTCATATCTAGTACTCGGCGTTCATGAGCAGCGCAAACCGTCCGCCAGCGGCAGGCGGCGCGTTTTGTCCTGGTCCCTGTGTCTTCGGAGCGCGGGTCACGGTCGTGCGCTTCCGCTCCTTTTCCTTCTTCTTCGTCTCGGGGCGCGGGGCACTGCCCACCGCGTCGGCGGGCAGAGAGGCGAGCACGGCGCTCAGCGCAGCATGGTATCCGTTCTTGTACGCTGCCGACCAGCGCCACCCGCAGCGCGTTGATGGCGGCGGCTCACTCCCGCTGAGGAGGTAGTGAAGCGCGACGCCGGAGAAGAAGACGAATGGCGACTGGTGCGTCAGGTCCTCGGCCGTAGTACGCGAAAGTAGGAGCGCTTGGGCGAGGGGTTGTGCAGACGCGAACCCGGCAGCCAACTGGGCGACGAGCTCGGCGTTGCGATTCGTGAGCAGCGGGTAGTCGCCTTCCACCTCGTCGCCCTCGTCCTCGTCTTGCCACCCTTCGAGGCATCCGATGCCGGCGCGGAGCACGGCCTCGATCTCCGGCTTTCGCCAGCGCCGTACGCCCGTCGTGTCCGCGTCGGCGGCCTGGGCGATGCAGAGGCGTACAACCGCCACAAGAGGGTGAAGGCGGCGCGGTAGGGCGAGTATGGCGGGTGTATCGGCGCCCATACCGGTAAGGTACGCCTTGAGGCGCTCGTCTAGTGGGAGCAGGCATGTTGGCACTGGATTGTCAAGCGCAGGCGGCAGTTGTATCGTATGTGCCGTGATGCGGTTTGATGAACCCTGGCGGAGATATTCGGTTACTATACGTGGTGCCGGGGCCTCAACGGAAGTCGACTCCGCCTCGGCTTCCTCTGTGACGTCTACTCCCAAAAGCTGGCATACCTCGTGGTCCTGAATGATCTCCGCCAGCTGATCAGAGGTGGCGGCTGGGAAGCGTAGTTCACCAAGCGCCTCCTCGGTGAAGAGGTAAGCAGAGGTGCGGGCCGCGATGGCGACAGGGCCAGCATGAGCACACGGGCCGGAAGGGTCCTCGAGAACGTTCCATTTGTAGATTCTATTCGGATAAAGCCAGATATGCGTCACGGTGTTCAGCTCGCCACGACGCTGGGCAGCAGCATATGCTGCGATCGATTGCGATTGCTCGGGTGGCGTGTTTGACGGTGTCGTGACGCGGCTAACGGAGGGACACGAGTCGTCCCCGCAGAAAGGGTATAGCGAGCAGCACTGACTCGACGAGGGAAGGGCGTATTGTATTGTCGCCTCGATGATGGCGTCGACGATTTCGTTCACGAGGCGATCATCCACATACGGCCGGACGCACAGCTTGCGCACCACCTTCTGCACCAGATTTGCGGCCGTGTCTCCGTGGTTCGTTGCGGCCGTCGCTCGTATCTGTTGCTGCTCCCTCAAAATCCTCGCCACGCGTTCGATACGGTCCGCGGCGTTCGTGCCGCCGGAGAAGAACGCCTCAGAGGCGAACGACGGGGTGTAGTCGTTGCCGGCCAGAGACGCGAAGAGAGGCATAAGATTTGCTGGCAGTCTCAACCGGCGGCAGAGTGCCGACGCAGTGTACGTCGCGAGCACAAGAGTAGGGTTGCGATAGCTCTTCGGAGGGAACAGGCGGGACAGGCGCGCCGGCGCCTTCCTTCCCCCCTTCACTGCCTGAAATCCCCATCCGCCGGCGGTATCCTCCGCACTCGGGCTCCCCTCAATCCACTCCATCATGTCCAGCGGAACGTATCCCTTCATGTTTTCCGATACGCCGCTCGCAAGCACGATAAAGTCCGTGTCGCGGCCAAAGACGTACGCGCCCATCTCCTCAGCCATCACGACGCACATCCCGTCCGCCTCGCCCGAGGGCACGTAGTGCGTCGCGACGTCCATGTCGGCGAGCGCGCGCGAGAATGTGTGTAGCGTGAATGGCGGCAATATGACATTGTCGCGCGAAAAGGAAGGCGCCGAGTGCGTTTGCGGGGATATCGTGTAGAACATCCGCGCAGTTCCCACCTGCTGCTGTAACCGTTCGAGCAGGGTGTCATGCTTCTCGGGCGGAGACGCGCCTGGTGTGAGCTGGGTCGAAGGATCCGAGCTCACCATCAAAGACAAATGTCGGTTCGATGCCAACGTTCCTCCAGGCCTTGATTAGGCGGCGTGTGAGGCGGTAGAAGCGGTAATATTCGCCACCCGACGTCCAGGGAAGGGAGTCGAGATAGAGATGGTAGATGATGCTGTGTGTCAGTCATGCTCTGGAGATGGAGCCAGCATCAGTGCATGCTTGTCGCTTTCGTTCTCAGCTCTGGTGCAAACCATCTGTAGCCAAGGGAAACGCGACACTGACGCGTCTTGCCACTCACCCCCAAGCATCAACGACGACCGGCGTCGTCCCCCGCGCCGCCTTCCCTTCCGCATCGAGGAGGACCGAGCGGCACAGGGACTGCCGGTTTTCTTTCAAGAACGTCTGGAGGCCGCGGACTCCCATCTTGCGCGGCTGTTTTTGGTTGTGCAGTTGTGCAATTAGTGGGTGCTATCGGGGAATGTGGATGGAGAATGGTGAACAAGATCACAAAAAAAAAAGATGATGCAAAAAAAAAAAAAAAAGTGGAGGTCGTGTGTGCTGCTTGGTACATCGAGTCGTGTGGGCAGGCGATAACGGCCAAGCGGGACTCGAAAGCGACCTCACAATACCTGGGTCGTTGATAAGAACAGAGAGCTGTACAAGCCATGCGATTCAGGACAAGGACTAGGAAGCATCTCATGAGCAACTCTTCTCGGAGCGGCGAAGACGGACACGGACACGGACATACGGACATCGGGGACTTCGGAAAGTGGACTGTGCCTTTTGCCGCCACCACTCAACAGCCCAGCATTTTGGCTGAACCCACTCTGGTACTCTGGCCACTCTCCGCCACCCAGTTTGTCCACTCTTGTCCAGTGCTCTCCGACTCGGCTCCGACAACCTCCACCCGTTCCGAGTTCCACTTCCCGAACTCATCTCCTTCTCCACTCTCCACAGCACTCCCTCACTTTGAACCACACTCTCAAAAACTGGCAAAATGGCGTCGCGCGGTATTCACGCTGTGCGCAGTCTGCGCGTCGCTCGAGCGCGCGCAATGCGTGCATCGCCCTCCATGCTGCCCACCGCTCGCGCGCTCGCCTCCGTCGCCGGCCCATCACGGAACCAGGCGGCAACAGCGACCAAGCCTGCTGCAGAGTACCTCCGCGCGCCGCCGGTATCCGCGGCCAAGGTCGACGACTCGGACGTGCGCTCCCTATTCGACAGCTCGTACGCCCCCACATCCTCCGAGCCTACCGGTCTCTTCACCCTCGGTCCGCTGACTGATCCGAATAACCTCGGCCCATTAACCGGACGCACGCTCGTGCACTCGCAGGCGATTGTGGAGCGTATTGCGCGGGCCAAGAATGATCCCACGGGTAAAGAGCTCCGGCTGGTGGTCAAGAATCTCGACCGTTTGAGTGATTTGCTTTGCGGGGTGATCGACATGTGCGAGCTTGTCCGAAACACGCACCCCGAGGAGAGATGGGTTCAAGAGGCGGATGCGGCGTACGAGCGGCTTTGCTCGTACATGAACAACCTCAACACCGACCGCGGCCTTTTTGAGGCACTCGTTGCTACTCTCGAGTACCCGCACGCCGAACCGCTGTCTCATGCCGAGCGCCAAGTTGCGCTCACCTTCCTCCGCGACTTTGAGAAGAGTGGTATCGACCTCCCGCCAGCCGCACGGGCGCAATTTGTCGAGCTCTCCGACTCGCTTCTGTCTCTCGGCCGCACATTCCTGACAGCGGCGTCTTCCGGCCCAAGCCCCGAGCCCCTCATCGAGATCCCCGAGCCCGAGCGACTGCTGGAGAGCATGGGCACGGCATTTGTCAACTCGCTGCCGCGCCGCCGGGGCCGTGCGCTCGTCATGCCTGGATCGTGGGAGGCGCAGATGATTACGCGGTACGCACGGGAAGGCGAGGCGCGCCGCCTTGCATATGTCGGCAACCAGGGCGCGGACCCAGAACGCATTGGCGTGCTGGAGGAGATGCTGAGTGAGCGTGCGCGGCTGGCTGGTGTGCTTGGACGGCGGAATTGGGCAGAGGTCGCGCTTGTCGATAAGATGGCCAAGAACCCCGAAAACGTGTGGGGATTCCTCACGTCGCTCGCCGGGCACCACAAGGAGTCGGCCGCAGCCGATGTGGCCGTCCTTCAGCGCTTCAAGGCCGCGTCCATGACTGGCATCAAGTTCCCCTCCGAGCAGGGCACCGCCCACCTCCCGCAGTTCAACGCTTGGGACCGCGACTACTTTACGGAGAAGTACATGACATCGCTGGCGCCCAACACGCTCTCCCCTCTGGCTCCCTACTTCTCCACAGGAACCGTACTGCGCGGCCTCTCGCGGCTATTCTCCCGACTCTACGGCATCTCCTTCCGCCCGGCACCCGTTGCACCTGGAGAGGTGTGGCACCCGTCGGTGCGCCGTCTCAACGTTGTTGACGAGAAGGAGGGTGTTATTGGCGTCATCTACTGCGACCTCTTCAGCCGTGAGGGCAAGCCGCCAAACGCCGCGCACTACACGGTGCGCTGCTCCCGCCGTGTCGACGACGACGACCTCGGGGGCGATGGCCTCCCAGAAAACTGGGACGCGCGGTGGGGCCCTGGTCTTGAGACTGAGGGCACCGCTTCGCCATCACGCGACGGCCGGTACCAGCTCCCGATCGTGGTGCTTACCACTGATTTTGGCACCGTCGACCGCGATCGCCCGGCTCTTCTTGGCTGGCATGAGGTGGAGACCCTGTTCCATGAAATGGGACACGCCATGCATTGTGAGTTTGCAGCTGGTCGGCCCAGGTGTGGGCTTCCCCGATGTGCGATTGATTTGTTCTAACAGACAGCGATGATTGGCCGGACAGAATACCACAACGTGAGCGGAACGCGGTGCGCGACCGACTTTGTCGAGCTCCCCTCCATCCTAATGGAGCACTTTGTTTCGTCTCCTGAAGTCCTTTCAATCTTCGCCGAGCACTACGCGACCGGCGAGATGCTGCCGCCCGACCTGTTGAAGGCCCATCTTTCCCTGCAGCAGTCGTTCGCGGCCGTCGAGACGCACGGGCAGATCGTCATGGCCATGCTCGACCAGAAGTATCACCAGCTGTCGCCAGGCCAGCATGTCGACTCCACGGCAGTACACCAGGAGCTGCAGAACAACGTCGGCGTCTTCCCTCCCGTCGAGGGTACCGCGTGGCAGACGCAGTTTGGCCATTTGTACGGTTACGGCGCGACGTACTACTCGTACCTCTTCGACCGGGCGATTGCGGGCAAGGTGTTCTCAACGCTGTTCGCCAACGACCCGCTGAGCCGGGAGGGCGGCGATGTGCTGCGCCGCAAGCTCCTGCAGTGGGGCGGTGGGCGGGATCCGTGGGAGATGGTCGGCGAGGTTGTCGGCGGGCACGAGGGCGAGGTCGTTGCGCAGGGCGACGAGAAGGCCATGGCCACCGTCGGTGGATGGTATATCAAGTAGGCGGCGAGTGCCCCGACCGAGGTCGCGCCGATTTGTTTTTGCACACTGTTTCTTTGCACCTGATAGCATTAGTTAGACGTAGCCCGCTTGGCGGGCCATGCATCGCATCTCATACAGGCTAAAAAGGGACAGGGGAGTTGACATGAGACACCGGAAGACGAGAGACAATGGGGAGCTTTTGATGCAGGGGACGGAACGGAACGGGTGGCGATGGTGTATGATGGAGAATGGATGGGACTGGCGATATGGGAGTTGTTACGACTGCTGCTCGGTGTCAGCTATCACCAGGAGAGATCTGGCTGACACGCACCTGCTGGAACGCAACGCTGCTCCCGCTAAACATCTTGTCCTCGTCGGTCGGCTCTATCTTGCGCCTCTGCGAATGACTTGTCGGCGGCTTCAGGTATGCCTCGAATCCCTAGTTGTCAGCATGGGAGTGAGATGGTAGGAGAGAGAGGGGGGGGGGGGAGGGGGGGTCCAGGCGGCGTTAATCGCGCGGCATGTGGGCACGCGCCAGCAGTTCGTGGTCGCGTCATCGAGTTGGGCGACGATGTATGGTGCTGGATACATCCCGTCGATCCCCATGCATGACGTCGGACAGACAAACGCCGCGCAGACGATCGCCATGGCGATGAGCTCCGGCGCCCCGGGAATCGCCCATCCACCAGGTCCCATCGCACTCTGTCGGTCGCGCAGTTGTGACCTCGACCTCACACATATCGAGTCGCCACCCAGCGGAACCCACCTTGATAATGTTCCCTCCGCTCTGCGCCGTGTCCTCGAGGTACGACATCTCCTGCGTCCAGATCGTGGCCTCTATATTTGCCTTGCGTCAGCCTGATGCTCGTTGTAATGGGGTGGATGGGTGTCGGGCGTTTATGTTCTCTGGGATCTGAGGGTTTCTACGTTTCTACAGGCTCCGGTCGCGTTTCGTCCCTCGTCGCGTCGCAGGACTCACCAAATTCATCTCGAGCGCCCTCTTTTTCCGCTGTGCCGCCTCGATCTCTAGCAGTGCCGCCGCCTGCGCCTGCTTCGCGTCTGCCGGGGGACCCTGCGTCGACATGGTGTGCGCGGTGGTGTGTGAGTAGATGGGGAATGGGTGGATGGGTGTGGATGTGTGTGTCGTCAAAGTTGGTTCCCAGCCCAGAAATTGGTTTGGCCCTGTGGAATTTATGTGCTCCTTATTGATGGGTTGTTGACGCGCCCGGATGCCCCAGGCGGTGTTGAGTCAGCGGTATTTCAAAGCCGTCCAGCTTTTAGGGCTAACCCCTCACTTCTACATGCCGCTGCGCATGCCATACACATGCTGATGCACATGCTTGCGCATGCCACACACATGATCCTCACGTCCAGTCTTTGTCGGCAGAGCAGGGCATGAACGGGTCTGGCAGAAGCGCAGAAAAGTGGTGGTCCACCAACCGCCGGGCCGGGGGGTCCGACGTCGTCAGGGTGGAATCCTGCAGCGACATATTAATAGGCAGGGTATAAGGGCTGTGCTAGCCATGCGGTCGGAATCCCGAATCCAAGGATGAAAGATGGAATGCGAGAGCCGATATGGGCTGAAGATGTAGGAGAGTAATGAAGACCGATGGGTGCATTCGGGGCAGACACTTCGGAGATGTGCCAGATTGCCAGATGGGATCTGGGACAAGGGGGCGGGCGTTGTGGCGGCTGACGCATCACACCCCGAGATAACAACCTGCAGCACCTGGGCAGGGGGCCAGATAACCTGAGTGGAGCCAGCGTCATAATACCTGCCCCACTTCAAAAGTCCATTTTCTTTCTTCTCTTCGCATCTACTCTTTTCTCAAAGTCCAGCTCACGATCCACAATGACCAAGACGGACCGCCCGCCCCTTCTCTCCACGCCGGAAGAGTACCGCAAGCTCTTTGACTCGGTCGACACCTTCCTCCTCGACTGCGATGGTGTCATCTACCACGGGCCGGTCGTCGTCGAGGGCGTGAAGACCGTGCTGCAGATGATGCGCGATGCTGGTGAGCATGATGGCTAGAGTCGAGATTTCAAAGCCGTCCTCTTCCAGCGCTGACCCTCAGGCAAGAAGATCATCTTTGTCACCAACAACGCGACCAAGAGCCGAAGGATGTACAAGGCCACATTTGACAAGCTGGGCATCGAGGCTCATGAGGTGGGTATCGACGCGGCGTGCAGAAAATGCATCTCAATCGTGGTGCCGCGGAAAGAGTCAAGCCTGCTGCTGTCTTGCTAGAAGTTTCCTCCAGAACTTAGCAAGAGCCATAGCCTTTCTCCTTGCCACATCTTCCCCCGTCGCCATCTCACCAAGTTCCAACTAACACGCAGTCCGAGATCTTTGGCTCAGGCTATGCCTCTGCCGTCTACATGTCGCGCATCCTCAAGTTCCCGACCGACAAGCGCGTGTATGTTCTCGGCGAGGCAGGGCTCGAGGAGGAGCTTGACACCGTGGGCATCAAGCACTGCGGCGGGACGGACCCGGAGGACCGCGTGTTCGTTCCATCTATGGACTTTAGCCATTTCAAGCCCGACCCCAGCATCGGTGCCGTACTGTGCGGATTCGACATGGGCATCAGTGAGTACGAGCGATAGGGCTGCAGTCGTTTGGGTTCTCTTTCACCTTCAACAAAAAGCCATTCCATTCCCGCCCCTCAGCAGCGCTCACTCTGACTCCAGACTACAAGAAGCTCGGCAAGGCCTACTCGTACCTCAACGACAACCCGGACGTGCACTTTCTCCTGACAAACGACGACCGCGTCTTCCCCACAAACGGCACGACGTTCCCCGGCAGCGGCGCGCTCTCGGCGCCCCTTGTCTTCGCGCTGCAGGGCAAGCGCGAGCCGACAATCATCGGCAAGCCCAACAGGCCGATGATGGACGCAATTCTCGCCGAGCACGAGTTTGACCCCGCGCGCGCGCTCATGGTCGGCGACAACCTCCTCACGGACATTGCGTTTGGGAACTCGTCGGGCGTCCGGACTCTCCTTGTCTTTGGCGGCGTCACGGCCCGCGAGCAGGTGTACGGCGATTCACCCCACGAGATCACGCCGACGTTTGTCGTTGATAGCCTGGGAGACCTTGCAGTCCTTGCGGGCCAGTAGATGAGTGTAGATTTAGATATAGAGCGCGATGTTACATGTAGACGGACTCCGAAAACATGATGCAGCATGTATAAGTGCATCATTGACGGTGATTGATAACCCCGGGAGGATGCGCGGCACCCGACTATCACGCAACCGCGCTGCAGTCCATTCAAGCCATCCTCACGATGTCAGGCCCGAGCCACGCCTGACGCCAAGCGGGGGGCTTTACGCTGACCGAGAGCTTCAGAATCGGAGGAAGTCGCAGGCGGCGCCACACATGTTAACCGAATCTTCATTCAACAGCGTGAATGAAGACGGGTACTGCCCCTTCTAAGGCGGCAAGGGCATTTCCTATTGTGGCGTCGGGGTGGCCCGGCCGTCGCTGGTGGAAGGAAGTGAAGTGGACTGCGGTTGTCGAGACCCAAACTTCGGAAGAGCGCACAGTCTAGGGCAACGCTGCAGGCGCACGAAAGAAATTTGTCCTCAACGCGCACCACTCGGCGCATGACGGTCGTGATTGTTGGTCTTGGCTGTTCGCGGCGTAGACCCTCCTTGCCCGTCCATTGCCAGAACAAAGGGACGTTTTGGGGAGCTTGCCGTTGAAAGGGCCATCGGAAGATTCAGAGGGACGACGGAGACGCTTTCCTTCCACTTTGGATAGGTAGCGCTCATCTTTGTCCATATCAATGAGGTAAGATGTGATTGAGGTTCAGTCCCGATGTATCGCAACTCATGAGCGTTAGTCCAGAGAGACAGGTCAGTATCTACCCCGAGAGCCACATAATGTACATCGTGCTGTCTGCCAAACCACTACTCGTAGTCCCAGTCGTCTGCCACGCCGAGGAGACACATCTTCTTTACGATCATCATCACCTTCGCCACGAACGCCTCGAGGTGGAAGATCTTCTTCGAGCCTTGCCGCATGCGTAGTTCCTGGCGGGTCAGAATCACCACAAAAGCCAAACCCACATAGTACGCTGCCCAGTGCACAATCTGGGGCTTGAGCACGTCGTCGACCTTGTCCGTGATCCTTTCCGCAATGGTCTGAAGTCAGCGCTACAATAGATCCATGTCATCGAACCTTGAGCACAACCGCTGGCGGAATACAGTGTGACAGCAGCTCGTAGAGCTTTGCCCGCACATCCAGTAGGCGCTGCGGGCTCTGCTCCTGCAGGATCATGTCGGCCACTTTGCCGCAATACGTCTCCCAGTCTGGCCGCGCGACGTTGATGTCCCCCTCGAGATCCGGCTGCTGCATCCGCATCGCCTCGAAAACAAGCAGTGCTTTGCGGAGATTTCCGTCCGATGCCTCTATGATATTCTGCGCGGCGCTCTCTGGTAGCCGGAAGCGCTCCTTCTTCGCAACATGGTGCAGCACTTTAGACATCTGAAGTCAGCAAATACAGTAACAAGTCTTCCTCACCTGCTCGTCAGTCGGCGCCGCAACGCGCACAAGCAGACAGCGACTGCGGATCGGGGCAATGATCTTGCTCGTGCTGTTCGCGCACATGATCAAACGCATGTTCGTCATGTACTTCTCCATCGTACGACGGAGGGCCGCCTGCGCATCGCGCGTCAAAGAGTCGGCCTCGTTGATAATCACGACTGATGTCAGCTAGCATGCGAATTCAGATAGCTCACCCTTGAACTTCTGCTTGGCATTCAGGTCGACCTGCTGCGTCTGGGCGATCTCCTTGAGAATGTCCTGGATCACGACGCGATCATACATTCCCACATCCGAAGGAGTCAGCTCGATGTGATAGTTGCTCTGCACAACGTTGACGTCAAGCTTGCGGTTCGACGGCGTCACGAATACACGCTGGTCGATACGGAGCTGGCGGGTCAGAAACGGCGGACAAAGATACCCACCTTTTCAACACCGGGGCCGTACAGCTCGCGAAGAGTTGCCATAATGCGTGTCTACATGTTAGCGTATTCTGTATTTCTCGATGATAACGTACCTTCTTCCCGGCACCGGAGGGACCGTAGAACAGGATGTGCGGGAAGTCTCCTGAGGCAGCCTGTGGTGAGCGACAACAGCGATACCGTGTCTCACGAGTGACCTCAATCGCGCAGAGAGCTCGTCATGGTAGTGCAAGTCGTCAAGAGTACGCGGCCGGTACTAGAAAATTCAGTTACTGCCTCATCGACCAACACAACTGACCTTGTCAACCCAGAGCGACATGGTAACAGAACACGAGTTATGTGTTGGGAGGACGTGAGGTGGATGGGAAGTCGATGATCAACTACAAGCTACTGTTTTCGAAACTCTCAAATGAATGTCGCAATCTCGCTGTTCGGAGTTGAAGAGACAGTGACGACGATGGATGTCTGGGGTGATGACGGCGATGGAGGAGATGATGGCGAAGTTGCAAAGGTCAGTGATTTCTTTTTGCTCTTTCACCATGTTCAACCTGTTCTTCTTCCCTCTCTGTCAGGGACAGATGCAAATGAGCAGCACGGTCAACTTGACGCGTCGCATTTGACACGCGTTTGGCTATTATGTAATTATGGATATACGTTGTGAATATCCAGGCCGGGCGCGCAGGGCTGGCTGGCGCAGGCTTGGCTTTGGCTTTCAACGTCACCATTTCAGGACGGCGAGCACAAAGTCACCGGCAGGTGCATCGGTACATGCACCCCCGCTGTTCCAGTGAGCCAGATGTCAACGTTTCATGTACCCTCTCTTCTCCCCATCGAGCTCCCTTCCTCCTCGTTTCTATCACCTTTTCATCGATTTCCTCCCGAGCCGCACCCTTCAAAGTCCCAGGATCCCGAGCATGCCCTCCACAGAAGCATAACCAGCCAGAATGCCGCAACCACCCTCTGACGACTCGGCATCCACGACGCCATCCCGCGTACTCTCTCCGTCCTCGAGTGACGATCGGTCACCGACAGCGAGTCTGCGCGCACTCGAGCTCGAACATGGGCCCGTAACGGCGTCATCCCCAGACTCGCCATATGCTCTCCGGCGTACGAGTACACTCATGTCAATGGACGGCTTCGAGTTCCAGCAGTCGCTCCTTCCCCTGTCGCTGAGTACCTCTGACCCGGCGGATCCAGCGAACCATGTCGAACACAAGCACGTTGGCCTCCTTCACGGTAAGATATCTGTGACGGTCATCATCTTATGGCACAGCAATGGCTCTCGTGATTGGCATGCAGGTCGGCTCGGGAATCTTCTCGTCTCCAGGAGGCATCGTCGCATCGGTCGGAAGCGTTGGCGCCAGTTTGGTGGTTTGGGTCATGAGTGGGCTTCTGGCGTGGACTGGTGCAAGGTGAGCCTTGCCTTTCTACGTCTTGAACTAAGAATTCCGCAGTTCCTTCGCAGAATTGGGTTGCGCAATACCACTCAGTGGCGGAGCACAAGCGTATCTGGCATATGCTGTGAGTGGCTTGCCCCTCTTACTCTGACAGTAGTTCGGACCTATGGCTTCGTACCTGTATACCTGGTCGGCCGTGTCGGCACTCAAACCTGGTAGTGCGGCAATCATTGCTCTCATCTTTGGGTAAGCTAGACGCCGGGGGAACTCAGCTGACGACCAGGGAGTATTTGAATCGTATGCTCTACCACGCCATCACAGGCGACACCAACGGAACGGTTCCGGAGTGGTCTTTCAAAATCACGGCGGCGATTGCAATCATCCTCATTATGCTTCTGAACCTCATTTCCCCGACGGCAGGAACCCATTCGGCCGTCGTGTTGACAACCATCAAGATCGGGTCGCTCATTTTCGTGGCCGTTCTGGGTATCATTCATCTCATCCGCCATGGCCCAGGACCATCATTTTCCGGCAACATCTTTGCGGGATCCTCAAAGGAACCGGGAAGTTATGCTACCGCACTATATCTTGGTCTTTGGGCATTTGATGGCTGGGACCAGTGCTCAGTACGTTAATGCGCTCGGGGAACCACTAACGTTTAGTACGTCGGTGGTGAGATGAAAGATCCCAACCGGGACCTTCCCCGCGCTCTGCACTCGTCGATGCTGTTGGTTCTTATTCTCTTTCTTGCGGCCAATGTGTCGTATTTCATCGTTCTCGAGCCGAGCGTGGTCGCACAGTCGAACACTGTGGCGTTGGACTTCGGTCAAGTCACTATTGGACGTTTGGGCGCTGTAGTGTTCAGCACGCTTGTGGCCATTTCATGCTTTGGCGCTCTTAACGGCGGTTTTTATACCTGTAGGTCGCCCAACCGGTGACATTTTTCTGACTTCAGCCGCACGACTCATCTACGCTGCGTCCCGGGACCACTTCCTTCCCTCGATCTTCTCACGTTTGAGCCCCAAGCGGCGTACTGCCGACTACGCCATGGCTCTCAATGCTGGCTTGACGATATTCTTTATCATCTTCGGTGGAGGCTTCAGAAGTGCGTCTTGACATTGGTTGCATTTAGCTAACATCCAAGCCCTTGTAAACTTCTTTTCCGTCACATCGTGGACGCTGTTTTTCGCTACCATCACGGGGCTGCTCTATCTCCGCATCAAGGAGCCGCATCTCGAGCGGCCTTATCGCGCGTGGACTGTGACGCCAATGATTTTCTGTCTTGTAAGCTTTGGTTTGTTAAGACAGCTGACCTCAGGTGGCCCTGTTCCTTCTCCTCATGCCCATCTTCGCGGCGCCTTGGGCCGCCCTTGCCTCCTTCAGTGAGCCGCAACCACGCTCTCATCTAACCTCAGTGTTCATGGGTGCTGGGATCCCGATGTTTTACCTTACCGCACGCTCTCGTGCCCGCTCCGCTGGAAAGGGGTACTCCCGCTTGGATGGAGACGAGGAGGACGGATTCGCGGCGACTCTGAGAAGTGAGTAGTCTGTCTATAGATCCAACTGACTGATAACAGCCGCGTGGCAAACGTTCAGCGACGATGTTATCGCCCTTTTACCCCGCCGCTGGGCGGATAAGATCAACAGTAGACGCGCTGCTGCAGAACCTGTAGCAAACCCAGAAGAACGCCGGGGAATGCTCTCCGAGCGTATAGAGATGTCCGAAATGTAGTCTCATAGTATTAATGCACAACACGATATGAACCACGACTAAGTGGGATCTATGTTTCTACCTCTTGCCGCCCTTCTTCCCCGGCTTTCCACCCTTGCCTTTCGCGCCCTTTCCGCCGCCACTCTTGCCCTTGACAAGGGAGATGCCGTACTTTTCAGCCTGCTTCTTCTCCTTGTCAAACTTCTTCTGCCGCTTGCGCGCCTCGAGCTCCTTGGCACGTCTCCGCTCAGCCGGAGTCTCCATCGATGTGCTCTTCCGCGCCTCCTTTTTCTTCTCCCGCTCCTTGGCCTCCGCCGCGCGCTTCTTCTCCATCTTGGCACGCTGTTCCGCACGCTTACTCGATGCCGGGAGGAGCGGCACGGCGGCGGGCTTTTTGGCGGCCTCCTCGTCCTCATCCGAGTCGACATACGCGCGCGTAGCGGAGGACGACGGGTCAAAGTCCTCGGTGATCGTAACGGTCGCGAGCTGGTCGTCGTCCGAGAACTCTGTCTCGATCGGTGCCTTCTCCTCCACTTCCTCCTCGTCATCCTCGCCCTCATCTACAGTGAGCAATACGAACCAAGCCGGTATTAGATCTAACAAAGCTAGTACGCACCATCAACGCTCAGCCCAAGCGCAATGCGCACATCGCGCTCGTTCTGCTTCGCGCGCTCCTTGAGCTCCTGGCGCGCCTTGCGCCGTTCGTCGAGGTGCGCCTGGTGGTCGCGCTCTTTGGCACGCTTGCGACGTTCCTCCGTGCGCTGCTTTTTACGCTTCGAGAAACCGGTGAGGTAATCCCTGTGTGTTAGTGCTTTGCTAGGAAGCGAGGATATGCAAGTTCGCATTCTCGGGAGATGAAGAACGAAACGTCAATCTCCAGCGACTTACCGGCGCGCACTGTCGTCCCACTTGACCTCCTCGACCTGGTCCTGGCGCGCCTTCTTTGCGCGGCGGATGTAGTCTGCGCCCTCGGTCAGGAGCGCGATGTTGGATTTCGGCGCCATCGTAAAATGTGTTGTCGTGGTGTGGTGGATGGAGAGGGAGGTTGTGATGCTGTTGTCGGCCGACCTCGAGCTGGTCGGCACATTGAAATTGTTCAAGTGGAGGCACGACTCTACCATACCGTTGATAATCTTTCTGGTGGCAAACGGGCGCAATGTTCCTCAAAAGACACGTGTTAATGAGCTCCCCATCTAAACCAAGCTTTTGTAATGACATTAGGACTGGTGCGTATGAGGCCGTAGAAAGGTTTCTAATACCATTACATCACCGAATTCTCATAGCCAACCGAGCGTCAGCTTGGACCAGCAAGCACGTTTGACGAAGCCGAAAGCTGAAACGCTTGACGAGAAGCAACAACAACTGTCTTCCTATTCCATCTCTCCATCAACTCGGCAACGCAGCAGACATGGCCAAGATCGTCCCGCCGATGAACTATGGCTTGGTCGAGGACGGTGAGTGCAGAGAGCCTGCCTGCTGCACAATATGCGTTCTCCAAGCTTCGGCTGTCTCAGCTCATTAGCTTGTTTACGAACATGGCCGGCTCAGGACATTGACACTCAACAGGTTTCTACCGCTCCGCCCAGCCGACCGAACTGAACTTTACCTTTCTCGAGAAACTCGAGCTGCGCACCGTAATCTGGGTCGGTGCCGAGGAGCCAACGGAGATCTTGTGAGTCGTGCACTGCGCCGACGACGCAAGAACGGTCCTGTGACAGCTGCAGGCGTCATTCGAAGCGACCTTACATCAACTTACGTCCTGGACACTCGAGCTGACTCCAGTGTCTCCTTCCTCGAGTCGCAGGGCATCATTCTCCACAACCTCGCGCCGCAGGTATCACTCAACCCGCACTTCCCCCCGCCATACTGTGACTCGGGTGTCGTGCCGCTCAGCGGCCAGTGTGAGTTGTTTACCAGTTTTCTGTCTACAACTCAGACTTCTAACTTCTGACAAACTAACGCGTCTCAGACCACCTCCCGCCGCTTCCTCCACCGACGGAGCCGCTGATCATCCACGCTCTCACTCTCCTCCTCCAGCCGTCCACTTTCCCCACCCTCGTGTGCTGCAATATGGGGCGCCACAGGACAGGCACCGTCGTCGGGTGTTGGCGTAAGCTGCAGCGTTGGGCGCTTTCCTCCATTCTCGAAGAGTACAGGCGGTATGCGGGGATGAAGGTCCGCGTCCTTAATGAACAAGTGGGTTTTGGTCCTATGAAGATCCACTGACAGCAGTTTATCGAACTGTTCGACACGGACTTGGTACCCATCACGGCCGAGCCGCCGGCGTAACCGGACAAGGATATTGGCCACAAAACATATTAGAGGTGGTAGGCGGTATCTCATTGGGAGCTCGTAAGCCGTAGCTGAAGACACCTGCCCCCCGCCGAGTGTCTGGCTGGCGGCGCTGATTGTATGTACTCATAGCTGTATGGCGCATTCCACGACCGCGCGTTAGATACTGGAATACATCTAGATAAGACCAAAGCGAGAAAGAAGCTCAAGTGAAAGTAGAGAGAGATAGAGAGAGGCACTTTCGAATCCTAATACTACACGCAACAAGCCTGCCGAGGAGCCACTCTAGAACGAGACGACCTTCTTCTTTTTGGGAGCAGGCTTGGCGGCGGGCACGAACGACCCCTCCTCTCCGGGAAGCTTCGCAAGGCCACGCTGTCCGTTCTTAGCCGGCGCATGACGCTTCCTGTTACCTTGGAAGTCGCGCGTCGAGGCCATAAAGTCGTCCTCGTCCGCACCGGCAGCCACACCCGTTCCGAGCGCGAGGGGGTTCACCGGCTGGCCATGTCCCGAGGCCGCAAAGTTGGCCGCACGCTGTTCGGCGATCAACTTGGCCTCGACGGGACAGTCCTTGGCGCGGTGCGCGACCGACTTGCAAACCTTGCAGCTGCCGCCGTTGACGTACACGCCGCGCGGGTTCTTGGGACACGCGCTCGAGAGATGGCCCTTCTCAAGACACACGTAGCACGTCGCGAACGGTGTCGGGTCCTGGGGGTCGACGCGTTTCGGGCACCGCGAGAGCGAGTGGGCCGCCGAGTTGCACCTGCGGGTCAGAGCGCGCACGCAAATCCAGTACTCACCGATAGCATTTTCCGCTGGTGACCTCTCCGCCCTTGGCCTTCTTCTCCTTCTTCCCCTTGCCCTTCTTCTTGCCCTTCTCCTCGCCTTCTCCCTCGCCCTCACCCTCGCCCTCCTGGGCCAGCGCCTCCGCCTGACGCTTAGCCATGTCCCCCGCCTCGAGCAGCGCCGCGCTTCCGCCCTCCCCGCTCGCAGCGAGAAGGATATTCGGGCAGTCCCGCGCCGCGTGCCCCACCCCACGGCACGCAAAGCACGTTGTCGCGGCTGCGCGGTCGTCGATACGTTTCAGACGGCGTTCCTCTGAGCGCTCTTCGGCGAACTTTGCGCGCTCTGAGAGCGTCAGCACGGATCAGGAAGCAACATAAACCATGAACATGACTCATCTACCCCCCCAGCATCCATGCCGAGCAACACCGTACTCACTCGCGATCTCCGGGTCCCGTCCCCACCCCTTACGCTTCTCGCCGCCCTTCCCGGCCCCGGACGGACCAGCGGCCTCGGCGCCAGCCTCACGCTCCGCCTCCTCCGCAGCAGACGCGACAAACGTCTTGCGCGGCATGCCAATGTTCGTGAACCGCGCCATCGTGCTTGCGTGTAAAATGTGAGTGTGGTTGAGAGTGGCGAGACGAAGGATTGTTGGATTGTCGACTTGGACGGAACTCCACCTTGAGACATTCGCAACTTTTGGACGGCGCTCACGTGACCTTTCTCCTCTCATCGATCTCATCTCGGACATTATGACATGGGTTGCTCCGCCGACAGAAAGCAGAGCAACGCGCAACACAGGACGTCGTAACCTCTCTCATCTGCATACCAAACCACCATGCGCCCCGTCACAGCTCTACGCGTGCTCCGCCCCGTGCTCAACCGCCCCCTCGCTCGGGGAGTCGCTCCCCTCGCGGCTCGCGCCCCCTCTACGCCTGCCTTCCCCGCGCGCGCGTTCACCTCGACCCCCGCGGCGTGGAAGAAGGGCGGCAAGGCTGCCGGCGGCAAGGCCGGCGCGGACAAGAAGGGCAAGAAGAAGGATGTCGAGGAGGACCCGGGCCTCTTGCCCGGCGACATTGACGAGATTGTCGCCAAGGCCGAGAAGCGCATGGACAAGGCGCTCGAGTGGGCGCGCACGACGGTGTATGATGGCGTGGAGCGCGGTCGTGGGAGGGTCATGCCTGGTGAGTGTGCTCCCGTTCACGAGCCCTCTTTCGAGTTGGCTGTTCTGTGTTCAGCTAAGCGATTTCTGGTGTCAATACTGACGGCAGCCATTCTTGACTCGGTCAAGGTCCAGATGCCGGAACAGGGCATGGTCCCGCTCAAGGCGGTCGCGTCGGTCACGACCAAGGGGAACACGCTGATCGTGGAGGTATGGGACGGCGAGGCGATCAAGCACATTGAGATGGCGATCCACAAGGCGAACATTCCCGGCATCAGCCCGCAGCGTGAGGGTAACACTCTCCGTATTCCTGTTTCCCGGCCAACAGCGGATGTGCGCCGCGAGATCCTCAAGTCGCTGCATGATGCGATCGAGTCGGCCAAGGGCCAGGTGCGCATCGCGCGGACGGACGCGTTCAAGGCGCTCGGTGGGCGCGGCGAGGAGGGCTCGGACGACGTGCAGAAGGCCACGGATAAGGTCACTGCCGAGCTGGAGAAGATGCAGCAGACGGCTAAGAAGGAGCTCGAGAAGTAGATGGTAATCTGAAGTAGAAAAGCAATTCGGATAGCATCATAGCATGTCTGCATAACACCCGTCAACGCCGTACATGATACCAGTTCTAGATCACTCCACGATCTCAGAGGAACAGCAGGTGGTCCTTCAGTGTCCGCGCGCCAATAGCCTCAAACTCGTCCTTACGGATCCACATATCGCTCAGCGAGTCGAGGTTGCACATGACGCTCGCGCCCTTCCAGCTCACAAACTTGGGGTTGAGGTTGCGTGGTGGCGGCACGATGGTGACGTCCTGGATGGGCAGTCCGCGCTGACGGAGAAGCGAGGGAAGACTGGAATTAGCACAATCCATTAGAGCTGGATATGTTGCCTATCTGTGGCTCACCGCTCAGATATGAAGGGGACGAGACCCTTGAGGGCGCTACTCCCGCCGACGAGAAGAATAGAGTTAGCCGCGGTTTTTATCTTGTTTTCGCTTGCGGACTGCGCGATGCTGGCGGCGATTGCCCCGTCAAGAGGTGTCTTGCTCGCCTCATAGGCGATACGCTCCTTGAGTGAGAGGTCGTCCGCAGCCTCGCCGTCGGGGCCAGGCGTGGCTGCTGCGGACGGGTTTGCCGTCGGCGGCACCAGGTTGGGGATCGGGGTCGAGGCAGAGTGCGTGTTAGCAGCTGGAGGAGCGGGTGTCGAGGTGGCGCTTGCCCCTGGTTGAGAAGTCGGCCCGGGTGTGCCGACCGGAGTGACATCCCCACCCGGCGCCGGAGTTCCAGCGCGATCTACTGAGGGAAGCAGGTGGCCGGTACATGCCTTCATTGCACCAGTCTGAGGCGAGTTAGTGGAGACACTCATAACAACTCACAGGTTCATCGTAGTGCGATTTTATGAGGTCGTCAACGTCAAGGTTTCGCAGTCCTAGTTTGCCGTCTTCCTTCTTCGTCTCAAAGTCGATCTGTCTGTCAGCTGACGGCACAATGATGCAGCTGCCCTCACCATGCGAGTGTCGAAGAAGCACAACGGCGCGAGAACATTCTCGTCGTAGGTGCGGAGCAGATACTTCTGCGTGAGACCCTCGGAGAGGACGTAGAATTCCCATGGCGTGTTGGCGACGAGGTGTTCCTCAAGGGTGCAGATGCGCATCTTGAGCTCGTCGAGCATGATCCAGTCCTGGGCACGGCTGAGGTCCAGGTCGCGGTATGGGAATGAGGAGCGCTCGAGAAGCGCTTTGAGTGCAATTGTCACGTCGTCACCGCCGTAATTGAGCGTAATCCGGGTGTCGGGATTGACAACGCCCTCATCAACACACGTGACAGATGTTTCTTGCGCACCAATGTCCACGACACAAGCCGAGGACATGCCGGCGGAGAAGACGGCGCAGTATGATTCTTGGTGGATGGCTATCTGCTTGAAGCCCATGATGGTGAAGAGGATGTTCGTCATCTGCTCGATATACGCCCTGTCGCCATGGTCGGGGACAATAAGAACAACAGAGTAGTTCTGGAGTTAGACAGACGGACAGGCTGATCGAGGGTTCATGTACACGTAGGCAAACCCACCTTGTAGTCTATCGGCTTGATGCCCAGCTCCGTCCTCAGAGACTCTTGCAGAATGATTGTAAAGTCGTCAAGGAGCAGCTGATGGCTCTTCCAGTCTCGTGTGTTGAACTTGCGCTGGATAATGGGATACCGCACGCGCCACCCCTTACTGGTAGGGAGCTTGAGCGCATCCGCGCCAACAACATAAGGTCGCCCCTCAAGCTCCGTCCACTCGATCCTTCTCGGATCGTTGTGCTCGGGGATGCTCTCAGGCTTGGCCTTGGCATTCGCATTATTCACGCGCTGCCCTTCCTTCCAGTCCGTCGTCAGCTTGTTCTGCCGCAACCGGTTGCGGAGGTAGTCGCGCAAGTAACCAATATTCGCGTCAAACGCCTCGTCTGCACTCCGCTTCCCGGGAGCAGGCGGGTCAAATCCACCAGGGGCACTCGCGGGGCGCGCAATGCAGTTTGGCACTTCATGCGGGTAAAAGTCGCTGGCGCGGCCCAGACGCAGATTCCGCGACCCAGGATGAATAATGAGGATCTTGGAGAGCGGGTTTTCAGCCGTTGCGGGCTCCTTCTTCTCCTCCTTGGCACTCGTTGCAGTCGTTGCAGTCGTGCCATTCGCCTCCTTGGGCTCTTCTTCATTGCCGTCACCGTTCTCGCCAGCCGCCCCCTCACCTGCGGCCTCGGCTTCAGTGGCGGCCGCCTCTTCCGCGAGCTTCACTCGCAGCTCCTCTTCCTCCCGCTCGCGGCGCGCGCGAGCCTGGCTCAGTTGCCGAATCACGCCAACGTTCGATTCTCGAGAGGAAAAGTCACCCGCGGGGTTCTTGACATTGTAGCTAAGGAGACATCAGCGCAGCCTTGGATGTGAACTCACAGGCCAGGGACATAGGCGGTGGTATATGCGATAAATCCGTCGGCGGGAATCGTCTGCTTCTGCGTCTAATGGTCAGCACGCAGATAATCACACAACATACGTGGGCTTTCGATTTGCGACTCCGTTTCGGCGCAGCACTCGGGCCCGCGACAGGCGTGTCGGTACCGGTCGGCGCCTCTGTCGGCGGCTCAGTGGCCTCCGGCGCGTCCTGGCTTGCCTGCGACGCCTTGGGGTCGTCGCCCGCGTCCTCGGGCTTTGGCGTGCGCGGCGGCTCAATTGCGGACGTGGCGGGTGATGGCGGGCCGGTGTCCATGGTGTGTGTGATGGATGGAGAGAAAGGAGGGAAGAAGTAAACCTGGAGTCTGACAGACGCCGAATTGGTGGAGGGCTAGCACCTGGTGGTGGAGGTGGTTACTGAAATGGCAGGTTCATCGTTGCGTGCCAGCCGCATGTGTGTCGACACCATTTCCGATTGTGGACAGCACCCACTGGGAGACTCTATAGCCCCGCCGCTATCTGTGCATCAAGAGAACTATCAACGCAGATTACACCGCGATGACTGCATGCACATTTCCATCTGTAGGGGCGGGATTGGTTGGGCACTTTCGTCTTACGCGCCCCCGGAACGCATGCGACTACACGAAGGAAGAAAGTTCTGAAACACATCGGCGAGATGGCCGAGCGGTCTAAGGCGCTGTGTTAAGGTTTATCCCTTCCGCAGTCTTCGGACGTGGGTTCGAATCCCACTCTCGTCAATAGGAGGTATCAATCCCTTCAGCCGAATTTTTTGATTCTGTGCGGGTAAGGTTGCGATCCCTCCCTCTGCGCTTTGGCGCGGCGGCGCTACGCAGCTCTGGCCTGCGAGACTAAAGTACAAGTCGCACGCATTCGCGGTAACACTTACACAAGACGTTGTTCTGTTGCCTTCCATCAAGGTGTAATCGGCTGGGATGTCGGTCTTTGGTGGCCTGGCGGGGATGAGCAAAGCCAAGACTGATCGCCAAGAGCGCCTGGGACGGATCGGACGGAAGCAATCTAGCCCTGACAATGACCCATGAACCAGCCATAGGTGAAAACAACACCCAGACTTTCACCACCGCACCGCAAAGCACGCCGCCATGTCCGACACGGAACACGACCCGCTCGAGCTCGAGTCGCTCGACGTCGACTCGCTGCTGACCGCGCTGGCGCATGTCGAGAAGGTGGGTGTCGTGGATGCATGCGGGAATGGGCGGTGGATGGCGGAATGGTTCGGAGCGTGGGGGTGGCCAAACCGGGCCGAGACAGTCCATGGATCCATGGAGTCGTCGTCCGCACAGCTTCGCGGCTAGATGGCGAGTGGCGAGGAGGACGGTGACGTGTCGAGTATGCTCCGTGCCGCCGTCACTGCCGGTGGCGAAGGACTTGCAAAGTTGGTGTCGCTGCGCTGCTCCCTCCAGCGATGATGGATGATTGGGCCAGCCGTTCGGAACAGCGCTCTGCTGCATATCTCTGCAGACCCGCTCGCAGCTACAACACAGCTCCACAACCTTGTCTCACTCGCTCTCGTGGCCGTTGAGATCTTATCCATCAATCCGTCCATGCCCCGCTCCGCCGAGGCGACATACAGCCGCCACCGCTCGTCTAGACGCTGACTTCAGGCGATACCCGCCCTCCTGCTAGATGTCAAGCCCATCCTCGCACACCTCGTCTCGCCGACCACTGCGGCGGACGAGGAGAAGGGTCTTGCTGCGCGCGAGGCCGTGGAGCATTACATGAACACGCTGGATGTGAGTAGGATGGACACGAGTTGGGCAGCGACGGTGACCCAGGAAACGACTGGAGCCTTTGTTATTCCCGCGCAAGGATGTCTGATCTCTCTTCCGAGCTGCAGAAAGAGTTTACCGCCTCCTCTGTACTCCAGGCGTCAAACTTACTCACACTCAGAAAATCCAGTTCGTGCTCCGCCAAACCGTCTTCTACCTACGCGGAACACGCGCAGCACCGAGCGTCCTGCGCGCGCCGCCAGTGGATGGCGTACCGCGGCCGCTGGCGTCAACGCTGCGAGCCGACCCGAGTCCGGCCGCCAGTGGGGAGGCGAACCTCGGTCTGTATGGTACACGACAGGAGGCAGCGGCGCTGCGCGAGATGCTCAAGGCTACGAGGGCGTTGAGGATGCAGATGGCGAAGGAGGAGAAGGAGAAGAAAGAGGCGGCGGAGAAGGAGAACGAGAAGGGCGACAGCATAGAGGTTGATGCTGCGGTATAATGGGAGAAGGTTCGAGAACAGCAGCAACAGTGGGTCATCGACGGCAGAGGCAACCAGGTCGAGCCTCCATCAACATCATCTCTGATGCTTTGACCACATCCAAGTTAGTAGAGACCACAATGTATAACAATGTACAGGGATACAGTATTCATAGGCTTGCTACGAATGCGCGGGCTACGCGTAGGTGATGAGTTTGATGGGTAGCGATGCCGCTCGAAGGGTGTATGTAAGGAGAGAGCGAAAAACGAAATGACGAGACACTGATCAAATGACGACAAGCTGTATGGCGATAGAGCGCCTGGGACTAACTAGGCCGGGCGAGATACGCCTCACCCGCCGGGGACTAACAGCACTTAGCGCTCACCACGAAGGCGGCGGGCGAGCTGGAGGTCCTTGGGCTGGATGGTGACACGCTTGGCGTGGATCGCGGCAAGGTTGGTGTCCTCGAACTGCAATGTCAGTTGAGTGAATCTAGTTTGACTCCAACTGTACTCACGAGAGAGACGAGGTAAGCCTCGGCAGCCTCCTGGAGAGCGCCAATGGCCGACGACTGGAAGCGCAGGTCGGTCTTGAAGTCCTGGGCAATCTCACGAACAAGACGCTGGAACGGCAGCTTGCGGATGAGAAGCTCGGTCGACTTCTGGTAGCGACGAATCTCACGAAGGGCGACGGTACCGGGACGGTAACGGTGGGGCTTCTTGACACCACCGGTAGCGGCAGTGGGGGCGGACTTGCGGGCGGCCTTGGCAGCGACTGTTGGCGGCAGACGTTACGGTTGTGAGAGGCGTAGGCATAGAGTTGTATAGAGTTGTGATGGGCGGGCAGGTTTGCCGAGGGACATCGCCGAAGGGCATTGTGATGGATATGCACAGGCGTCAAGTGTATTAGGGAGACGTGAAAGTGTAGTGGGGCAAGCGGATAAAAGAACTTCGTCAGCATGTGTCCGAGAACAGGAGGAACGTGTCGAGAGGAAGCTGGAGAAATACTCACGCTGCTTGCGGGGCGCCTTACCACCGGTGGACTTGCGGGCGGTCTGCTGTGGGGGTGTAAGAGACTGTCTGCGGCGAGCACGGGGACCGCGAATGTGTTGCAGTAGAGGGAGCAAAGCGGAGGAGAGGTGGTGCTACTATGCATTGGCTGGTGGATGGGTGCACAAGGGAAGGTGGATGGGAATGCGGCTTGAGGAAGGTGGGTGGCGAAAGAGTAGGGGGTGTGGATGCATGCATGACCGGGCGGTTGAACGCTGGTGGATGCATGCATGATGGCGAGCACGCATGCATTGGTGGCCTGAAGGGGTGTTTGTGGTGGATGCAGGGTGTTTTGTTTGGTGGGTGGCGGGAGCTTTGTGCACAGCAACGGTGGAATTGCTACACCTTTTTGCCTTGTCTCTCTACTGAATCGACACGGTCTCCGTGGGTTCTTCGGGATTTCTTACCTTGGTACGAGCTGTGTGGTGTGAGCAGGTTTTTTTTACGTCGGCGGAAACCCTGTTTGGGTAGCGGCGGAGTGGTTTTCACTTACCCATGATGGATGGATGGATGTAGATTGATGGGGTTAAAAAGTAGGTGTTGTGGGTGAGAATAGATAGATGTGGATTGAAGGATGAAGAGAAGAAGAGAAAGAGAAATGCAGATGCAGAGGAACGATATACCGTTGGTGGTGGTCGTTGTCGACGGCGAGGGGGACGGGGGGATGGGCAGAATTGTGCGCAAAAGGGGTCTGGTATATCTGACACGGCGGCGACGGGTTGACTAGATCGCACGGGGGAGTGGCGGTTGTGGGGGCGGGGAAGGAAGGGTACGGCGGGGGGGGGATGACAGTGACCGCAACGGGAGGAAGACACACCTCATCGCCCCTTCTTCTTCGGATGTTTGGTGCGCCATTGTGGGGGGGGAAGGGGGGGCATGGGCAGAACCGTGTACCGGAGGGATGATGGGGGGATGAATGGCCGGAGGCTCTCTGCGCAAAAGTTGGTCAGGAGCATGGCGCATACCTCTCTACGTGCAGATGGGGCCAACTACTGGGAACAGCCTTGGTTCGCAGTGGCGTGATGTGGGTTGGGAGGATGGGCTTTTGCTTCTGGCTTGTTAGGTTTGGTCAGTTTGGGGGGGAGGGGGGGTGAGGAAGAGGTGCCACACTGGTTGTGTTGGCTGGACACTTTGGGACTTTGGGCATGCGGACCCGAACTGACAAGCTTGGCTGTGCACGGGGAGCCGAGTCATCCCGGAAGCCGTGCGATGCAGCTCGGCGCCCTTTCAGTGCGCACAGGGCATCCAGAGTGTGTGGGTGGAACCTGGGTACGTGGGCGAGATGTGGAGTGACACAATCATCGCATCTTGTCGCCTCCACCAAACACTCCCCCATCTACATCAACAACCATCCGACGTAGCGGCGTTACGGAGTTATGCCCATCTGTGGGCAAGCATGGACCTCCGCATGTTCGCATGAGAAGAATCGAAGGCAGACAGGGGAGAGGGGAAAGGAATGAGCAGAAATCCTGGTCAATGGCCTGCGGACTGACATGGCAAGCCCCAAGCGTTATCGGATGTCATCACGTCACACCAGCAAACAGCCACCAAACCGAGTTCCACGGCAGTCATCTTCGGGCGTGTTGTATTCGATGCAGAAGGCAAACATCGTTTAATGTGTTGCGGTATGCATGCTTTGGGCGAAGGAGGTAGGCGCCGGGGAATGTGGATAAGCAACGGCGTTAGCGGGAAGCGCGAAGCGATTGTTAGCCCATTGTCATTGCACCCCACCATTGTTTTGCGCGGGAGTCTGTGCATTCAATCGCCATTGTTCATTCCCGCTCATCTGTTCTCACCAGCTCAATCTACATGCACTACTTGTTGTGCACTGGGAAGACAACGTGCGCCATGCACGCCGTGCCGTCGTGTCAACGTGTGTCGTGATGACGGGCGATGCTGTCTGATCAGCGGCTGCGACAGGAGGGGACTGCCGGCCCGGGGCACCAGTCTGAGGAGTGGGATCTGAAAAACGGCTGACTGTACGATCGGACCTGGTTTCTGGAAACCTAGAACCTGAAGCAACGGCGCCCCCAAGACTTCGTGACCCACAAGACGACCCAGCACCTCACAGTAGTCGGAGAGAGCCGCTTTCCGACTCCGGACCCAGCAAACCTTATGTTGTGTATTTTAATGGAAGTTTTTATGTCTCTTTCCACTGCTCGCTGTATCGGATAATATTCGGATGTTCTGCCCTCTATGGGCCTCTTTCATGCCACACAACAGAACAGCGTCCAGGCATTTTCCGTCAGGTTATCTGAGCCTAGTACTGTAAGTCGACATACCTAACGACGCGCGTGGCCAGAGAACATCCACCATCACTATGGTCTGCATATTGCTTTGCGTGAGGGTTATGTAAGGGCATATAAGGCGGAGCGCGTAGCGATACAGTGTGCATTTGTGCATGTATGCATGTGTGCATGTGTGCGTGAGATACATAAGGCCTCCATCAGCCAGACCAAATTCCAGGGACGGCGATCCAGCTGATCAAGGGGTGCAGGCCCAAATCGGATGTTCAGGCACCAAGTTTGACCAGCCTGTAGGGGTGAGGAACTATCCGGAAACTCAGCCAATCAGGACTCGCTATGAGATCACTGAAATGTCGGGATCATCCTGATGCCGTCATTCGTCCGAGACGAGATCGATCTAGCATCATCTCGGTGTTGAACCCCCCACACTATCTCCACCTGTGGCAAAATCCACTCATCGAAGTCTACAAGTTGGGGAACGACAATCTCTGGAGGGGATAGACGTCTGCTTATTGTTAGGAAAATTTGACACTCAAGGGGGTATTGTTCCTCTGATTACGGACGTATGGAGAGAGACAGGGGTTCATGGGCCCTCCCAAGTCCCCTCCGGCCGCCAGGTGCGCCTTTCGGCTCTCACCCCATCCAGAGACACTGACTGATTTGGCGGCTGATAATGCCTGTCTCTCACACAAATTCTCCGACCAAGGCCTGAACCTTCTTTGGGTAGCGTAAATAGCATTTTATGTGGCGTCGCTGGCCTTGCCACCGTCTGAGCTAAATCCGCAATCTTCCGGCTCGATGTGAGGCCGAGGAATTGGGTCAGATAATGCACACTACCGGTACCGCTCAGTCGCAATAGCTTTTGTATACTCCGTGAGGCATCCATCTGAGAGGCCACACAGTTACCGGATTTAGACCGGATTGGAAGACCGGGTGGGAGACTGTCGGGACGCCCGCTGCGAGGAGACTCAGCTGCAGAACTCCACCAGAATAAAGGGCGACTATCGTGAAGCGTTATGGCTTGATCACAGGCGCTGGGCGGCACAAAACCTGAATACTCAACAAACGAAGCAATTGCATTGCGGGCTCCTGATGAAGGGGTGGGAGTGCTGCGAGGTGAGCCACAACTGGCTTGGTCTGGACTTGATGGAGGCCGTGACCTTCACAGGGAGAGTCGAAAAATCCCAAAGCAGTCATATCCACAGGGTCGTGAATTCCACAGAGGAAAAGTTCATAAAGTTGATAATCAAAATCAATGCCACCGGTCATTATAGACTATCTATCCCGAAAGCCATTGTCGAGGCTAAATGTGTCGTGATTCGGAGGGCACGCGGTCGCCTGGTCGTCGCTGTTCGTGTATGTCATCGCTGAGCCGAGCCCCAATGGTCATCACTCGGCCGTCCTCCTCTGCAAGGTGATCATTCCCTGCGTCTGCCCTCGTACCTCCGGGTTGCATCCTACAGATACCCAGCAGTCGGGCTGTTATACCGCAGTTGGACGGTGTCCAGCTCGAACTCGCGAGGGTTTCCAACATGTTCCTCATACTCATTGCGGCTCATAAGCTTCAGCTTCCTCAGAGCCTCCTCTTTACGCGCCTCCCGCTCGTCGACAGTGGCCGATTTCGAAGACGTCCTATCTACCATCTCGCCGACACGCCTGCAGATCTTGGCATGGAGCGCATCACTGAGTGGCGACGACGATATCGGTGTCGAGAGCCCCGACTGGGATGAGGAATCCGAGTCAGAACCAGCCGGCGAAACAGCCTGCGTGTTCTCCCGCCCTTTTCCGCTGTCCCAGAAAGATCCATCTTCTTCGAGGCTAAAATGCCGCGGGGTGATCTTCTCAAAGTCCACCACAATGAACGACACTGGCGGCATTTCCGGGAACAGCCAGCCGCCGACCACCATGCCGGCTGCGAGGTCGACAAGAGCTTGGAGGCGCTCACGAGCTAGCCGCGTAGGGTCCACAATGTCGTCCAAGGTAACTGGCACGGTGTACCCCTTATCGACTCCCCAGTAGGTGAACACCACCGTCGACTCGCGCTTTCCCGCGGAAGGAGGAAATCGTTTGAATGCGGTGATCATATCTATCGGGTGGTTGAGGCCCTTCAGATTGAGCACCGTCTTTTCCTGTGCGTGTTCCTCTGGCGGGAGAGATGCCCAGCTGCTCTTGATAGAGGACCCGAAGAGGACAACGCGGCGGGCGCGGACGCTCTGCTGTACGTCGTGCCTGTAGCTCGTCGGATGAAAGCGGAGAACAAGGTCGCGCTGGTGAAATGCCAATTGCAAGGCACGTGACGAGTACGGGTGTTCGCGGGGGCAGCCGATGATATCCACGACTCGCGTAGACGTGAATAAGTTGGAAGTTGCGGGATCGTGGTCATGGCCGTTGTCGTGCAGGATGCGCAGGGAGGGAACGCATCCCCGAGGCGAGCGAATCGCGTTGGGTGGCGACACTGCGAGGAAAAAGATGATTTGTCGAGACTGGATCTCGTGCACCTTCCGTCGATACTCCTTGCAAGTGGCGCGGAAGGCAGATAGCACATCCCACGACGCGTCTTCTAGCACCTGCTGGAGAATGTGCGGGTAAGCCTTGTGGTCGATAACGACGGTTGGGTCCACCGGCACCGCTGCTGGCAATTCTTCGGAGGCAAATGAGCGGCGAGGCTCCGAGGGACCAAGGCCCCATGGGTTCTCGCTGGGCGAGCGCGAGTGAAGGGACGGAGTAGTGAGCTCGGAAGTCAACTGGTTCGAGCCGGACCAGTTACTCTCAAACTACGTTGGCCGTCAGTTACAATGGACCTTCCATCCTCGACGAGAGGAAACGCACGCTGGTGCTCCCGGAGAGCAATGGAGGACGTTCGGGCGCAAAGATCGATGAAGTATACCGCGAACCCAGTAATCTGTCGGTACTGGCAATGAGGTGGTCAAACCCACTGACGCGGCGTGGGTGTTGCTCCGGTGAGGAGAGAACCCGCTCCTCACTACGAGTGTTGCGGGTCCTTCTCTGTCGCTTGGGGCTAGGCTCCGGTGAGCTGCTGCGGCTACGACGTCGCTGATCACTCATAGTAAAGAGACAATGTTAGAGTAGACGAACAGATTAGACATAGTAGGGTTTGAAGCTGCCATCCTTCACCGCCGGAGAACATATTATATCATCGTCTCACCCGGGAATGTTCAGATATGCAGACTTTTGTCAAGCGTTCCGGCGATAGGACGGAACCTCAAAACTTGCTGCAGTGCGTCCAGGAGTCTGGCCAGTCTGCCATGTCGATCGAACCGGCCGGAAGATAAACCGATGGAATGCTTGTAATAGACATTCCGCAGATTCCGCAGGCTTCATGATCCTGGAAAGTTGGAACATACCGACCAGGGCATGTGTTGCTTGGCGGTGCGAGGAATGTGGAAGGGGACCGCCACGCGCCACAGCGTGTGCAAGCGGGTACCTCGCACCTTGGAAAATGGCGATGGTCAAAGACGAACGGAAGACAAGGCATGTCGCAGATGGACGCCGGCAGGGCCGCGGCCCCGCCGCCCGTGCTGCAGTGGACGCCTGGCTTCCTGAGTGGCCTAAGTGGTAAACCGCAGGTCCAGCACCTTGAGGCCAGTGTTTCGCGGCGTACAGAACGCGATACAGTATGAGCCTTGGGTGGCGCTCGTCAAACCGGCCAAGCCTTGCCGTAAAATCTGGACAGACTAGAACCTGACTGAGTGCAAAGAAGCACCACCAAGGTCGCAGTGCAGCTGAGACAATGAGCATCGAGTCCGCCGTCGCGATGCCCGACGGCACAGCAAGATCGCGCTGAATCCACTCTGGGTGCTTGCTGGAGTATTCGTCTTGCCGATCACTGATCGCATTCCGCACGCACGGCTGTGCCGGCCATTAGTTCAGGGCATGGCGGGGTTTGCATTCTGCACCACCTGCAACCTCTGGATAGCCACAGAATCCCGACTCTGAGCTGCGATAACGCCACACGCAGCTGGAGTGGAGTAGATTCGGGATGTCGGTGGCCGCCATCAGTTGGCAAAGTGAAATGACACCCTCTAGCACCGCGTGGAATACAGGGAAGGGGGCAGCCATGACAGACCTCTGATGAGTGGTGGCACTACATCAGTCAAGGGCCATGTCAAGGGAGATGTCGCGGTGTCGGCGCATACGGAGAAGTGGGTCCAACCTGCCCCCAATTTAGGCAGGTGGGATGGAGTGCTGGACGTGACGGTCAAAGGTTCGAGTATGGCACAGAATGAGCTGGCTGACGTGGTGCGGCGTCAAGATGGTGAGATTGTGAGACACAAAGCCGCCTTCGCGCTTGTGTCGGGCCTCCAGGCATAGCAAAGGAATGAAGGAGAGTGACCGGAAAAGAAAACGATTCCACAGAGCTCGGCACGATCGGCACCATTTTGGATCCTCGAGACGGAAGTTTTCTCCGTTGCAGGGCCCCGTTATGGATGTTGTGAATGTCATGGCGGCGACGGGCATTTAATGAGTGCCACTCCGCCACATACCGACGCCACCGACCCTGCTCGTCCTGTGTCGTATCAACCCCCGAATTCTACTTCCTGTCCCTACGTGGTGCGCTTGCAACCCTCAGCTTTACAGCTTCCTCGACTGAGGGTTGATTACCTACATTCCACGCTGGCATGGAGCTCTAACCTTTCTGTTCGGAAGCAAAATATTCAGAGCGACAGCAGTACAGGAGATCAGGAGACATCAGGACGCCCAACAAGCCAAAGCCGATGACGGCCTCGGCTCGAGCACGGACCTCTCACCACGAGGAGGCGAGAGACTAGACAACAGAAACTTCTGCCAATCACCCAGCTGGCCACTTGCTACTGATACTCAGGTAAACAAGCCTGGTATGATGTAGTCTGTCTCAATAAACCCCCAGTCGCAGCTGGCCATGAGCGGTGCTCGCCGTCGCCGCTCATTACTTGATGACGATGATAGGATGACATGGCGACACTGGGACCTGTTCTGCTCGCTCGTCATCTACAGTCTTTGTGAAGGTTGCGACAACCACCCCATCGCTGCCTCAATTGCTCTAACCAGCGAAAGACCACGCCGCTGGATCATCAAAGCACGTCGCAGAATCACACGCCTTCAACGCCCTGGGTCTCTCGCTTAACTGTTTGGAGGCTAATCCCCTGGCCTAGACCGAGTTCCATGACAACAGCAAGAAGGTGAGGGATGAGATGAGGACCCATACCCCGCCGATCCCCATACCGATCTCAATGTCTGATTTCAACGCCGATCAAACAATGCTGTTCCCGAATGATCAGGCCAGATCCGGGGCAGGTCATCGATCCTCCAAACCACGGGAAGGCTTTGTCAGTAATTGTCTGATGGAACATGTCCAGTTTAGTTCCCAGCCGATCCCTGCCGATCCTCCGCTACTAAACAGATCGACGATCCCTGGGGGCGTCTGTCCGGCGACAGGCGCCGACAGCCAATGTCTCCAGCATGCGATCTCCGGTAGGAGGCTTTTCGGAAGAGTGGACTGTGGAATCAGAGGATAGTCACCGAGGAGGGAATGTCCATCAGTGACTAGGCGGGATTCCGTGAGAGATTGGGGCACCGTACGTATCATCGGGCTCGGATGGTGGCTTATCGTCGTCGATCCTGGCGCGAGAGTGAGTCGAGGAAACGCCACAACACACGTCCTGGATGACAAGATTTGGAAGCAATGCTAGGCATAGTGAGCTGGCTTTCCTGTTGATCGGGAGCTCCGACGACGCGTCCGGTCCAACCCTTGCGTTTGCTTCGCCCATGAACACGTTGATGCAGCAGCATCCCGCGTGCTGAAGGTTCGCTTGATGGGACCGTCACCACAGGATCACTTTATCAGGGAATCAAGGGTGAGTGTTCCGAGACTTGAAATGTGACGGATGTGGTGTCGTGTGGTTCTAAGACAGTGGGATCTGCGTTGTCATCGCCTCGATTAGACCTTCAGTCCCTTCGGATCTATTCTATCCTTCTTCACGAGCTTCACAGAGCGTGTCAGCACTTTTAGCAAACACGACAGAAAGAACCGATGAGTCAGCTGCGATGGGTAATGGACTTGGGATCTTTGTTGTGATGGTGTTGGATGAGCAAGAAGTGCCGCTGGTGGTCTTGATGGGTGCCCTTATGCAGCCATACACGCCCACAAGGCCACAATCCCCACAGGCTCACAAGCGAGGCAAGGTGTGTCAGGTCACGTGATTGAAAGAAGTCACTAGGATTTCAGGGGATCTGACAGGTAATGATTTGTACCAAAAATGTAATACCCGGTTTTTGATAAGCTGCTACGAGTCGAGATGATGCAATGCGAGTGGCACGGACGCTTCAGCCCCCCTTTTTCTGTACACATTTCGGGCATCTTCGACTCGATCGGATCGACCTCCACCTCCGAAGGCGTTATTGATAAGTCAAAAAAGATCAGAGCTCAGAGATCAGATAATCTCAGTCTTCCTCTCCACCACCACCACGATATCACCACCATGCCCATTCTCGGACTCAAGGTCGCCGGGCCCTCGGCACCGGCGCACTTCAACCTGGAGCGCCTGATCCGCCCGAACATCCTCGCCCTTGAGCCATATCGCTGTGCGCGCGACGACTATTCTGCGGGTGTGCTCCTCGATGCGAACGAGAACGCGTACGGCCCCTCGCTCGCGCCGTTTACGCCCTCGGACAACACGCCGGGCGCGTCGGCCCTCGCGCTGATGAGCGAGAATGAGCGGGCATTGCTCAACCGCTATCCCTCCCCCACGCACGACGAGCTCAAGCGCGCGATCGCCAAGCTCCGCGGGCTGCCGGACGAGAACTGGGTCTTCCTCGGCGTCGGGAGTGACGAGGTCATCGACATGCTCTACCGCGTCCTCTGTGTCCCCGCCAAGGATAAGGTGCTCACTACGCCGCCGACGTACGGCATGTACCATGTCACGGCGCAGGTTAACGATGTGGGCGTCATCAAGGTGCCGCTGGTTACTGAGGGCGGCGCATTCCAGCTCGACGAGGAGAGGGTGAGTGCCAAATGTATTGAGGGGTGAGGGAGCTTGTTGCGGGATTTGCGATAAGCCGGCGGGTGCTTTTCCCCATGGCATCGAGCGCAATGAGGCGCACAAGATCTTTTGCGCGAAACACTATGCTGAGTGTACTGGTCGTCCTCTCTCACCCCCAACTCCATCTCCATCGCTTCCCTCCACCTTGGCTGACCATCAGATGAACGCGGCGTTTGTCCAGAACCCCGACCTTAAGCTTCTCTTTATCTGCTCTCCTGGAAACCCGACGGGCACAGTGATCCCGCTCGACGCGATCAAGCGGATTGCGACCAACGCCAACTTCAAGGGTGTCATCTGCGTTGATGAGGCGTACATTGACTTTGCGCCATCGGGCACTTCGGCTGTTGAGCTCGTCAAGGAGTACGCGAACATCTGCGTGACGCAGACTCTCTCCAAATCGTTTGGTCTTGCCGCCATTCGCTGCGGCTACCTCCTTGCGTCCCCCGAGCTCGTCCAGATCATGACGAATGCCAAGGCGCCGTACAACGTCTCGCTGCCGACGGCCTCGCTCGCCCTCGCCTCCTTCTCGAAGGAGGGTCTGTCCGTGTGGGAGGAGAACACGAAGTCTCTCAACGCGAACCGCGAGAAGCTCATCGCGGACCTCAAGGCCATCCCGTCAATCGGCGCGATCCTCGGCGCCAACCACGCCAACTTTGTCCTCGCGCAGGTGCTCGACGCTCCCGGTGGCAAGCCGAGCAACGCCCGCGCAAAAGCAGTCTACACCGAGATGGCGGAGAACCGTGGCGTCGTCGTCCGCTTCCGCGGCACCGAGATCGGATGTGAGGGATGTCTCCGCGTCACGGTCGGCACCGAGGAGGAGTGCGCTGCGGCTGTTGCGAGGTTGGCCGAACTCCTCGCGTAGATAGTACATAGTAAACGATAGATTGGATTTGGGCAGCTGTACTACAAATACGCAGCCCAGCATGTGTTATGACGAAGAGAGGATGGGCTGCATGTGCTTGTACAGTACTGTACATACAGACTCGAGCCATTGGGCATTCTCAATCTTCATCGCTTCGGGCCGACTCTTCTCAGATCTTGGACCCTTGGGACCCTGTCATGATGGCTCGTGCTGGCACAGTGGCGGCAATGATATGATGATTTTGTCTCGTCGGATGGCTCTCTCGCAGTCTCTCGAGCTCTTCACAGCTCCACCGGGCCACCGCCTTGTGCATCTCTCATCTCCGGTTACTGCTTTGACCTCATTCGCTCATTCAGGATCCTTTTTGTTATTTTGCAAGCCACCCTGCCACTATTGGACACAGCCCATGAAGATAAGTGTTACGTAAAAGCCAGAACCACACAGCAAAGTCAAATCAAACACGCCACACGCGCCTGCTTTTCCTCCGGCCGCTCCATTTTCAGCCCCCCATTATAATCCCCCTTCGGCCAATCTCTTTTCTTCTCCATCTCCATCCTTTCCAAACAAAACAATACACCCACCACCACCACCACCACCACCACCACCACCAGATCCATCACCACAATGTCACAGAACGTCTTCCGCGAATCGAACGGTACGCACACGCACAACCTTTAGCACCGCTGACCCCTCAGCTCCCAACACCGAGGCCGCCCCGCAGCCGCCGTCGTTCCTCCAGAAGAAGGGCCTGCTCGGCAAGAACACAAGCCTAGGGTAAGTGAATCCCAGCGGGCGGCGAGCCAGGCTAACTGTTAGATCCACGATGTCGCCCACCGACAACTTCATGTCGCCCGTATCGGCTAAGCTCAGCGGTGCCAAGCAGCGGCATTTCCAGAAGTGAGTCCCTGCATTGTTTTCCGGTAGTGCTACGGCACCATACATTGTGGGCAGAGTACTGACACCCAGGGGCACCAACAAGCCGCTTCCGTTTGCCTCGAAGCTCTCCAGCCTCGCCGCCAGCGGGAGCCCACTTAACTCGCCCGCCCAGGCCGAGAAGAAGGCCGGTCCGTTCTAAGGCTCTGAACACCACCGTCTCCTCGCCTGTTGTTTGGGCTTCCGCTGCCCACCGCCGCTTTTCCGCTCAGTCCGCCGAGCTTATACCCCGCCGACTGGCCACTTGTATATTGTCTGTCTGCATGCATCGATAGGGTCGACAAGCGGGCTTACTTCAAGACTGACCTGCCCTGACTCGATGCTGACTGGGAGGCGCGAGAACCTCTCTTCCCTGTGCAGCACTGCACTGCTGGCAAATCGGCAGCTTTTCAGCCGCCGCTGCACAACCGACTGTTTTTGGGGCTAGTTCCCTCCGCTCTGAACCCCACGGATGCTAAGATGAATGATGTGCTTTGCACTTACTCCTGCCTGACACTGGCGCATCGACGCACCTTCTTCGCAACGTACACGATGTCACTCAGCTTTGTTGGGCGTCGAGTAGTTGCGCTAGGTTCCTCGAGGTACATCTCCGCCTGCAAACTGGCGACTAGACCCACGAAGGCACGCGACGTCACGCGTCAAAGATGCCGAGAGTACGGGAGTATGCTTCGGCTGTTGACTCCTTGAATAATTCTACGATTCTCTGGCATCATGGCGCTGCAGCACGTAACCGGTTCAAGTCTGTGGGGCCGACGAGCTGTCTTGAAGAGGGACATCGACAAACAGATTGACAGGGCCCTACGCTGACGCGCAAGCGACAGCCGCGCCGACAGGACACAACAAACCACACAGCGTACAACACCCGCCTCCAGTTTGTCTGCAAAGGTCAAGCTGGAGCAACGGGTAGTAAGCGGTCATCCTAGTATTTACTCAAGTGCAACCCGTCTGTTCTCCAAGAGTTATTGTTTCGATTGCTTCGGAGCAAAGTGCCGAGCCAATAAGCCCATTGAAGTTACCCAGGCCCTTCTGCAAGTTCAGACTGAGGCTGCAGCTTCACTGGGACTATGGAACGGAACGCACCCATCATCCCAAGCTACTAGCGGAGGTCTCAGAACGGTGTGGAATGGTGTGCTGCACCAAAATGGTCAATAACAGCCCTGCCTCATCGTTGCTGCAACATGCCACAACGGCCTGGTCCAAAGCTGTTGTCCAGGGTTATGTGCCCAGATTCCATCCCAATCCAGTTATAACAACTGTAGCCGCACAAGCCATGCAAACTCTGCGGCGAGTACTCAGCCTCGAATTGTGTAGTGTCCAAGTATATAAGTGAGCACCCATTTTGAAAATCGCGACGGCGAGATGGCCGAGTGGTCTAAGGCGCTGTGTTCAGGAGTTACTCTTCCGCAGTCTTCGGACGTGGGTTCGAATCCCACTCTCGTCAACAGAGGATTCAGTTCCTCCAAAGCCTCCCTTTTTCGGTGTGAGGGCGGGGTCCTGCGCTTCCAGTCGCCGCGCGCGCGCGACCGCATTAAGGCTGTCGAGATCGACTCAGTCGTTGTCGGAGGCGTTTCTTGCGAATAGAGCAGAGAGATGAGGAGCTACGGTTGCGGCCTCAGCTTGTCGGGCATACCTCGGTTTTACACTGCCACATAATCCACGCGGGGCCATGGCACATGGGCACTACGTTCCTGGTCGATCTTGTGAGGCTGTGGGACTGCTGTGGGACACTGACCATCCGAGAAAAGAGCCCATGTGGAGTCCGCATCAGGGCAGTTCCACCTGGCTCGTCCACTCGGACCTTTGAACTACAAGGCACATACATCTGGGGGGGGGAGGGACTGTTGCTTGCGTGCGAAAGAGAGAGCAACCCAGAAATCTAGAAACGAGTTAAATCTCCCGACGCGGCAACCAGGCAGCTCTGAGAATGACGTGACTACCCTGGGCTCCCCTCGCCCCCTTTGCCCTCTCCCACTTTTTTCCGTGTCAACAATCCTTGGCTCCCACTGCTGACAGCTGACAGGACTACAGGAATAGCGCAACAAGGCCAGACCCAAGAAACGTCGCACTCCCTTTCTACATTGCAGCTTGGGGATCCCGCTGCCCTTGCAAGCGTGTTATGAACACCTCTGCTTATCTGGCTTGATGGCTGTTGGCGCGGTCGTCATGCAGGCTGGCGCAGCACGTCATCCGGAGTGACGCCCAACGCTTGTGTGTTGCACCATGGCACTGTGTATTGTGGGTTCATCTTGCAGCTGCTACGCTCATGTGCTGGAACATACAGCACGAGACCCGGACCTTGCTTCGCCTAGCAGCGCGAGATACAAAACCAACTTGCAATGTAGCCGACACCTCTCCATCGCTCCCATCACCCACCTCACCAAAACCATGGCGGACGCGGACATTTCGGACAAGGAGTCGAAGCAGTGGACGCCTGATATGGCGCACGGCGAGACGCTCGACGACACAAACCACCCGACGCGGCCGCGCGTCGGCGTCGTTCCTATCGATGACCTCGACAAGGAAACGGCCATCCCGGCCGGCACGCTTGACCCCGTGTATGAGGCTAAGGCAAGAGTGCTGAACCGTGCTGTGAGTCAGCGGTAGCAGTGGCGGGTGGCGCCCAGGCATGCGACGCAACGCCCGGCGCGTCACTGTCCAGTTCCAGAGGTTCCAGAGGCGCAGCTAACATTCCCAGATCCAGCAAATTGGCATGGGATGGTACCAGTGGCAGCTGTTCATTGTCGTCGGGTTCGGCTGGGCGGCCGACAACTCGTGGCCCATCGTTACCTCGCTGATTGGTGAGGTTCTCCTCCGTTCGTCATGTTGACGCCCAGTTCCCATTGTTGCGAGAGAGTTTAACCCCGCGCACCCTAAGCTCCTCGTGCTGGCGCAGAACATCGGTCTCCTTGCCGGAGCTATGTTCTGGGGATTCGGATGCGACATTGTGGGTTTACAAACGGGGTGCATCTGACATCAGTTTGGGCGTAAGTGGGCTTTCAACCTCACGCTTGGAGGTGAGTGCATTATGAACCGGTTACACCTGTCACACAACAGTCACTAACACTCCAGTCACGTCGATCTGGGGAATGATCGCGGCCTCGTCGCCCTCATTCGTCGCTCTCGGGTGCTTTTGCGCGTTCTGGTCATTCGGCGTCGGCGGCAACCTCCCCGTCGACAGCGCCGTTTTCCTCGAGTTCCTCCCTGGCACACACCAGTACCTCCTAACTATTCTGTCGATCGACTGGGCCGTCGCCCAGGTCATCACAACGCTGATTGCCTGGCCGGTAAGTCGTCCACCTAAGTCGTCCACCTTCACGCATCACTGACAACCCAGCTTCTTGGCCACCGCACATGCCAGGAGACAGACACCAATTGTACGCGTGCCGAGAATTTTGGCTGGCGGTACTTTATCATCGTCATGGGCGGCCTGGCGCTCATCTCCTTTGCGATCCGCTTCCTGGCGTTCACAATCTTCGAGTCGCCAAAGTACCTGATGGGCAAGGGCCGCGACGAGGATGCCGTGCGCGTCGTGCACGAGGTCGCGCGCCGCAACGGTAAGGAGGTCAGCCTCACCATCGACGATCTCAAGGCGTGCGAGCCCGAAGGTTATGTTTCTGAGCACAACAACGCTGCCGCCGCCGTGCGCCGCAAGCTTGAAGCAGTGAACATGAACCACATCAAGGAGCTGTTTAAGACTCGTCGCCTCGCAATGTCGACCGCGCTCATTATCTCCGTCTGGGCGTTTATCGGTCTTGGATACCCGTACGTCACCTAGCGTTTGCGGCTGTACAGCACTGACACGACCAGCCTTTACAACGCGTTCCTGCCGTCACTGCAACAGCAGAAGAACGCCGACTTTGGCGTCCCAAGTGTCGCCCGCTCGTACCGCGACTCGCTCATCATCGCCTGTCTCGGTGTCCCAGGTGCCCTCATCGGCGGTGCGCTCGTCGAGTTCCGCTTCCTCGGCCGCCGTGGCGTTCTGGGCTGGAGCACCGTTCTCACCGGCGTGTTCCTCTTCGCATCGACTACCGCCACGACGCCTGACGCGCTCCTCGGCTGGAACTGCGCCTACAATTTCTTCAGCACAGTCATGTACGCTGTGCTGTACTCTTACACGCCTGAGATCTTCCCGACAGCGCACCGCGGCACCGGCAACGCGCTGACCGCCTCGGCGAACCGCATCTTTGGTGTCATGGCTCCGCTCGTCGGCGAGTTCGCCGCCAAGACATCCACCGTGCCCGTGTACGTCTCGGGTGCGCTTTTCCTCGCCGCCGGCGCGATCTGCTTCATCCTCCCGTACGAGTCGCGCGGCAAGGCCAGCCTGTAGTTGTAGTGTTATAGCTTGTATTGTCGCAGCGTAGCGTAGCGTTATCGCCCCACCGTAAAACACCAATCCATCGCAGGACCGGATCCTAATCTCCCGACTCGCAAGGAAACAGAAATCACAGAAACCCCCGACCTCCTGCTATAATCGCCAGCCGACTCGCCCTCACGCTCGGTTTCATACACGCACAAATGATGAAGCGCGGCACGCGACGACGTCCCAGCCCGGCTGGGACCCGTCTGCGCCCCGATGGACCGGCCTGTGGTGGTGTACTAACCCGTTCTAACCAGGTGTGAGCCGGCAGCTCTCTAGCTATGTTGAGCCGGCAGCTCTCTCGTTCTTGTTTTGAGCCGGCAGCTCTTTCGTTCTTGTTTTGAGCCGGCAGCTCCTCTCTCCTTGAGCCGGCAGCTCCCTTCTTATTCTCGAGCCGGCAGTTCCCTCCTTGATCTCCAGCTGGCAGCTCTCTAGCAGTGTTCAGCCGGCAGCTCTAGTGCGTGGTGACCAGAGGGCCGGCAGCCCATTCCAGTCCTGCAGACAGGAGCCGGCAGCTCCTGTGGAGTTTCAGTGGGAAATAATCCCACATTCGGTTTGTTGTGAGCCGGCAGCTCAGTCTCGTGGTTCTTGGTGAAGTCGTCCTGTCGGACAAGCGCCTGCTCTGCCTTTAAGTGGCCTGACTGACTCGAACAAGTGTGCACAGGCGGTGTGCTCCTCCTGTGTATGCGGTGTGAGGGGTTCCGAAGCATGTCCAGACAAGGTGCATTGGAGAGGTGAAAAAGACGTTTGACAACACCGGAGATAGAAGGGTTGAATTTATCGATTCCATCGACCTCGAGTATCTGCTTGACGGTGTCAGAGGGGGTCGGGCACGTCTGACGACTCATGCGGACAGGTGCAATGGTGGATCCATCCCACAGTCCAAATGGTTGGTTGTCATACCACTTGCTCTGCGAACTGCGCACCATGTGGGGAAGGCGAACATATCTGCTGCAGCACCGAATTTCCTGAGAACCTGCTTTCCTCGTGCAACAACAACAATATTTACAATTACCACGCTAGTTGCATGGAAAATGAAAAATAATACTACTGTATTACTCCGCTACGTCCTCGTCACTGTCATTATTGTCGTCGCCGAGGCTGAGCGCCGCAAAGAAACTTGCGTTGTTGGCCTTCGTAAACTGGCTCTCATCCACGTCACTTTCCTCGTCTTCCTCATCCTCCTCCTCCTTGCTCCGAGGAGATGAGGCTTCCTCCTTCCCTGACACGTCCAGCTCACTGTCGCTGTCCTCGTCGTCACTTGTGGCGTCGCCAGACCACTCGCCAAGGCATACACCCTCTCCGTCCCGCACGGGCGTCGTGCCAGGCGGCCAGAAACCCCAGCGCACGCGCCCGTCCGCGAGTGCGCGCATCATCCCGTCCGCAGCGCGATTCGCATCCGGCCGAGCCGACCGTGCGGTAACTATATGTCAGTCGTCACCGTCGCAATTGCACATCATGACACTTACCGAAACCGCGGTCGATCGCGCGCCGGTCCATGATTTCCCCCGCTGTCCACCGGGGGCCCTTCGGCTTTGCGGTAGGCACGACCATGCCCTTCCGCCATGTTCGTTTTGCCGCCATGTCGTCGACCTCTACCGGTGGCGGCGGTAGGCGGAAGACGCGCTCCAGCGGGAGGTAATGCGCTGCGAAGGAGATGCAGGCTGGTAGGGAGGGTATCTGGGCGATGGACAGGACTAGGATGTCAGTTTCTGATGCAAGGTTCTCCTTGGCACTCACTGCCTGCCATTGCTTGTAGCTCCATTGGCACGAGACTGGGACACACGAGACCGGGGCAGTCGACGATGCGCACCTCGCGCCGCTCGCCCCAGAGCATCGTCTGGAAATGCTTGGTTTTGCCTGGTGTGCGGTGCGCGCGCACCTTTGTGGACCCGAGCAGCGCGTTCAGGAGCGACGACTTGCCGACATTGGGCTGGCCGACAAGGCCGATCGTCAGAGGTTCCGTGCCGGATTGTGCTTCATCCCCAGAAGTTGGGGGTTGAGGCGCGTCGCGTGCCTCCATCTCGAGGTGTACTTCGGTGTCGGCCTGGAGCTCGTTCCAGCGTACGGTTTCGCGGACGGCCCCGATTTCGGGTTTAGTGGTGGATCCTGAATGCTTCAGGCGCTCATGCGCTGTCTGTAGAGCTGATAGCAGCTCGACCCGTGCCTTGGTGGGGATAAGTGGCTTGTGTCGTCCGTCAGTGTGCAGCAGCTCGGTGTCGTAGCTGCTAACGGCCACGACCTGGACTTCGTTCTCGGGAGCCACGCTGTCGGCAGCTGCCCACCACTCTGTGAGCCAGCGCTTCCATCCCTCCAGCGCTGTCGGGTCGACAAGGTCTGCTTTTGTAAGGACGATCACGAACTCGCGCCGTGGGCGGTAGGCGCGCATGTATTCCCGCAAACTCGGGGGACAGTGTACTGGTGGACAGCGGGCGTCGACGAGGACGAGGACGATATCAGAGGCTTCAATTACGCGCCACCTTTAGTCAGCTCCGCTCTGTGAATATGTGCACTCACAGCTGGCGCCAGACCTCGATGTTGGTCTCGAACCGGCTGGGGCTATGCAGGGTCTTTGTATTCCGCTCATCATCTTCGGCTTCATCGCCATTGGACCATGCGTCGACGGTCGTCGTCGTGCGCATGAGCCACTTGCGGAACTCGCGCTCCTCGTTCGCCTCCACCTCGTGCTTGGACTGTCCGAGCGTAAAGCTGGGCCGACACGGCACGGTAAGATCCCTCCCGGCGGGGTTGTCGACAATGTGTAGCGGGAAGACGGCCGCAGAGTCGGTCAGAGGCCGGGGGAGTTCGTCGGCCCATGCGGCGTTGCGCGTGCGCTCGACATAGTCACGCGGCACGGACATGAAGCTGCTGTACAGCTCGAGTCCATCCTGCTCCTGACTGCGTGCCGTGTGGCGCTTATCGATCTTGGTGCGGCCGTTGCTCTTCGGCAGGATCGCCTCGTCCGGGTCCATCTCGCCGCGCTTGATCGCCCGCTTGATCTGTAAATACTCCTTCTTCTGCTTCGCCGAGTAGGCGACGTGCCGCGGTCTGGCGGGGGACGGCATGGTGGAGGATAGAGGTTCTCTGTGTGTTTCTGTGTGTTTCTCCTGCTTGAGTGTGTGCTTGTTAGAGAGACGGAGAGAGTGGGAATTGATGGTATCGTCTGTCGTATCGAACAAGACGACGACTGATTTATATGGTGGTCTGTGGCCACAGTTTCATGTGACCCCTGACGTCATTTTGTCGTTTTGCCGCCTGGTTCTCGGATCCGAACGAACTCGATAGTGCTCAAAGCCTCGAGACCCTGGCAGGCGCCAAGCACAGTGAACCGACTCGAGCTCGCTCTGCAATACGCATTGTTCTCTAAGACATCTAGCAATGTCCCTCAGACCCGTCAGACCTTATTGACACGCCGGAACACACATTTGGCGCGGCCGGTGCTTCCGAGTTGACCCGCTGGCCGCTGTTCGCTGGTCGCTGGAAGGACTCAACAGATAGCGTGGTAGCGTCCACCGGTCAATTGCTGTGTGATCATGTTGCCGACTGTAATTCGCCGATGTCCGTGTCTCGGACGCGTTAAGACTGACAATGGGCTACAACGCGTGGTCTGGGAACACCGCGTTGGGGCAGGGGACACCTGCAGATCGCGGCCGCGCTCTGCCATGCTCACACGGGAGTCACAGGAGGATCGCGTCGGTGTCGTTTCGCAACATTATAGGCGCGCACGTCCGGTGGCGGCCCTCCACCACACTCTTAATGGTCACCGCCGTACCATTGCCGCCCTAAGATATCGCAGCTTCATCAAAGTTCCCGATTTGTATGTGTTGTATGGGCAAGGTATACACTCACTACCCCACCACACCTTCTTCTCTGAACAAAAGAGTTACTGGAACGAGTTAGTCCCAATAGCTTGGCTTATAAACCACCGACCCGAGTCCAAAGATTAGTGTGCATGAATCGAGCTGCCATCGCGACAACTGCAGTATGCAAAGCTGCCCCATCTCCGAGCCCGATCGCTTGCACGGTCCTCATGGCCATTGAGGATGCCATCTAGAAATAACCAACACAGTACCGTCGACCGGAACATCCAGCCACGTTAAGATGATCCTTCAAGCTCCGCTCGGATTGCTCCTATACAGTGCTTTGAGTTCACCGATCGCAGTGAGAGCTAGTGTAAACGGAGCATCAGACCCTCGGGGCAATTCAGCGGAAGAAGTCCGCATATTGGCATATCAGCGATATACAATCTCCGCCTCCGTCCGCAAAGTGTCCACAGAAATCTGTGTAATGTGCCTTTTACCTGATGGTTCAGGACTTGCCGTGCTCCGCTGAAGGTCTGGTCCAGTGTAATGCGTTGAAGTGTCATAGAGAATCTCAGAATCGTGTCTACAGCATCAGGAGAATAAGTGGACGTCCGCGGCAACATCGGGGACATACATACAGTGGCCACCAAAAGTCTTCACGCGACGGAGATCGTTCCGCAGTGAGAATGCTTTCCCACGTCCATGTACCACTTGGTTGCAGTTGCTCAGAGGCTCCTCTCCTGAGGGGGACAAGCTCCAAATGACAACCCGCTGTGCAGTTTGCACGAACAAGAGGTTCAAGGGGCGCCAGCAGGACAACCGCGTAAAGACTTTTGGTGTCTACTGTATCGTCGCATGACACCGAGTTGACTCGTTTGGAACGGAAACTTAGAAGTGGTGACAACGCTGAAATGCCACCATGTCTCCCTCAATGTTGACGGTGAGCGAAGCGGAATGAACCGACGAGGTAGGCCTACTGTACACAGGCGGAATCTTTACCTATCCCGCCATGGTCTGCTGCATATAAGAAAGGAGACTTGCGCTCGAATGAACGGCAAACCTCAGACAAGTTTCCCCGCGATCCACATCAACATCCATGAAGCTCGTCCTCCTTGCGCTTCTCGCCACCGCCGCCACAGGCATGTCCGCGGCCATCGATTCTACCGACTCGCATATCGAGAAGCGGGCCCTCAAGCTCCCGGTCGAGTGGACGCAGTGCAGTCGCAACTTGAACCTACACAGCTGCCAAGGCCCCTTCAAAGGCTGCAAGATGCCTGACCGTTCGGACAAAGGCATCTCCCTGTATTGTCGTGGAGGATGGTACACTATTGGTGAGGTCAACGGCGACTTCCAGGGGCCCCTCTACAGGTACGGCACCAATACGGTGGTGGCCAACTGTCGCCGTGGTGGTCGTCCGGGTGATCAGGCGCGCTCCCAGTGGGTCTGCTCGTAAGCATTATCGGCCAACAGCGTGAGTTTTTACTGTTGAGGGAACGTGAGCGAAAGGAGATGAATGATAACTGATGAGGAACAGTCAGCTTCTGGCGTCGCTGGTTCCCTCACTCGCGCCGTTTTCACGACACTCGTTTATCGTCATATCCAAGTTCTTTATTTGGTTTTCACCCCTTTATGCATCGTACTATACATAACACCGTCGCTCAACAGTTACATGGTCGTCTGACTATGTATTGTAGCTGTCAATGACTGATACAAGACCGACACGCCTCGTCAGTAATTTATTCTTCGCTACATGTAGCTGCCTCTTCCCGTATTCTGGCAGGTGGCGACTAGTCCAAATCAGTCTGAGTGAATGTTGCCTGCTCAATAACCGCTGATGAACAAGATTGGTAATGCCACTTTGACGCAGCCGGACCACTTACAGATGGCAAGTCCACGCCAGGCAGGTACTTGCTCGTATCACCTTATGAAGAAGAAAGATGCTTGGCTTTACATAGGAGAGCCCTTGGTGGCAAAACCTCGCGGCGAGCACCCGGCTTCTCTGTTGGTGTGGCAAAGACCAATAATCCTCGGGGCGGGGTCTATGTTGGCTTGTAGCCTCCGCGTCTCTCGGCGGATTGTATGTAGGTATGTATGTGTTCGAATATCCTGTCCGTCCGTCCGATCGGAATACAGATCTCCGTTCTCCGCAGAGTGAACGAGGCCAAGGGAAACAACCCATCGAATGTCGCCACGACAGGCGCAATGTCCCATTCAGTTAAATCAGGATGCGAAGCACATACCTGATCACTGCCCGATATCCTGTGCTGCTTCTCCGACTTGTAGATGAGATATGATCAACGGGATGAGGATGGTCATGTAGAGACTTGGGATGTCAGTTCACATCTGTGTAGATCCCAACGGGCAGGATGTGGCATTGCCATGTCACACCGCACAGCCTTCCCCACCGATAGATTGCGACTACAATATATACCGAGGACGATAGGAGACAGCGATGGCATCGCATTCTGCTCATCGAGGGCTTGATCTGACTGAATGCCCTCCAGTTCCGATTCATCTCGACGAGTAAACGGAAACAGTGCTGGCATCGCATTCCTCGAGAGCTTGATCTGACTCGCCGCTCTCGAGTTCCGATTATGTCTCGACGAAGTAAACGGAAACCTCTTTGAGATATAAATGGCAGCTCGCATGTGCCACTTCCAGAAGCACGACGACGCACCCGCACTTACAGTACCCCACATACTCACTATTGCCCGTTAGGTCCTCTCTCCCACACTCGAGATTACCATCCGAGCCCCCTCGATGTTCCTTACAAGTCATTCCAGCCATAGAGCGGTCGCCGCTGGTGTCACGGCAATTCTCCTGCTGGTGGCCAACGTCACAGCAGCACCTGTGGCTATCCGGAGTCCTCTCCAATCGCGTCAATTCTTCGGCCATGTACCCTCAACTGCCGTCCGTATCAGGACGTTCCCTGATGAGTTTTCGATCGGACAATGTTCTGGTGTTGTCATTGACACACCAACAAAGAACATTGTCGTAACTGCCGCTCACTGCGTTTATGGCGACGCGGGGTTAGTTCCCGCTGCTGTGGTCGAACCCGGATTCGACCATGATACGGCGCCCTTTGGCGAGTGGGAGATGGAGTACGCGGTAGTTCCCCAACCATATCTAGATGCGCGGAAGGAGCAGCGAAAGCTTCTACCCCTCGACCACGCCTTCATGGTCATGAAACCGAACAAGGAGGGCAAGAACATTGTTGATGTTGTTGGTGGCAGTCGTCTTGTTGCCGATCTCTCCCCTACCCAGGAAGATGTCATTGCATGGGGATATCCGGCCGACGAGAAGTACGGTTTCAAACACGCCGTCAAGTGTCACGACAAGTCTTACCCCGACGATGAACAGGTCTCGACCCTGCCCTGCGAGATGACCCAAGGTTCCAGCGGCGGTCCATGGTTCGTTAATATGACGGACCTTAACAGCGGTCTCGTTTATACCCTCGGAGCAGGCGGCAATGGTCCTGACAGCGATCCACGACTTTTCTATGGCAAACCGTTCCTTCAAGGGTTCGTCGACTTGGTGGACAGGACGCCTTGCCGGAGCTGTAACACCTACTAGGCCAATGCGGTACGCTGGTTCCTTAATGAGGAAGTGTTTGTACAGTATGTACCGTATGTGACGTTTTGCTGGTGGTTCAACTGGAAAAGTTGAGCCGTCACCGCACAGGTTTGGGAGAGCAGTAGATGTCATAAGTACGGTACATGTGAGCACTTAAACCAGAATACCTCTTCTGTCGTCGGCCCAGTCCTACTTGACCTCTGATGTTTTGGCATTCCATGTATCTAGAACTGTTTGTAGTCTTCCTTATACTGAGACGGTGAAACACTTAGAGCTTGAGCTCCAGTCATCACTCAACGCATACATAATCCATTCGACAACTTGACGATTTACTACTTACAACCCTTGTTACCATACCGCCCCGCCCCACCAAACATTGCGTCGGAAACTGTACATTTTACCAATTGATGACCTTCTGGTAATACGCTGCTCCGCTGCGGCGGAGGCGCTTGCCAAACTTGATGATGAGGAAGGCAGACAGGTTGATGGCCGTCCCGATACACGCAGCCGAGATGGCAAAGTTCCTGAAACCCCAGTCGAAAGCCCAGGGCGTGATGGCGTAGTTCTGAACCATTGTCAGTTCCTGGCTCTCTTTTCCGGGTGAGTGGAGTACTCACAAATCCAAATGTCAGGAACATGGCAAACATGATCACACTGAGGAGATACGGCGCTGCCTGCTGAACCTCTGCGCGCGGGCCCTCCTTCTCCTCGGGGTGGATCGAGTGGAAGGCGTCGAAGGGATAGGTGATTGAGAGAAGGGTCGCGAGGGGACCAGCAACTGTGAGGACAAACTCGCCCGCGACAAACACCATCCAGTGAGCTGCCTGTCAGTTTGGAATGATCGAGGTATTACTCACCGTGATAGTAGATGGAAAGACCCATCATGAGAAGACCGCAAGGGGTGAGGATTGTGGGAACGATCATGAGGTGGAGCTTGTGCTCTGGCTCGGACACGCCGCCGTTCTTGCGCGCGCAGTGCACTGTCCAGCGGTCGGAAACGTATCCACCAAAGATCGCACCAGGTACGATGGCGAGGAACGGGGAGAGAAATGTGAGGCCGACTGAGTTGGGTGGAAGGTTGTACGGCTCCGTCGAGAGAACGCCCGACGACAGGGCGGCCATGCAGTTGAAGAAGATCTGGTAGATGCCAAAGATCAGGCCAGACCACAAGATGATGGGGAGCCGCAGTAGCAGAATCGGCTGAACGATGCCACGGAGGAGAATGCCCCCAATGTGCTTTGACACGGGGAAGAACTTGAGCGGCCGCGGTCCAGGCCAGGGGTAGGTGATGCGGTCCTGGACATGCTGGTGCGCAGCGGGAGCGGCAACCTCATGGACATCCGCCACCGTCTTCTCGTCCTGTACTTCAACCACAGAGGCCCGCTCGTTCATCTTCTCGACCATGGCGGTAGGGTTGATCTCGACAGTGTTGTTGTCGTAGTTGATGGTCGCCGGGAACGGATTTTGCTTGAACGTTGTTTCCTCAAGGAAGAAGAAGAGGATAATGGCAACGATGACCGAGAACCCACCGGCCATGTACGGCGGACCATGCCACCCCATGCTGGTGTAAATGTATCCCGAGAAAACGGGAGCCAGAACAGCTCCACCGTAGGTGGCGGCGACGTAGATTCCAAAGGGGAGGGCGCGCTCGTGGTAGAAGAAGACGGAGGAGAGGGATGCCTCGGGGGCGACGAAGAGGGGCGAGGCCGCTACGCCAAAGAGAACACAGAGGCCGATCCACGCTGCATTTGTCTTGACAGCCCCAAGAGCGAAAGGATAGACGATCACCAGGAGCGCACTGCCAATGTAGACCGGGCGCTTTCCGATCGCGATGGTCAGCGGCAGGAAGAAGCAGGCCATTGCGCCCTCAAAAAGGTAGAAGAAGCCGACGCCGCTGTTGATCTGAGCGAGAGTGAGGCCCGTGGCTGCCGAGACGGGGTCGTAGATGGCGTAGAGACATCCAGCACAGAAGCACAGCGCCAAGACGTAGAGCACAATACAGCCGAGGTGAAGCCACTTCCGCTTCTGCGTCCAGTTGAGTGGGTCGTCAGGGCTGTCACTTGGCGGCGGGACGAGGGTGAAGTTGTCGCTTCCCGTCGATTCTGCAGCTTCGTCGATAAGCAGAGTCGTCCCCGGTACATCGAGCGCATATTTCAAGTCGTCATGCGCCATCTTGAAAGAGATTAGCGGTTTTCTCGGTTCCCAGCGATTCCGTAGGTCTTGTGTTGTCAGTCGGTTTCCTGTGTTACGAGGTCAATGGCGTGAGGAAGATCAACTACCTGCAAAGCTCCACAGCTCTTATATGACACGGTGGGCAACGTGCATGGCGATCATCACCTGGCTCTGCAACTGTATCTCTTTATCGCCTTGGGCCCCGACCCTAACCCCACACGCAAGTGTTCTCCGTTGCCGAAAGCACGGTACCCGGCCTTGGCGAGGAAAACGCCATATAGGACTTGAAGCTCGGGCCAATTCAAGGTACGCTTCCCAGCTGCAGTAATTATCCACTTTGTCGATGCTCGACCCACATGAACTCAGTACTGGAGAGTGATGTTGAGGCTGGTCGGTCAGGAACCGGCAAAACGGAAAAACGCAGCGTGGCTTATCACCCACCAAGGCCATAAAGAGCGGGGTTGTTGCCCAAGGAGTGTTGTTATACGCTCAGCTTCACCACACTCTATGTGGGCAGCTCGGCTTCTCGGGCGGTTAGATGCCGAGGCGAAAAGTTGCGCCAGGCTACATGCGAAATGCAGTCCATCTCGGCCATCTCACCAATCTGCAGATAAGCAAGCGCGCAACTTTCCTTCTATCTCTGCCTCCAACACTGTTACAGATGTGTATTGGATATCTTTCCTTGATCCCAATATTCATCAGCCATCGCGCGATGAGGGACTGCCTTTCCAGGAATTGGATGATGGGCTCCATCAGGTTGAGGTCACCTCCCTCTTCTATTGGCACCACTGATGTGCCTGGCGGGTGTTTGGGTCGGTTATACGCAAATATACGCCAAACATAGTCATACAGTACAGGCGTAAGAAGACTCTGCCACCCTCCTGTGGGGTAACACGACATCAAGGACATGTGACCTGTCGATCAGCCTGGACCGGGCCGTCGTTGTATGGATGTTACTGGCCAGCCTTCGGAAGTGGCCGTGCCAGGTCGCGTGCCCAGTTGCTGAGACTGAGGCACTGTGGTTCTCACAGTTGCCGCGTGTCTTTCTCAGAACGTGTGGCCTCCGGCAAGCGTGCGGGAAACAGCCCAGCAGATCAGCAAAAGAACGGGACGATTGTGATGCTGCAGTTCGGCACGGCGGCTCATCGGTCAAATGGATGTACCATTCCGCCTGCACATTCCCCACTGCAGATAACCCCAGGGTGCGAGCTGATAAGTAAACAAGCGACGGACTCCACGAGCCGAGACCCAAACGTCACCTTGTGGAGGAAGACGCGGTTTCGACAATTCGCTCAGACGCGAACATCGCATGTAATTGAAGGAGCATTACAAACAACGGCGTCAAACGCATCACGGGGCTGTAGTCGTTTACCGCCCCTCTCCTCTGCCTGTTGCAGTAGTACGGTAAGCTTAATAGGACAACACGGTGGAGTAGATCGATACTGAGAATCACAGTTGACTGCCCGGTGCTTGAGAGTATCCTTCAGTGAGCTTAGAGACATACAACTCGGGGTTTATGATCATCGTGTACGTATCTGGAAGTTCGGTCCACGTCAAGGTCGGGACTGTTGTTGATGACTGTGACGGCTTGGCCAGCAATGCACAATGCCAGGAACCCACACCGGACCGGTAGGCAGGCCCCCGCCCTGAGCCGCACAGTCCCACTGAGAGCTGCACGATCCTTGGACGGGCCTCTTCGCCGCTCAAGCCCCCGTTGGCCATGGTGTTGTAATGCACTTATGGCAGCAGCGCAACATATCCCGGATATGCTGCTGTACCATAAGCTTCTCTAATCGTGAGAATAAGCAACAGAAAAGGGCCCCGCTTCGCCCTGGCAGTACGCTTGTTACATTACCCACCCAGATTGTTCCTGGCCTCACCCTGCGACGCGTTCATTGCTGTCGTCATTGTCACACCAAACGGTGGAGGAGAGGGTAGAGGTTTGGCGATGTGGCCGACATTGGATGCAATTCAGACTACCATTGCACTTCCGACCGGGGAGATACCTGAGATCTCATTCGGGGGGTACTGACCTTTGACCAGAGATGTCGTGGAGACGGCGTCACTCGACAATGATACTTACTAGAGCCCCTAAGCGCTTATATCGAGCACGCGACGGGTTGTAAAGGCAGAAGTGCAGAAGCAAGTGAATGCGCCTCTGCTTCCATACATCATGTTCAAAAGGGATTCAAGAAGGAATGGCATCGTCGAGGGCGCCACCAAACACAAAAGTGCCACTTGCAGATCCGTTTGTCACACGTCACCTTTGGTCACCCTCCCACCGGACCACACTTGCAACTCGCTTCTCCCATCTGCCAATGTTTCTTGTTCCCTCTCTTTCACCTATCCTTCCTTTTGAGTAGCTTAACTTCAAACATATACACTCAGCAGGCAACGACCAAAGTACCATCGACCCAATTAGCGCTCGAGCCGCTTCGTGATCCAGACACAGCGACAGAGCCGCATCACGTCTTCCCCATTGACCGTCCGACTTCAACCGCACCTCGACGCCTTCTTTGTTGCGGCGACGACCTGTTGACGGTGAGTTAGTCTCAGGGATAAAGCTGGAGGCCGGGGGAAGGCCGCATTTCGTCACCCGACCTCGTGATCAGTCCTGGACAAGTTGCACACTTCCACACTGGCGGCAAGACGGACCAAGCGCCCAACCTGGCCAGCAACTCTCCGCCCTTTCAACCCCGCCCAGTCTCCCCTTTAAAAATGTGTCGGGAGGAACTGAATCCCCTATTGACGAGAGTGGGATTCGAACCCACGTCCGAAGACTGCGGAGGTTGCTACACCTTAACACAGCGCCTTAGACCGCTCGGCCATCTCGCCGACAACGAGACCGAACTTTTGTCGTTGCCGGCCGAATCGGAGCCAAAGTGGGCACATAGCGCGTTCGAGAGGATGTTCAGTGAGTAGAGCAATGGATCGCAGTGTGAAAACTGAACTAATAGGTGAGAGGGATAAGAACGGAGAATCTCCGTTGTTCGGTCAATGTCCGAGAGGACTTTGGGCGATATCATGGCGGTCTCACACGCCTCAGGAAAGCCGACCTGTCCAACACGGATGTGTGTCAACCGGGCCTTTGTTTTGAGCCATCACCCTGTCTGGGCTCTCGGGGTGCCCCTGGCTTCGGGTACCTTTTGCAGAAGGCGCCCATTTCCCCTCCCTCGTTGGCCGTCTGCACGAGTTCCAGGCGAGGCCGTCTGTAACGAATTCATGTGTTGATCGATCGGGAACTGCAGCAAGCGCCGGAATCTTCACATGGGCAGGGGCTGCCACGCTGATAGTACGCCTTGCAGTTCTATTCATCCGGCACGTGCCGGCGGCATCGAGTGCCTCCTGACCACGTTGCCGCAAGTGATCTGCCTATCTGCAGCTGTGCATGATCCGAAATCCACGAGTGCCCAGGGTCGCGACCGGCGGTGCGGGTGCCGTAATCTCCGTCCCTGCAGTTCTGCTGACCCGTGCAGGACGAGAACCGGAGTGGTCATCAATCATGTGTACATCAGGTCTGACACTACCTGACACGCAGTCCGTTCCTTTGTTCCTTGTCCCATGTTACACCGCACTTGGTGTCGTTTTCATCGAAAATAGAAACCACCGATCGCCGCAATCATGCGGTCGATGCGCAGTAAGTGACTGAGACTAACCATGAGCAAGTATTTTAACAGGCTACTTCATGGGCGAGAAGGAGTTACCGTTTTGCAGGCTCTTCCAACAATCGGCAAGGTCCGCTAACGGAATACAACACCGCTTCATGGCATATCATCGTTGATCGTTGACCGTCGGCCGCAATCCACTTTGCAAGTGACAAACGATTGCTGTATGCCCACATCCTTGGACAGCTGGGGCCACTAATGCTGCGGGACTGTCTCAACCGAGAATCCGTTAACTTCGCTATGCATCTCGGTGGAATGACCAATGGCTGAGGTTGCGGTGAGTGCCGCTAATGATGGAATGGGGTACTGGCAGTCAACAAACTGAAGAGGCAAATCAAGCGGACACAGAAGTAGTCCGGCTTGGCACCCGGGGAAGTTTGACGAGAATAGAACCCAAAGCGTCAGGCACAACGAGTTCGCTTCGCCCTTGCGGAACTATGACGTATACAGCCACACGATGCCGTATGGCTGCAAATGGTTTGGCAATGTCTCGGCGGTGGGCACTCCACATATCGCGAGTTTTGACTCTGACCAGTCACGACTGACTGGTCATTTCTCAGATCGCGGCACAAGATCAGGGGATCGCCAGTCAGCTAGGGACCAAACAGTGCGGCCAACTCGTCGGAGCAAGCTCAAAGAGGCCGGCCGTCGATCTGAGTTAATTTTATTGCCGGCAGGGGGAGCCCGTCCGCTTGATTCCCTTGGTCTGCAGCTCTCGTATTGCGCTGATGTCGCGCTTTGTCGCACGAGCACAACACGACTCTGCAGAATAATGCGGCTCGTATCCCGCAACGGTGTAGGTTCCAGATGTTCCGCCCTGAGATGCACGTGAGCGGCAGTGCTTCCTGAAACCATAGCAGAGAGTTGTGTAAGAGGGCTGGCCCCGTCGCTCGCTAGCCTCGGCTCTGGGGGATATCAGTGGCAGAGCGGATCTGACGCATGACGGCGCATTGGCGAACCGCGATGCTGCCCCACCATGGGCTCAGCTATTTCGGTGCCACCAGTAGTCGCAAACATCGACGGGGAAAGAGTAAAGGTACCGAGATGATTACACATGCACTAAGTCGCCCAACGCGGCTAAGGCACGGGCAGTTTGCACATCGGAGATGAACGACTGGGGACATGTGCTAGGGAACAGGTGTCCGATAAGGATATGAGCTAGGAGGCGGGGCCCGGGGGGCACCAAAACGCGCGGTCTAAGCTTTGGGGCATCCGCATCCGGGGCACTAGCGAGGGGAACCACGGAGCCGGTGAGAGAGGATAGACTTGTGATATATGAAGAGTGATGCACCTCGTGATTCCCCCAACCCCCCAGAAACTGTGTAAACATCCCGCCACTCTACAACTACCAAAACCAGACCAGCAAACTAACATGTCGGACGACTACTCGCTCAGCGGCAAGCCCGCTGGCGGTCACGTCGAGTTTGACCACCACGAGGAGAAGAAGCACGGCCTTGCCGGCCGTCGCGCAAGTCACGCCGAGCACATTGAGAACATGAAGGCGAATGTGTCCGCGAAGTGGGTACTCGCCGTGGCACGTGATTAGCCGCTAACTTTAAGGATTCAGAACCCCCTCTTCGGTATCCCCAAGGATGAGCTCTTTTCGGATGTCGACCACTTCTGCAACGAGCAGGGCTTCCAGGACCAGAAGCAGCTGTTCCGCAAAGCAGCCCTTATTGGCCAGAACCCCGGCCGTTTTGAGAGCTACGAGGAGCTGGATGAGGATGACAAGAACTGGCTCCGCCGCGAGGTGACCCGTGAGTGTTGAAATGGAGCCGTAGCTAACGGCAGACAAGTGGGCGCAGCCCCGGGCTCTGATCTTTACCGTCGTCCTGGCTTCCGTCGGCGCCGCCGTACAAGGATGGGACCAGACGGGCTCAAACGGTGCCAACCTGTCGTTCCCCGTAACCTTTGGAATCCCCGAGGCCGAGTCCGAGAGGAACCAGTGGATCGTCGGTGTCATCAACTCTGCCCCGTACTTTGGCTCGGCGTTTATCGGCTGCTGGCTGAACGACCCTGTGAACAACTGGCTCGGCCGTCGCGGCACCATCTTCATCTCGGCCGTCTTCTGTCTCCTCACCCCCATCGGCTCTGGCGTCAGCCAGACATGGCCGCAGCTCCTCATCTGCCGTATCCTCATGGGCATTGGAATGGGTCTCAAGGCGTCGACAGTCCCGATTTTCAACGCCGAGAACGTGCCGCCATCAGTCCGTGGCGGTCTCGTCATGTCGTGGCAGCTCTGGACCGCGTTTGGCATTTTCCTCGGTACTTGTGAGTGACCACCATAAATATGATTCCACAACAACAAACCTCCCTTAACGCACCCTCTAACAACAGGCGCAAACCTCGCAGTCTTCCGCGTCGGCCCCATTGCATGGCGCTTGCAGCTGGGCAGCGCGTTCATCCCCGCGATCCCGCTGCTCATTGGTGTCTACTTCTGCCCCGAGTCGCCACGTTGGTTGATGAAGAAGGGCCGGTACCAGCAAGCCTTCCGCTCGCTCCTCAAACTCCGCAACTCGCCTCTACAGGCCGCGCGCGACCTCTACTACGTCCACTGTCAGCTGGAAGAGGAGTATTCCGCCACCGGAGGGAGCAACTACCTCACACGCTTCGTCCAACTTTTCACGATTCCGCGAGTTCGGAGGGCTACCCTCGCCTCCTTCGTCGTCATGATCGCCCAGCAGATGTGTGGGATCAATATAATTGCGTTCTACGTGAGCATCGTAAGGCCAGGGGGGTCAGAAACGACCGGGAGGTCGAAAGAAACGAGTTGAAGATGTGTAGGATGAGTTGTGGGATGAGTTGTGGATGGTTGAAAGGTGTGGTGATAAGCGCCACACTTGATTTGTGGGACCTCCACTCTGTTTGTGGGGCTCCACATCCAACCCTTACGTCACGTGACCTTTTCCACCTACCCCCCCGCGATGTCTTCGAACAAGTGCTGATATCGCAGTCCTCGTCCGTGTTCGCGGAGACCGGTCTCGGGGCCTTCGAGTGCCTCATGGCCTCGTTCGGCTTTGGTCTGCTCAACTTTGTCTTCGCCATCCCCGCGGTGTTCACGATCGACACGTTCGGACGTCGCGGCCTGCTGCTGTCGACGTTCCCGAACATGGCTTGGACGCTCCTTGCTGCCGGTCTCTGCTTCCTGATCCAGAAGGATGACCCGAACTCGAAGCTCCGTCTCGGTTTGGTGGCACTTTTCATCTACCTGTTCACCATCTTCGTGAGTGTGGCAGTACCGCAATCTCCACTGAAAACTGCTGACAATGATTTCAGTATTCCGTCGGAGAGGGCCCTGTTCCCTTTGCCTACTCGGCCGAGGTGTTCCCCATCACCCACCGTGAGGTCGGCATGGGCTGGGCCGTTGCCACCTGTCTCTTCTGGGCCGGTGTCCTCGGTCTCACCTGGCCGCGTATGGTTCACGCCATGACCCCCACTGTGAGTCTGCAACGCGGCATATAAATACACCCACTAACAGTCAGGGTGCCTTTGGCTTCTACGCCGGTCTGAACGTTACCGCCTTTGTGATGATCTTCTTCCTCCTACCCGAGACCAAAGCCCTCACCCTCGAGGAGCTCGACTACGTCTTTGGAGTCCCGACGAGCAAGCACGTCGCGTACCAGGCGCACACTTGGATTCCGTGGTTCGTCAAGCGCCACATCTTCCGCAACAAGTCGGCCGTCCTCAAGCCGCTGTACAACCTCGACGAGGTCGGCGGTGTCGAGAAGGACCCCGAGTTTGCCGCCCTCTCCGCTGGTGCCGCCCACTAGTTGCGTGCATGGAGTAGCTGTACCCGTTATGTGAAGTATAGTCGAAGATAGTCTGGAGAATATTGTCCAACTCAGTAGTCATGTCCATGAACAGTAGTATCGTAACAAGCCCTATCAACACGCGGGGACGCCACTCTTGTTTGGGGAGGGCAGCCGTTCTAGTAGCCTGGACTGGAGGAAGGACGACTAGAACCTACTACGGATTTGTCGCAGCAAGGTCGAGGGGAGTGTCTTTGAGACATTCGTCGAAGGTCAGAAAGAGCGATCAGCCATGCGATACTATGGTCCTGTGTAACGTGTGTGTCGCGTGAGCCAACCCAAAGTTGCTTTTGATCAAGGCTATGTAAGACAGCCACGTTATTCTACCGCAGCGTAAGTCATCGTAGTAGCGTAAGTCATCGTCAGTAAGAACAATAGCCCAGTCCTTGCGACTGAGCCTGCTTCCGATGTCATAATGATCTATGCATGGTGGTCAACCTTTACTATCAAAGTGAGGACCAGCCCCGGTTGCCAATGTATTGACAGATATGACAGTAACACTTAAATAACCGGATTGAACAACATGTGAGGGGTAAGTCGGTCCAGTGCGAGATCTCCCGGATCAACGGATGAGAGGCGACTTGAGGACCAGAGCAAGCACAGCTTGCTTAGAAGTTGGCGCGCGCAGGGTGGCTGCGGCGGCGGAGGTTGGCGTGCTTGCCGTGGGCCGAGCGCTTGCGGTAGCGCTTGCACTGGCGAGGGGGGCCGGTGCTGGTAGGAGCGGGAGCAGGGGCGCCCTGCGAAGTGGGAGCATCGGAAGGAGCCGCAGCGGAGCTCTCAGCGGCGGGAGCCGAGGCGGAAGGTTGCTGGCCGTTCTGGTTGGCACCACCGGGGATAGACTGAGTAGGCTGGGGAGGCGCGGAAGGCTCAGCAGCGGCGGAAGACTCGGCGGCGGCGGAAGACGCGGCGGGAGGGGGAGGGGGAGCACCGCCACCGGGGGCGGCACCACCACAGTCACCGACAGGGGGAGCAGTGTTGGACGAGGTGTTCTCAACGTCAGGGCCGGGGTTGGGGAAGGCGACGTCCTTGTTGGCCTCAGTCGAGCAGCCCGACGCCTGAGCGACGTTGGCGACGAAAGGCGCAGGACGCGAGCTGAAGGCGGCACCGGCCTGGCGCTTGGCATTGCCACCGCCAGAGATGGTGATGGCGGCGCAGTTCTGGTACATCTCGCGGTTGCCCTGGTTGTTGAACCACGACCAGGCGAAGACAGCCTTCTCGCTGGGAGGGGCGTCCGAAGGAACGGTGAAGGAGAAAGTACCGCCAGAGGGGGTAGGGCAGTTGCCGATCCACGACTTGATGACAGTCCACGAGTTACCACCGTCGTACGAGAGCATGGCCTGGCACGAACCACCGCCGTGGAAGGCGGTACCAGTGATCGAGATCTGCTGGCTCGAGCCAGGGGCCCAGGTAGCAACCGACGCGCCAGCGGCCGAGTTGAGGAGGTTGAGGTGGCCACGGCAGGGGTAAGAGCCACCGTCGACACCAAGGGGCGACTTCATGTTGTAGTCAATCGACTCGGTGGGGGTGTTCTTGTTGTGCTGCGAGCCGAGAGGAGGAGGGCTGGTCATCTCCATGTGGGCAGCGGCCATGGGGGCAATCATGCCGAGGGCGAGAACAACGCTCGAGAGGACGGAACCGAACATCTTTGTATACGGATTTGATGGAGCTGAAGAGTTAGCTATTGTTTGAGGAGTGTGTCCAGTTGAGAGGAGAGAGAAACGACAGGTCTTTGCCAGCGAGTCCATGCTTTTATCTACTCACTTTGGCGATACGAGTCGGGCAACGATAAACACTCAGTGTTTCGAAGCGGAGAGGCGAGCAAATGAGCGAGAGGCGGAAGGAAGGTCGCACAAGGGAAGTTCTTGAGACCGGCTCAAAGAGGTTGTCGGGTGACGGTGGATGGTAGAGTCTTGACAAAGAGGAAGAAACCGGGATTGATGATGGGCACCTCGTATATATACGAGCTGAAGAGGGGCAACTTGCGTGACCCGTAGTGTACGTAGTGGAGAAAGGGGAGAAGGGGGTGGAAGGGGGGAGAGGGGGAAGGCACACGGGCGCGGAAAAGCGAGACACACGATGCAGAATGAGGGACGGCGTTAGGGGTCACTGAGGCAATTTACTCCTAGCGTGTGTGTTGTCTGCTGGCGGGCGCACAGGCCCCCCGGCTTTCCGGTTTGCCTGCTGCAGATCCACACAGGTTCAACGCGATCCAACACACGACCGACGCCCTCGACAAAAAGCAGAAGAGAAGAGGCACAGGAGCAGAGGAAACAAATCAGAAAATCGAACAATATGGCTGTAAGAGAGAAGGACATGAGGGGGCAGATCGGACAGAATGATCCAAGGAAAAAAATAAAACCAGGCACAGGAGGCAAGGATAATTGACTTAAAGGAAGGAAAGCAGAGGCGCTGATCAAATGCATGTGGTAGGTTGGCGCCGATTAAAGGAATTCAGGGTCCCCAAAAAAGGGTGGCACAAGGTCCGCGCTCGCCGCGTCGTAAACCCCCTTTGCTCCCTCCGCCTCATACCACACGCGTACTGTTTTTGTGTTACATTGAGGCGACCAGCCATATAGCCATACCCGCCGTACCCGCCGTACACAGCTTGGAGAAACCGCCATGTTCTAAACGCGGATGCCATTGACGCGCGTCAGAGCAGACAGTCCTCATCAACTCGCGCCGTACAACACACCTCTCTGCTTGTCTCTGCGAGCTATCACACTGCTTGTCCTCGCAGCACCAGAAACGTGCTGCTTTCATAGACCCGCCGTAGAGCATGCAGCAGTCATGAATGTTACAGGGCCGCACATGAATGCCATTCATCAGTTCATGAGGACCTGAGGACACGCTGTCAAGAACTGCAATTTTTAGGTTTGCTGTACAGGAGAGAGTGAGGGGTCCCGAGCAGCAAGAGATCACTGCATTCGCTGTGCAGGAAGCTAGGAAGATGTGTCCTGTTGCCCCCCAGTCTGAAAGACAAGAAAAACCTTGCAATGCACTGGCTACAAGTGGCCCCGGTTCCTGATGGCCTGAACCCCTCTTTCACTCGATGATCGTTCATCCTTGGTCCTTGGTCGGTAGTGGATGATTCTCGGCGCGGTGCGGCGCGGCGTAAACTGAAATTCGCACCGGCACGCTGGAACCCAGAGCATAGCAAAAGTCCGTGCGGCTCGGCGATGGCTTCCCATTGGCTGTCCGCACAACTCGGCCCAGCGTCAGGATGTCAAGGTTTTCCCCAGGCACGAGCCCAGAGCCAACTAGCACGGCTAACACTGCTAGTTTGACGGCGCTTGACGGTGTTTTAGTGGACGGAGGTGCAAAGGAACTGCAAGGGTCTCGGCATGCAATTCAGGGCATTGAGGGTTAGGCAATGAAGGGTCCTCTTGGCGGCTACCATTTCTTGGGTAGAGCCAGAAATGCGCCGCCGCTAAATGCTGCAATGCTTGGCTCGGATGCATCCAGATTGCAGCTTTGCAGCTCGTCTGCCCAACTACCGACCTCACAACCGATCAGGCGTTCGTCGCCGTCGGCGGTCGGCATCATTCCGCCCGACACGGCGATTGGCACGGACACCTATTCGGAGTCATGTGAGACACCTGGTCCCCCATACCGCGTCGGCGTCGGCGATGTGCTGACCGGGCTAGACGAGGTGGGACCTCTGAATCTCTGAACCCCCTCCGCATAGCGAGCACGCGAGCATACCACCCCGGGTGGGCGTGTGGGCGGTATAGTGCGCGATGGTGGACGGCATGGACGCTTGATTTGTTTTGGTTTAGTGCGGGCCTGGAACGCGGAGAGCGGCGGAGAGGGGGGTAATGTAGCATGTTGGTCGCCGATCAGATACACAGAAGATGTACTGACCGTCATCAGGCGCTATCAGGCGACAAGCAACGAGTCGAGCTCGAAGCCTCGATCAACTGGTCACACGTGAAGCACAGCCAGTGTTGTCATACTGACATTTGCTGCTGCAAAACCACTGCTGAAGAGCGGAGTGCACAGTGTCTCAGATTACACTAGCTTTGTGGATCTGTGGAGCTGTGGAGCGTTGACCATGGAGATTAGCTAGATTACTGTGCTGCATGTGCCGCGTCTATTGGAAAGGTGACCTTCATCAACCGTTGATGGCCCCATTCCGCGCATGCCTCATCTGTCTCGTCATCGCTACATCGGCGGCACGCTGTCGGAGTCCGGACACCGTAGGCATCGGCGTATCGGAGTGGGTCGTGTGTGGGTGTGTGTGACTCGACATGGGTGGAAAAAAGTGCACCACATGAACAATAGTCGAGACGGACGGAGAAGGTAGGAACCACCCCCTGGCGGCACAGACATTCTATTCCAAGAGTTTTCTCAAACGTCATGTTCGCATATGATCGTTGCCGCGGGCCGCATGGGCATTGGACATCGTATGTGTTGTTATTCCGAGCGTGCGAGAGTGCTGCATACTACATGATTGCTCCATCCTCTATAGCCGAGCGTGTGCTGTATACTGTATGTATGTTCGAGTACCTTCTCCGAGACGCGTGGAATGACCGTTATCACAGGAAGAGCTGGAAGAGATAGACACTCAGAGTGACACAGGTCAGACAAGACAATGAGGCACTCGAGCAGAATCATCACCGCGATCTCCGCCCCGCCTGGCTGCGGGTTTGGGTTGCAGGTCCCCATATTCCGCGTCTCCGTCGATCCTAGGATCCCGGGCTCACACGATCTCAACCCGCGATCTTCGATCTGTGTCAGTTGGGAACGAGCGAAGTGACGCGGGCCGCCGATCCTGGATTCCTGGTATGTCGGACATCCTCGATTCGCGCCACCCATCTGCAATCTGTTCTCTACAAGCTACAGGCTCGCACTGTGAACGGCTATGCATTACAGGCTCTACCCGCCCCCGGCCCGTCCTATGCACACGACGTGCCATTGCTGCGCGTAACGCTGCAGCTGTGTAGATTGTGCAGAAAGTGTCCGGTGCATCCGGTATATGCTATGGCTGATAGTACAGCACTTGGGTTGAACGGCACCATCCCGCCCGTCACCCGCCGCGCGCCCTGACCCTGGCCCGGACGCGTCGAGCAGTTACAAGCTGTGCATGTGCCCGGCCGGTCCTTAGGCACTGGATGTACAGCGTTACAACAACGCAATATGTTGATATGAGGCACATCATTGATCATAGATCCGTATTACACAAGTAGTAGAGCAACCCGTGGAGCAACATCGTGTTGGTTGGACCTTAGACCAAGGATATGTAGGATCGTAGAGGGATGGGTGGATTCACAACCCGGTGCAGATCCCGCAGTGCAAGTCGCTGATCCGCAGTCCCTTTCCTCTGCTCGGTTGCTATGTCAATGCTGAACTGCAGATTCTCCAATTTTTCATCCATCCACCAGCGCTCCGTCCTTGACCTGCTCTTCTGATTTCCTCCACTCCCCTCCGAATTGGTGGTTCAACGTAGGAAAGGAATTGTACTGCAACCAGATCCCGGGACCAAATCCAACAACATGAACTGTGTAATTTTAATCTCCTCAATCTCGATCTGATCTCATTCGTCTCGGCCCGTCCACCATCCGCAGCCCACTTCTAGTTCCTGGCCCCCGTCCTGAACCCAGCTTCGTGCTCCGAGGCCGAGACCCCTATGGCATCAATGCCCTGTCACCCTGTAGCCCTGTGGCATGTACGGCTTGGGTCAGGAGGGTGCGGAGGTATTCGTAGTGGCATCCACCGGAAGCATATTGCCGACTGTGGCGCATGTGCGGCGGCCAGGATTATTTTTTACGGAGACCGTTGTGGCTTTTTGACTGACAGATATGGGACACGTCAAGTTTCCAAATCATAAATGTCCGGTGGAAGCTCAGATCCAAACAAGATCATGCAGTCAGCCGAACTAGTTGCAAGGAACTAGCTGCCAGCTGGTGTCTAATCAGGACTGGACCACGGCCCAGGACATGACGTCCGCGAGTACATTCGTCCGGTCGTCCCCTGCGATGTCCCAGCCTGCCAGCTCCCTTTTTGTTGCCATCGGCCAAAGCGCACGCAAGTGACCAAACTGTCCGTGGTCCCCATACTCCAACTGCTGCGAGATCTGAGATTAGACAAGGCCCCGGCTATTAAACGGGTCTGAAGCCAGTGGGCCAAAGGAGCGAAGCCTGACGTCGAACGCCTCCGGCGTATGGAGCGTCCTTGCATCGCTGTACCCTGTATCCTTTATCGCCGGCTGACGAATGTCGGCCCCTCCGATAACGATTTGGGGCCTGGCCGTTGAACAAGGGCACTCGGCGAGCTCGCGGGCAGTGCGGACTTATGCCGACGCTCCAACGCCTGGACTGGCTGAGGAATGTGGTGCAGAAGGCCTCGGGACCTGCACCGATCAGTGACCATATTCTGCTGACCCATTGGTCAATGAACGGGCACGCCGCTGGATGAGTAATTCTTGTGCGTGTAATCAAGATTGTTCGATGGCCCAGATCCGTGGCCGCGGAAAGTTAAGCTTGAGATTATTCATGTCCAGGTGATGATATGCAAATTTCAGGATGCAAAAACTTTGATGGGGTGCCATTCGATGGTGGCGCCGGCGTCGGCGAATTAGGACAGTTTGTCGGTTCTCACCTCTGGCTCTGACGGTCAACCGCTCTTCGGAGGGCAGCAGTCTCAGCAAAACTGCTTTTACAGCAGCCTCCAACGATCGCTCCCTCGAAGTGGCCAGTGGCAACAGCATCACGAGCCACGTCTATCACGCGCTGCGCCCACTGATCAGGTTCCACCCGTGTGTCGTCCCTCCATGTCCGCGTCGTGACATCATACACGCTCCCTCCATCAGGATAGAGCACAAACCGCGGTCGGCGCTCGAGCACATGTTCTCCCACTGCGGCGGCCATATCCGCTGCGATGCGGGAGATGTATGCCGGGTTGGTGCAGTTGATGCCCACCCCATCAGGAGACCGCCCCCGACCGCCGAGCATGGCGCGCACAACCTCCACGACAGGCACTGGGCGGCGATCGGCGCCGAGTTGTCCGTGCGCGCCATCCGGAAATGCGCTTGTGATCCAAAACCGCTTGTCCGGGAAGGAGGCCATTGCGCGGCGCACGCCCCGTATCTCGGCGGTCGTTGGGATGGTCTCGAACGCAATCCACTTGATGGCAGCCCACGACGGATCGGCGGCGTAGACTCTTAGCCGGTCGAGATGGAAGGCCGTAAGTGCGTCCTCGTGACCCTCCGTGTCAGGGGTGTAGTTGGTGTTGTCTCCGCCCTCGACATATGGCCCCGGACCACAGGGTGGGGGGTAGAATCCCGCATACTCTTGCCCCGGCTGCAGCGTCGCGCCGTACGGACCCAGTGAGAGAACTGTTTGCGCTGAGACCGACGCTGCGAGTGACACCGCTTTGTGCATCACGCTGTGCGCATCATCGGCACTGTAGCCAGCCTCGATGAGGGCGGGTACTGTGAGCTGATATCTGGCGTCAATTAAGATTGGAGGAAGGTTCATCACTCGATCACCACCATGCAGGTACAGAATGGCAGTCGCCATAACTGCAATCGTACCAGCCCCGACCGTGAACGATGGGCACGATGGGTCCACAAGGTAGTCCACGGGGCAATCGCGAGACCGCGATCAATCACAGAGGCACAGAAATTAGAGACTCAGACTCACGTTGCCGTCTCCACAAGGTCTGCCCCAGCCTCGGCGTAGCGCTCGTGCACGCTCCGAATTGCCGCCGGATCGCTGTCGACGAGCTCGCAACCCCACAAGCGGGACGAGACGTCGTGGCCGAGCGTCTCGAGCGTGGTGCCCTGCTGTCAGTGGCGATATCGAGTGAGAGGCATGATGACAGTGACGCGGGTGACTGTTTGGGGAAGAAGGGGAGGAGGGACGGAGGGAAGGTCGAAGGTCGCCAGCGTTAACAAGAAACTCAAGGCCAGAGAGCCCAGAGGCCCAGGCGTTCAGAGATTGAGGGCTCCTGGGGCCCGAGCGTCACACGGGTTGACTGTGATGTTCGGAGAAACCAAAGAGAGGATGCAGGATATGACATATCCGACCCACCACGAGGACGCAATCGGAGCGGATCAAGCCGTAGAATACGTACCATTCCCCCGTCAAGCACGAGGATACTCATACTGATACGGCCGGTAAGGGGCAAGCGGTCAGGCAGATGATGAAAACAGAAGGACGACAGAGTGATGGAGAAAGGAACGGTGGCAGGAAGGACAAGGGTATTTGGTTGTTTGGTCCGCAGCAGCATCATGGCACCTCCATGCCTGACAGGGCGGATATACCCGGCTTGCCCGATATCCGGGACACCAACATCCAAACAGAACAAGGAAGGTGGAGGAGGATCTTGTCGACGTGTTGCTATAATTAATGTGGCAACTCCAAGTACATCATCTATGGTTACAAGCAGAGGCAAGCTTGTACAATATCTATCTACTATGGAGTCTAGATGATAATGAGTGTCGGGGCCATGTACATATTACAACAGGAGTGGGTACAGTGGCAGCAGGGGGAAGAAGCGAGAATGAGAGACGAAGCCGGCGCCAACGAGCTACCATGTTTCGGGGCAGTTCGAAAGGCGGAGCTTGAGCTCGGCGATCTGGGCCGGCGGCACATCCCCACGGTCGGTCGAGAGGGTGTAGGTACGGCCGTCGTGTTGCTCCCAGATCATGTGAGAGCCCCTCTGTCGCACAAGGCGCCAGTCGTTCTCCGTGAGAACCTTCTTGACAATACGGAACTTGACGGGTGATGCCATCTTGATCAAGAGTCGTGGGAGGCGTTCGATACGTAAGAGCTGGGAGGCGTAGGCGGGTTGATGCGAGGACGTGAGAATCGGGACAGACGAGAAGCAGAGCAGCGACTGATTGCAGCAGGCTACAAAGCCAGCGTGTCTGCGAGACAGGTGGTGATGGGGGATGAGAGAAGACAAGGTGTTTATATAGAGTAGAGGGTCGTGAATGGGAATGGAGAATGAGGGACGGTGGATCCGGGTCGGAGACGGGATCATGGATGTTTACCTTGTCGCTTGTTGACTGAGTCACAGATGTGTCGAAGTGCGGGTGCGAGCGCCTGGCGTCGGGGACTGGCACGCGTCGGTGTTGGGATGCTTGAATGCGTGTCCATCCGACGTACAGCGCACACACAGTGACGCCGAGACACACACCTCGACTCGTCGGAAGCTGCGAGCGTGTTCGGTGTCGCGGTGAGTCACCGCTTCACGCACCTCCATTGTAAACAGCCGCGAAGGAATGACGCGTCGAGAATCGACACTGCTGCATGTCTGAGCAATAGGAGTGGAAGTGGGAGAAACATGTAGTGCAGTGCAGAGATGCAATATTGGCGACAGTATTGTGTTGTGACGTCCTGGGCGCCACATTTCCACCACAACCGGCTGCGAAATGGCATGCCGGGTTCCAGAAATGCCCATCCCACGCGCTTATCTGGTTTTATCTGGTTTTAGTGATTCAGTCACTCGCTTCGCATTGGTCATCATCCCTTGTTATCTCTGAACGGTCGAAGAAAAGGAGCCTACATCTGTCCAAGTATTGTTTCATCCTGTGGGGGTGCAAACGGTGACTCACCAGATGGTGGACGGCAATTGTATGTGTGAGAATATTGGGAATAGGAATCATTCAGGCTTCCTTTGTATCCCTTATGCCTCCACTTTCATCTTCCCACTTTCGTTATCTGAATATATAGAACCCCAAGCCCGGGTGCGAGTAAGTAAGTCACCACACGACGCGTGAGGTTCCAGAGACACGCGATTGGGCAAAGTGGATCGGAGAATTGATATCTCACATATCCCATTATTCGTGTTTGGTTGAAAATCTCCGCAGGTGAGTGTTATTGATGTTCAGAGCTTGAGATTGACCATGAGACAGTCAGGCTGTTCCGCACCCCGTTAAGAGTCCCGCCCGATGGGAGCACAGTCTGTTTTGGACTTTTAACAATTGAAACAGTCAACATGTCAATGATCTCAGTCTACAAGAGACCCCGAGCACATCGCATCAAAAAAGTCAGTTGATCCATCACCACAACATACATTGAACGCAACTGACGTACTGCTCTCTGACCTGTAGTTGAATCTACAACACTGCCCACCGTCCTCGGTTTCCCGTTCGACTAGAGCTTGGACTGGCGCGCGAGATGCGCTTTGTACTTTGCCTGCACAATCTTTTTGATGTCCGCCTTGACGAGCTTGCCGTTGATGTTGCGCGCTGTGTGTAAGTACGTGATCCACAAGAGGTGAGCAGGCACTCCCACTACGTCGTTGCTCGCTCAGACGATGAATACTCACGCAGGGGATCGTCCGAGATCCAGACAAAGACAGGGCGCGCATCCCTCCGCAACCGTGTGGTCGCTCCGGCGATAACGTCATCAGGAGTAGCCTTGGCTCCCGGGGCCAGGCTGACAGCGACAGCGACGAGCTCGCCAAGTACATCGTGCGGGACAGGGACAGAGGCCACTTCAGCAATGCGGTTGTCCCGGTAAATGGCGTTCTCGACCTCCTCGCTGGCGATGTTTTCGCCACCACGGATGATGATATCCTTGACTGGATGTTAGAAAGGTCAAACACGCAAGCAGGCTTCGCGCCACAGAACACTCACTGCGATCGGCAATGAACATGAATCCCTCTTCGTCAAGGTATCCAGCGTCTCCAGTGTCGAGCCATCCATCTTCAGTGACCGCTTCTTTGGTGGCCTCTGCCATGGTTAGCATAAAATGGGTAGTGCTGTTACTTCAAGAACACTCACTTTCGTTGCCGACATAGCATGTCATGATGTTGGGACCCTTCGCGAAGATCGTCCCAACAACACCCGGGGGACACTCTTTCTTGGTCGCCGGATCAACAATCTTGATGCCGCAAATAGGCACAGGGGGACCACACGACTTGGGCTTATCCACATAGTCCTGGCCGACGTTGGCGCAGTGCAGCACCGTCGTCTCCGTCATACCCCATCCGTGTGACCTGGCTGTCAGACGTTTGTTCGCTTTTCGGTCGTAAAGACTCACGGGATGGCATCGGGCCAACGGTCCTTCACGTCCTTGGCCAAACGTTCTTGTGGGGGCGCACCACCGTATGCGGCGGCACGAATCTGGTGGTCCTTGGGGAGAAGTCCGCTCTGGATGATTGCTGTGGCGATGGAGGGGACGCCACCGATGATGTTGACCTTGTGGTCAACCATCAGCTTGATGGCGTCCTTGACACTCCAGCGGCGCTGGAGGACGAGCTTCGAACCGTCGTTTATTCCCTTGACGAGCCAAGAGACACAGCCCGTGCCGTGGAAGAAGGGGATGGAAAGCAGACAGACGCTCTGCTCCTCGTTCGGTGCGAGCGCGACTTCGAGAATAGCCTTAAGCGGAAGACCCGTACGCATGGCAGAGCGAATGGGGGCTTATGTTAGCGACGGAGGAGCTAAACACTTACGGATGAGGTACGAGGTCAGGTTGTGCATGTTTGCGCGCTGGTTGGCCAGAACAGCCTTCGGGTAGCCGGTCGTTCCAGAAGTAAAGAAGATGGACGCATCCGAGTCCGGGCCGAGGCTTTCGAGACCCTTGCCGTCAATGACGCCTTGGAGGACATCCTTCGGCACCTGGAGGTTTTTGATATTAATTGTCTTGTGGTCAGTGATCGCTTCGATTGAAAACGTACCTTCATCCTGTTGCCCATCGGGTAGCGCGACACGTCCTGGAAGCTAAAGACGTTGTCACGGCCCAGCTTGGCGAGCGCCTCGTGGTGCTCGTACAGGAGCGCAGTCGAGACCGCGTCGGCGAGGATGATCTTGGGCTCCGAAATCTTGATGCAGTGAAGCATGTTGTCGATCTGGATCGCGCTGTTGACCATGACGGGCACCGCGCCGATCAGGTGGATAGCAACAAAGGAGACGGCCCAGCTGAACGGTTAGAAGCGTCCAGGCGCAGAACAACACGGGGTCACTTACCCGATAGTGTTGAACCCAACGATGGCGACACGGTCGCCGACATCAATGCCCTGCACGCGAAGCCAGGCGCCCAGCTTCTGAGACTGGGCAAGCACCTCGCGAAAAGTGACGCTTTCACGGTCATCGTACGCCCCGTACTGCGTGGGGGCGTTGATAAACTCGCGGTCCATGTACTTGGGGAAAGTCACATCGAGGAAAGCGCGGTAGTGGGGGAATTGCTAAAGTGTCAGATGGACTCCACGACGCAAGAGCCGCCCACTTACGTTCTTCCACGAGAGCTGCTTCACGCCCTTGATGACGATCTCCTCAATCTCGAACATCGTGCCCGGCTGGCAGATCTGTCTGTCGCCTGTTGTGAGCTTTGAGCCCCCGTGCGGAGCGCAGCGGCATGGCTACTCACATTCTGCGATAGAGAGCTTGGCCTTGGGAGTGGTCGAAGTAGCTGTCGTTGCCATGGTGGTCTATGGGGGATGTGCATCGCATCAACTACGCAGCTGCAAGCTACTTATGGCCCACACGTTGAGCTGCACATGGAAATGGATGTTGTCGTGCCGGATGAGGCCGATCGCCTGATGGGAAGCGAGTTCCCGGCTCTGGGGCCCGGTTGGAGTGCCGCGGGGAAGAGGCCGAGAGTCGACATGCTGCGCAGGACTGGGCTAGGTTGTGGTTGATGCTGATCTCCGCGCGGCATCTGGGCATCTGGATATCTGGAACTGGCAGTGCCAGAGTGCAAAACATGCAGAACATGCAGAATAGAGCTCAGATGTGGCCAGGTCCATCAAGGCTCGAGCTCATGTGACCCCAGCAGTAGACGGAGCTGTCCGATCAATAAGCCGAATCCCGCGAGCTCCAGACACCCGGCGCCCGGAACCCCCCAGGATACCCCCGTTTGCACGCGACCCCATGTGCTGCACATGCACATCGCACATGCAGAACGGCAGGAGAGTGTGGGCCTTGCGTGCGAACAGCCCTCCCATGCATCAGCTCGTGGTTCATGGGTCTTTGCAATTGTGCGATGTGTCGACGGTGTTTCTGAATTTCTGACAATAGGGTTCCGTTCTCTGACAAGTTTCTCCGCCTGGTTCCGTATCGGAAAGTCTTTACCAGAAGAACGCTAACGTCTAACAAGGGTTTGACCAATTGACCAGTTTTGCAGTTTGACCAGTTTCGGTTGTTCGTCCACCTGATGGACCGCTGGACGGCGCACCACTTTTGTAGGTCGACGACGTCATCGCAACGAGAGGTAGTCGTAAACACCACCTCTGTCGCTACCAGCTGCGAGACACTCCGCTTCGCGCTGTGGAGCACTAATCTGCTTGCTACTTGGAAACCATACCAGCACGTTCCCACCCCCAGCCAACCATAACCACTACTGGCACCCAGAATGTTCCTGTTGGAGCTTTCGCACGGGCATAAGGGCAACTGACGGCGTGTATATCATATCATAGCGGAGAAGAAGATAAACTGTTGACCCCACTCACACTTGTTCTGTAGACTCCACTACTACCTGGACCCACCATGAACATGCTTCACGCGACCGCCTCCGATCTCCGCCCCGTCCAGCCGCCCGTGGGCGTGTACCCCAGGCTGTGCGCGACTCAGCCCATCACCATGATGCTCAAGGAGAAGGCCTTCTCGCTCAGCGGGGTGAGTTTGGGTCCCACAGACCGGCTGGCCAGCAGCACTGACTCGGAAGGACTCGTTCAGCATCGTGGACACGACCACGGGACAGCCGCTGCTTAAGTGCAGCGGGAAGGCGCTCTCTCTGCACGACCGCAAGAGTAGGTGTGCATACCATGCGACCACTGACAGGCGCAGAGATCACCGACCTGCAGGGCCAGGTCCTCTTCAACCTCGCTGAGAAGCACTTTTCGCTCCACAAGACCTTTGTTGCGGAGGACGCGCAGGGCAAGGACGTTCTGCGTGTGAAGAAGAAGTGGTCCAGTAGGTTTAGGATCCGGCTCCTCATGTCCGTCCACAGATAAGCTAACCCCTTCAGTCGGTACCAAGATTGGGGCCGAGTACGAGCAGAACGGCCAGCAGACTCTCATCGAGCTCACGGGCGACTTCTGGGGCGGCAGCGCCAACATCCAGCTCGCGAACGGCACGATTCTCGCCCACGTGCAGCGCAAACTCTTGACCGGTGGCGAGCTCTTCGCGGATGCTCAGAGCGTAAGTTGAGCGAGTGGCTGAGCGGGGAGGGAGTAGAGTCCAGGAGAGTGTTGAGAGGCTTGGCGGGGTGTAGTTTCAAGGTCACCTCGGAGGATGTAGTGGCCCGAAACTGTACGGAGAACATGCGCTGACTGGTAGTACTTGGTCTCAGTCGCGCCCGGTGTCGACATTGCGCTGGTTGCCGCCCTCTGCATCTGCTTCGACGAGGTCAAGAATGAGGACTAAGCTGGGATCAATTGGCAAGTTCGAGTCAGTAGCATAGCGAGATTAGTATCCACAAAAGAACATGAACCGTTTCAGCGATGTTCACTGTCGGACTGATGGGAATGCAAGAATGAGATAGAGGAGACGCGCCCAGATGAGAAGTTAGATACACGACACATAGCCTTGGCCTGCTGCGAAGGAATTTGGCCTGCCGTCGGCAAAAGATAAGGCGCCAGCACGAGTTCCATGATTTCTTGACGGCCATATCCGACACCCGTCATTCCACAATCTGCCCATCGGCCATCTGCCCACCACACGTCCGAATGATACCAAGCACAAGCATTCACGCACTCCTTTCTACTTCATTACTCTTCACCACTCCATCATGCTCACCGTCTCGTGTTCTGGAACACCGTATGAGGTGAGTTGGGTCTCGGAGAAGTCAACTCGCCCACTCACGGCAGATTGGCCACCAGCATGGCTCGCAAGCGCGCGAGCAGGTGCTCGGCACAATGGCGTTCTACAAGGACTTTTTCATGCTGAAGGCCAAGCTTGAATGGGAGCCTGTGTGCGCCGAGGCGGCGCGGTGGAAGCCCCTGCTGGAGCGGGACTACCCGCAGTATCTTGAGGAAATGCAGGGTGAGAAACTGTCAGGATCGGTCTAACGGCAGGTATTGCAGACGCGGCGGAGCAGCCCCTCGAATCGATTCTCGCACTCAACATCCGCACCGAGGTGGCCTTTGGGCTGTTTAGCGATGGCTGCACTTCGGTGGCGTTCAACAGCTCATCGTCCGCCTTCCTTGCGCAGAACTGGGACTGGAACACCGCCCAGACGCCGAATCTCATCAACCTCGCCATTTCAGCACCCGGCCGCCCTTCCATCGCTATCATTACCGAAGCGGGAATCATCGGAAAGATCGGCCTCTCCTCTGCTGGTGTGGGCGTCTGTCTGAATGCCATTGCGGCTCTCGGCGTCGACCACAACAAAATTCCAGTACACGTCGCACTCCGCGCTGCACTTGACTGGTCGGCCGAGCTGGACGCTGCGGCCATCGCTCAACGCTTAGAGGAGCGCGGTGTCGCTTCTGCCGCACACATCCTTCTTGCGGCTGAAAAACAGGCGTTTGGTCTCGAGTTCTCCGCGCTCGACTGCGTGGCGGTGGACACACTCAAGGTGCGCGGCGGCACCGCGGTGGTGCACTCGAACCACTACATCAAGGAGCACCCGGGAGTGAAGCTGAGCGCCAACTTCCTAGCCGACAGCCCAGAACGCTTGAAACGCATCGAGGAGCTGATCCGCTCCGACGAGGGACCCGTCACCACTGGCGAGATCAAAACGTGGCTCTGCGACGAGCAGGGCTTCCCTGGGAGCATTTGCCGCGACGCCAAGGCGCCCAGTTCCAGTGCAACACTGTTCAGCATCGTTATGGACCTCAAGAATAAGACGGCGACCGTCCGTGAGGGCAAGCCGATTGGGAACGGCGAGGTGTACACTTTGGCGCCAAAGTAGGGTTTGACGATATTTTATAGTTGAGCTGCGTTGTATGAAGTCTCTGAATGCTCGACGCATCCACAGCTCTGGTAGCGGGCTGATGTACTCTCTGAGGGTAAAACAACGGAGAGTCTTCTCTGATTCAGTCATATCCCTCAGTCCCTCAGCTCTGCGATCTGTGAGCGCGTGAGCATCTCAAGGCACATTGTAGATCCGACATGGAGGGCAATAAGAATAAGCGCTCTCTGGGGTTACGCAGATGGCCGGTGGAGGTGGAGTTGGTGGCGATCATGGCTGTATCATACTTGGCTGCTTCTGCTTGAGTATCTCATGATTTCACGAGCTGCTAGTAAAACATCGCTACGAATACCCCCAACTCCTCTGTCCACATTCTTTCTCCGCCCCATGTGCTAAGCAAGCGAAACAACCCACAGAATACCCATCTTCATGTATTCATATGTGCAGGAAGAACATGCTACCGAGCTGCCGACATGAATAAAAGGTATGGTCCGAATTGTTCGGTAATCAATTTGCTCGGTGATGGCCGATCCTGATCGGCCACACCGGCCACAGCCGGCCAAAAGGTACCCGATCTGCCCACACAAATGTCGCTCACAGGACGAGCGTATAAGCGTACGCGTTCCATACACATTCCCAACGCAACAACACATCCTTCATTCATTCTCACTCACTCATTCACGCACTGTATCACTATGCCCTCTCTTACCACCGACGAGTGCTACGCGCATGCCAGCCGCTTCGAGGACCGCGTCGTCGTCATCACGGGCGCAGCGTCGGGCTTTGGCCGCGCGATGGCCATCGACTTTGTCAAGCAGGGCGCGCTCCTCGTCCTCGGCGATGTTGATATGAAGGGCCTCGAGCAGACCGCCGAGATGGTCAAGGAGGCTGCTGGCGCCATTGCCTCATCTACGTAGGTCTATAAGAATAGGGGAACTAGTACACCGCTGGCATTTGGGCCGGGTCATAGAGTACCACACCTCAGCCTGCTCTCGATCGCTCGTCCCGGACAGTAGCTGACAACAAGCGCCTGTGTTACCCGCAAGTGCGATGTCACCAGCTGGGAGGACCAGGTCGCGCTCTTCGAGCTTGGTGCCAAGACGTACGGCAACATTGACATTGTCCTTCCCAACGCCGGTACGTGTCGAGCTGTCGTTGCTCTGAAGTCGATCCTGGACGGCTCTGCACGGCCGACAGTGCTTCCGGCCCTGATGTCCCCTTCGGGACATCTATTCTGGCGTCAAGGGCACTTCGTACCTCTTCAAAAAGGTCACGACGGGGATCGAACCCGCGATCTCCTGATAAACGCTCAGAATCGTAGTCAGACGCCGTACCATTTGGCCACGCGACCTGTGATGACGGCGTTCTGGGGGCCGTCTGCGGCGGCGCTGACGGCGGCGGGATCGACGGCGGCGGGATCGAGCAGAGCCGGCGACGCTATGATGCGTTAACCTCGCGCTGACAGACAGGTGTCTCCGAGATCGGCCGCTTCGACCCCAGGCAGGAGGGCGACGCGACCAAGCTCACCAAGCCCAACCTGACGACGCTCGACATTGACCTCACCGGCGTGCTGTACACGACGCGCATCGCCCTTCACTACTTTATCAACGACAAGCGTTCGGACCCGGGACTTCGCGCCATTGTATTCACCGGCTCGATGAGCACGTTCTACGGCTCGGACGGCGTCATGTACGGCGCTGCTAAGGCGTGAGTCTAAGAGAGAGAACTGCAGCTGATAGGCAGCGCCATCCTCGGTATCCAGAAAGGCATTGCTGCCGCTTGCAAGGAGCTCAAGGTCCGGGTTGGAACTGTCTGCCCCTACTTCTCGAGTAAGTAACAGCCATGTTGGCTTTCAGCATTAACGTACCCAGAAACCAACATCATCGACAAGAACTTCGTTCACCCCAACCCGCGCCTCGGCTATGCCAAGGTCGAGGACGTCGTCGCGGCCTTCGTCACCGCCATCACCGACCCAGACCCCAAGACCGACTTTGGCTGCTACCTCATCCCCGACAAGAACGGCGTGTACCGCATGGGATCCACTGGCATGTTGTGAGTACGAGGAGGGGGTTCGAGTGTCGCGTGTACTGACGGACAGCATTGGCGCCGAGGCTGCGTACCGGATGAAGCCCAAGGCTGGTGCCAAGCTCTAGCATGGCACGGATTGATCAGAAGCAGGGATTTTGGGATGCAGCTTGTCTGTAACTGATTATTTTTGAACACTCGGGACAACAGGGAACTAGTGTACATGACACACACAGCTAACTGTACAACAAGCAATATCTAAGACGCATAACTCATTGTCCGTGGCAATGAACTAATACAATCTAAGGGTGGAAAAGGGGCCGGAGAGCTACAGAAAATGTAAATAACGCTGAAGCTCACAGGAGAGGAGTTCAGCTTGATCTCCACAGGAGACTGACTCGAGAATCGGGACTGCCTTGGCTTGTCTAACCAGTTGTTAAGCTCTGTCCTCGGGCTCAGTCTTGATCTCGATCTGGGGTGACTGGGATGCCCGGTTCCAGTCTGGCGTCAGCTGGGCCTCACACGAGAATCTTACTGCTGGGACCAGCCTCAGCGTTGGCCGAATCTGGGAATCAGCCACGCTCCAAGAAACCACCCACGATGGCGGCCCGGACTCTCGGCCTTGGGCGACTCGGGCTCGGTCTCGGCCTTGGGCGACGACTCGGGCTCGGTCTTGACCTTTGGCGACTCGGGCTCAGGATTGACCTTAGGTGATTTCGGCTCCCTCTTGACGCGTTTCGCGGTCGACCCCGAGGCTTTCGAGGGGCTATACTGTCAGTGTACTCCCCGCACCAACTCACCTCTTGCGCTTAGTCGCCTTGGTCGAAGGTCTATCGTCAGCATTAGGCTTACAGGGACCACTTACGTTTTCTTCTTGGCTTTATCTTTCTTGGCGGCCTTCCCAGCTTTCTCGCGCGCCGAAATCGCCTCGTTAATCGCAACGCACCAGTCCCTCACAGCGTTCATCATGGCAGACACCTCGTCGCGCTTCCGGATGTCATACGCCAGCTGGTCGGCGACGATACGCGCGTGTTCCTCGTCGGCGTGGGGGAGCACTTTGAGTTGGCGGATGCTGTCCCTCAGCCGGTTGAAGTGCGTCTGAAGGCGGTCGTGCTCGATCTCCTTGTCGTCGAGTTGCTTTCGGAGTTGGCCTGGGGTGAGCCTTGTACAATGGGTTGGGCTTCCAGGTTTGGTGATGAGCCTAGGGAGGATTGTGGCTGGTGGGCAGAGGGCTCCGTCGGTCCCAGGCTGGGCTCGACCGCAAGGACTCACGAAGCTCCTCGGTCTCGAGGCGTTCGATCTCTTCGAGTACATGGCGGCGAAACTCATCGTTGCGCCTAGCTTCTTCGGCTGCATTGTGCGCAATGCGGGCGGAACGGCGGGGTGGCATGTCGGTCACTGGGTGTGGTATGGTTGAAGTAGTAGTGTTGTGGATCAGGTCCTATGCGGATAAGAGCGAATGTTGTCAATGATGGGAGAACCGAATCGGTCCAGAGAGAGGCTGTTAAATAGTGTGAAAGTCGACATCGAGTGAGCTTGTGCAAAGACTGAATAACGCTCGAAAGAGAAGAACAAAGGTAATGACGGTGACAGTATTGTGTGGTGTACAAAAGGTCATCAGTGCCTCTATTGACGGGCCGTCGACACCATCACCAAGCACTTGAGTACTGTAGTGCTGATGGTGGCGAACACACACACCGAGATAATGCTTGTCTCCATCCAGTCCAGTCCGCTGCGTTGGGGCGGCGTAAACAATACATATGGAGAGAACAAAGAAGTTGGAAGTGAATGGGACAAACATGAGCTGGTTTACGACACAAACAGTACACACAACAGTCACCGCCTTTTAATCTATATGTTGTCACACCGCGTATCCCCAGGCATGAATATGGTGGAGGCAGATAGACAGGTCCGATGCTATCGCCGTTTGAGTTGCCACAATGCACATCCGCATTGTTGCACTACCAAACCTCACCCCTGTTGAAATGTCGTCCTATTGCAGTGGGTGGGAGAGAAAATATCGACTTGACAAGTACTGTTCATGACGACTACACCGCCCCATTATCTGTTTTGTGAGAGGTCTCACAGCGGTTCCACATACTTATCTCGTTCCACAAAGCTTCTCCTCAAACCGAGTCTCGTAGTCAATTTTGTTAGTTTCTCTGTGAAACGACTGATTAGAAAATGAGGGGGCGAGAAACATATGTGTGATATGTTGAGTGAGACGTCCCACACTTGTGCGTCTGTGTTCGAAACGGTGAGGCGTGTTGCCAGAATTTGATGCACGAGCAAACTGTGTCCAAGCCACCGCAGATACTCTCCTCTGTTCAACGCAGATACCTCCATAAAATTCCTGTGGACATTGCACTTGCAATTGCAGGTACGTACAGCCTGCATTTACAGCTTCTCTCCCACAGCTGACCCAAGTGCGTGGGTGAAGCTATTCAGCAAGGCATGGATAGCGTCAGCTACTCAAACACCTCCAGCTTCCCCTGCCCAGTCCGCCACGCCTGTCCAACAAGCCACGCCGCGCCGTCTCGGTACGCACACCGCATCCCGCCACCACGGGGGCTAAGCTGGCGCGCCTCAAGTACCACGTCGCTTAGGTCCGCCGCCGCGTCCCGGCCCAGAAGCGCTGCCACGTCCCCGCGACCGCCACCCGAGGGGGAGAGGTAGTAGCCCGTCAGAACCGAATGTGCTGAGCCGGTCTGATGTCAAAAGAGCACCAAGCAAGAGGGTCTAGTAGTTGATAATCTCCGGCATTCTGAGGCAATTGCACTCACGGACGTGTCCTCGTCAAGTCCGATCACGGGAATAAATACGCGCGAGTTGATGCGCACGGCACCATTTTCACTCCCGACAAGCTGAGTCAAGATCGTGACAGCGTTATGCTCGCCCTGCTGTTAGTCTTTGTCATCTACTGTCTCTTACGAGCGTTTTAGGGGCCACGTTGAGCGCCTTGAGATCCACTGTCCCGGGAATCTGCACAACAGCGCTGCGCGACCCGTACTCGTAGGTCGCTACACGCAAAATTTCATCTTCTTGCAAGCCAGTCGCCTTGCAGAGGTGTGGCGTGAGCGTGTCGCGGGCAGCCGCGTCGACAGTAGCCGGGGTAATGGGGAGGCTGAAGCCGATACGCGCGCCCTGTCCGCGCTCGCCCTCAAGAACAGCACTCAGCTCCCCACGCACGGGATGCATGAACGTCGCGCGCGTGGAGGTCGGGTGGAGGAGATTAAAGACGACCCACGACGCCGCCAGCGTACCGTGTCCACAGAGCGGTAGTTCCTGAGGTCAGCCATCGGGAACGGTGATCACACATCCTCTGTCTGGCGTTTTATTGTCTTCCGGGACGAGCGCCAACGCGTCACGTCCGGCGCCATTCGGCTCATTATCGCATCCACTCACCCCCGCACCGGTATACCATCTAATTTCATAGGTCGGCCGCTCGTCGCTGTTCTCTTTGTGTGGCACGAGAAACACGGTAGCGGGGAGGTTGAAGTCGGCTGAGAGGGCGATCTTGTACGGCTCGTCTGTGGCGCGTGCGTCGCCCGGCGGGAAGAGCACAACTGCCGCTTGCGAGCCAGCGTGCGGCGTCGTGGTGAAGACGTTCACGAGGTGGTACGAGAGCTGGCTCGGCATGATGGCATGAAGGGAATCAGCATGGGATTGTTTGCGTTGTCTGAAGATGTGAGGTGGGCAGCCTGTGTCGTCATTGTCCAATCTTGGGAAGCAAAGAGCCCGGGGGGTTCAACAGCTCGGTCCTGGTGTTGAAGTCATGCAGCGGTGTGTGCTTTACGCAGTCAACTGCCTTCAATGCAGCCGTGTTCAGCATACATCCTCATGCTGCCTTAGACAAGTGATTGTTCGCCATCACAGCCGAGAGAATTACATTAATCCACATCTGCATATCTATGTAGACTGTAGCCCGATGGACGGAGCGCTCCGGATCTCGAACCGGCACTAGGATGCATAAAAGCCTTTGCTACATCCTGCACCGGCTCTGCGCCTGAAGACATTTGAAGGTCCGTTCCTACCGTCCTTGTGCCCTTGCGGAGTTTTGGACAAACCCTATCATGCCTATCACGACCCAAGGTGCCGTTGAGGAGATAGACCCAACGTTTATGTCAGACACTTACGGCAGTGATCAATTGCCAAGGAACAGACCGCGGACTCAGATTTCTTGCTCCTCTGGTGTGCAGCGGCCAAAGACCCCTTGTGGTCAGAAAGCCCTCAAGTCTCCGTAACGACCAGCAACGATCCTGAGTGTGTCATGGCTCATGCTTTGTTTTCCAGGACACGGACAAATGTCCTCGTTCCTTGCCCTCCTATTGCTGGATTGCGATTGTTTCTCCACCGGCTCGTTGAGATCGTTGGCAGACGGGAATCGGGCCGGGTGTCTTGAAAAAGGAACGGGTGTGACGGGACGACGCCTGTCTCATCGACATTGGAGCCCCCGCCGCGGTGTGGGCAACCCCTCATCGCTCAGAGTGTGGCGTTGCGACCCGCAATTCCAGAATAGAAAACTCTTAGTAACGGTTTGGACAGCAATGCGAACTTGGAAGTGGCAACAGCCGATAGGGTTTGTAGAAGGTCAACAAGGCCATAGGCCGTAGGGAAAGCGTCAGGAGAGCTCACCACACAAAACCAGCGCCGTCAAACGGGATGCGGAGCTCACTGCCGGTCGGCATGTTATGTGCGGACTGTTCCTGAGCAACCTGAACCCTCCAGTCCCTCATGTCCCGACTCTGGAACTTGTGTGATCTTCGCTTACATTGACTGGGCGCGCTAAGCGTTCCCAGGCTGCATCAATTCTCGACAACCTCGCTAGCCGAGGCAAGAACACACGGCACATTGAAACAGCAACAGCAGCGGCACGCCTACCACACAACTAAGGGGTTATCACTCCCCGTCAATCTTATTATGCCTCTACCCTGAAAGCGCCTGGTGTTTTACCCACAACATCAGCTCTTGCCCCGGATCGTGAACCCCCAATGAGCGTTGCCAAAGTCTGCGGGCCGCGGCAATCTACGTCCACTCCAGGGTATCTAGTATGGGGGTCCGAAGGTCCTGTCGTCTCTACAATAAGATTACAAATGATTTACCTATGATCGGCAGGCGCTGCGGCCAAAGATCCGCGGGTCGCTTGCAGGGCAGATCCTCCTTTGGCGAACAAGCAAACCCTCTGTGGATCTCCAAAGTCCGCACAGCTGAATTCCAGTCTGACAGCCAATGCGGGATCTCGGGCATTGTTTGAGCATAACTTAGGCAAAGTAGACCTACGCACAACATACCAACTGCAGCAGGGCTACACCTAGGCTCCGAGGCACACTGTTCCATGCCGCCGTCGTGCCTGTCGAAGTCTCTCCTGATCTCCTTCTTGGCAGCTTTGAGAGGCCTCTTGACCAACCCCGTGTAATAAAAGTGCGAAATGAGAGGGGAGCTCCTCTTGCCCCCGATTAGTGCCCAGCTCCACACGGCTCGACCTGCTGACCAGGCAGTGCGCAACGTGACCCAGACCGCAGCGATATAGCGATACCCATCAAGTGCCTACAGTTCAGGCCAGGTCCGCGATCTGCCGGTACCTCACAAGCTTTCGACTTTGAAACTAGATGTTGTTCGACATCCACCATTCCTTCGAGTCAACAAACAACAAGATGGCACCACGGAGAGGTGTCGATTCCGCAAGTTGGGAGGTCGACGCCGACAAGCCCAAGCCCGTCGGAGAGACACGCGTGCGGCGGAGCTTTGCTTCCAAGGAGCTAGTCATGCGTGAGTTCTGCCTCATCAGCAAAAGAGCATGGACGGGTTTCGCCACCAGCAGAACCGGATCCGACGGAGTGTCCACAAGTGTTCCATGCTTTTCATGAAACAGATGCGGCGCAAAAAGTATCAGTGACTAACTTTTGCAGGACCGGACAAGGGTGTCGACACTGTGCACGACATCATGCTGTATGCAGGACGGACATGGGGGAACAAGAAGGCATTTGGCTGGCGGGAGGTCCTGGAAGTCCACCACGACCTCCCATCACCGAGTTCAAGCATGAGCACGTACAGCGGAGCCACTGGGAGCACGTCCACGAGCAAGTCAACGACCAAGAACCAGGAGCGATATCGTCTCTCTCCCTACAAGTGGATGAGCTGTCTCGAGGCGTTGCAGGAGGCGCGCGATTTGGGCAGTGGGCTGCGGGAGTTTGGAGCCGGGAGGCGGGTTGCGGGCACGTCACGTAACTTCTTCGCGATGTACGGCGCTTCATCGTGAGTGCGACCAGACAGATGTTTTGGCTGCTGTTACAAGTTCCGCGGCTAACATGATCAGAATCAATTGGATGATGATGGCGCAGGCATGTGCCTTCAATGGCGTTCCGATTTGCACGCTATACAACACGCTTCCCGCTGAAAGTCTTGGAAAGCTGTTGTGCGAATGTGCGGCGCGCGCTATCTACACCAACGCCGAGCTGCTACCCAACATCGAGCGCGTCATTGCCAAAACTCCTATTACTCTCATTGTCTACGACGGAGAAGCCGACCGGAGCACACTCGAAAGCTTCAGCTGGTGCAAACACCTCGAGATTATCCACATTGATGAACTCCGCAAAGTCGGTCGCAATCACCCGTACCAGGCCGAGCGCTCGAATCGTGACGACGTCTACTGCTGCATGTACACTAGTGGCGGTGGTGAGTGTCGGCAACTGGTTCTCTCGCAGGGCAACGCTGACCATGTCACAGCCGGCAAACCGAAGGGTGCACTCCTCACTCATGGAAACATCTGTGCTGCAGGTGAGGCGACCGATACGGTTTAGATCCTAGGTCGGATACGCTAACTCTTCGCAGTCGGCTCGGTGAAGATTTTGATGGGCGAGTACCTTGCGAAGGAGGAATGCTACCTTGCGTTCCTACCACAAGCGCACATTCTCGAATTCGTGGTCGAAATGACCTTCATCACCATCGGGCTGCCTATTGCGTACGGCCGGTTAAAGACGTTGACGGACGCTGGTGTGCGGGGCTGCAAGAACGACATACAGGAGGCACGGCCGGTGAGTTCATGGATCTGACCCCCTAGTGATTGGATGCTAACTCATCACAGTCAATTATGGTCGGCGTACCTCAAGTATGGGAGCTGATCCGCAAAGGCATTACCTCCAAGGTCGAAGATTCCGGCACGTTGAAGAAGTCTGTCTTCAACTTTGCTGTCAAGGCCAAGAGTCGGGCGATTGAGAAGTCCATCCCGGGTGTTGCAGGTGTCGCAGACGCTCTGGTCTTCAAACAGGTTCAGCAGTCCACAGGCGGCCGCCTGCGTACTCTCTTCAATGGTGGATCCGCCCTTGCACGGTCCACGCAGACCTTCCTCAGTGCCGCCCTTGTCAAGATGATCCAAGGCTATGGCGTGACAGAAGGCACGGCGATGGCATGCATACTCCACCCACAGTGGACGACGTACGGCTCTGTCGGTGGTCCGGTTCCGGGTGCGGAAATCAAGTTGGTCGACCGGCCCGAGGAAGGCCTGGGGTACTATTCCACCAACGATCCTCCACAAGGCGAGGTATACGTCCGCGGGCCTGCCGTCTTTAAGGGCTACTTCAACCGGCCACATTTGGACATGGAGGCGTTCACCCAGGACCGATGGTTCAAGACTGGCGACATTGGCCAGTTCAATAAGGACGGCACGCTGTCCATTATTGACCGCATTCGCAACCACGTCGGCCTCGCTGGAGGACGGTTTATTGCTCTGGAGCGCCTGGAGGCCATCTACAAGTGCTGCACGTTTGTCCAGAATGGCTGCGTGATCGCGTATCCCAACCATCACAACCCGGCCATGATCGTAGTTGCCCACCCTGTCAACCTCCCAAAGTTCGCGCGCAAGAACGGCATTATTCCTCTTACCGACGAGCTGGAGGAGCTGACGGAGAACCCTCGCGTGGCGGAGCTCTGCCTTGCCGAGCTGAACAATGTGGCTAGGCGCGAAGGTCTCAAGGGCGCTGAGCTTCTTGAGTCCATCATCCTAGCCACTGACGAGTGGTCCCCGGAGACCGGCTTCTTAACCGCGGCGCAGAGTGAGTTGTGTGCCCTGCCATGATCCGTCCGTGAGCACTACTAACGTTATTCAGAACCCAAGCGCCCGTATATCGAGCAGTTCTATACGCCACTGATTGAGAAGGTCTACAAGCCTCCACGCGTACCTCCGCCGCGTGTTATTCAGGAGCTGTTCCCCATGCCGCCGACTCACAACGTCATGGCCCGTTAACCACGAACACGACTAGGGTAGCGGGGCAGACGACTCCAATCCTAATTTATTTCGAAGGTTCTTTACGCACGCACAGTATTCGCCGAAAGCCACGGGTTCTCGATCCCGTCAGCTGGACAGATGTGCGCTTCCTATCGACCAAACACGAAATTCAACACCGTATACGCTATACACGACTTAATTCTTCCTTTTTTCCTTGGGTTTGCGTGACTGAAGGGTACCTTGATGACCACTTTGTATACATACACAGAAATTACGTCGCATGTCAATGTTGTGAGTTTCGGTCGTTTGAGCTGTAACGATAGACGTCGGGTCAGCTGTCAATGGTACCAGTGTGTTGTGTGGATGGCAAACATGGAAATCATGCTGAGACCTTCAAAACTTTGCTCATACAGTAGCTTACTTCGCACTGCTCCACTATTTTTACTTCAACTTCGTTCACTTCCGTCTTCCTCAATCACGTCAACGGGGTAAGAACTGCCTTCTTGTACGCGGGTCGGGACTTGAGCCTCTCATACCAAGCGCGGAGATGAGGCGTGGTGTCCGGACGCTCGATGTCCATTTCGAACCAAGCGTAGATGAAGCACCCAAGCGGGATATCACCGATGCCAAACTCGTTGCCGCTGAGGTATGGCTGCTTAGCGAGCGTGGCCTCCGGGATTGCCAAAAGGGCCGACACGTTATCGATGCCTTGCTTGATTTCGTCAAGGTTCCGCTGCTCGGGGGCGGTGCGCACCATCCCCCAGAACACCGGCCGGAACTTTGGGCCGAACGTCGTAGAGGTCCAATCCATCCACTTATCTCCGTCCGCTCGCTGGCTCGCGTCGGTCGGCCAGAGCTGTGCATCCGCGGACGAATACTGCTCGGCAAGGTAGCGGACGATAGCATTAGATTCCCACAGCACGAATGAACCGTCCTGAATCGTCGGAATCACTTGGTTTGGGTTGAGAGCGCGGTACTCAGATGTGGCAAGGCCGCCGTACGGTCCTCCGACAATGACGGACTCGAATTGCAGGCCAAGTTCGTGGGCGATCCACAGCGCCTTCTTGACGTTCGTCGAGTTGGTTCGGCCCCATATCTTTAGATTGGCCGTCATGATTGCACAGTCGAGATCTATCCTTGCAGCTGAAACCGATGGAGGCGGGCAAAAGACAAAACAAGAAACACAAATTGGGATGAATGATGTGAGATTCTGAAGGGGGTGTGTGCTAGAGGGCACGATGAGAGGGATGACAAACGTGTGATTACCACCGCGACTGGAAGTCTCCATTGTTAGTAGCCGATGGCCGCGGTTCTGGTGGGCAAGCTCAGCTAGCTCGGATAAAGATAGAAGCTATTTCCGGCTAGTTCCGGGCTCTCACTCTCCAGACACTGGGGCTCGGGGACCCCGCAAACTGGCATTCATCTGCCGCGCACCGAGATCTCAAGAGGCCCATCTTGTTTCGTATTCATGTGTCACGTCGCATTCTCAACCCTGCTCTTTCGGCGAGCGCATTCGTGAGATGACACCGAGATTGTACTCCAAGGCGTACGAGTTGTGTGAGCGCTTGGCCACGATGATTGAGGATGACACGGACGGCCAAGGAGGCCTCTCTGACTCAGCCAAAGCCCGAGGACACTGTCCCCGATGCTCGCAAGATCGACAGGGGCGGCTTCCTCACCGAGCTCGCATTCGACGTTTGCCCCGTTGCTCATCGGGTTTCCGCTTCCACAACACTGTGCATGCTTGCTATGCAGTAAACGTATGTAGTATGAGATGACGCCCGCTTGCTTCTTACACACATACCCCCACTCTATATCCTATTACTATGGCACACTCAACACCCTGTCTAGCGGGCAGTCCTGTTCTTCAAGATGGGAATGTTCACACTTTTCGTTATCCTTGTCATTGTTCGGGGCATTCTCATTCTGGCTGGAAGTATCCGGGCAGCAGTTGCGGCGCTGCTCCGCAAGCGCGATGCTGTGGTCGTCAGCGTGACGACCATGCTTTGTCCACCGTCGGATGCGGCGTCCGTAAGCGAGAAGAAGGAAGGGTACTGGGGTGAAGACAATGGCGATGAAGCCCGCAAGGCTTGACGCCCAATTGATCCCCAGTGCGTCGTACATGTCCAATGTGAACAGTGGGAGGACTGACTGTCAGCAAGACGAGCTTCTGGCCTGGCTTGAGAATACTCACTAGCACCGATCAGCGATCGAACGACGGTGGCACCGGCCATGACACTGGCTGCGGTGGGGAGATACGCGTCGACGAGGTAGTTCTGCGCGGCGAGGAAGACGAGAACCATTCCACCTCCGAAGGGAATCGTGGCGAGGAGGCAGATGATCCACGGGATTTTGGCCGGCACGCACGTCCACGCAAAGATGAGAAGACCGATTCTGCGCCGTTAGTAGTGCAAGAGTCGACTCAAGGATCGGCTCCGATATTACTCACGGCATTAACACAGCCCCGATACATGCAGAGGGGAGGCGCGTCTCCGGCGCCATGTATCCCGTCTTCTTGAGCTGGCGGGCGTATACTGGGTTGCCGAACCAGATCATATACGCCAGCGCGAGGTTACATCCGATGGAGGTGCCGAGGAAGGCCAGCGCCGAGAGTCCGGGGCTCCAGTGTCGCACAGTCTGGAAGACAAGCGGGAATGAGGTGAATTGCATCTGATGGTGAGCTGGAGACTCGAACATTAAACACCGGTGCACTTACGTAGAGAATGCCGAAGACGCAAGCCATGCTGGAACAATTAGTACCACTTCGATGAGTCTCATGGCGACTACTCACTAAAGACACAGGATAAACACGATGGGCTCCGTGAAGAGGAGGATATACGGCACCTTGAGCTGGGAGATGATGAGCTCACGTAGGTTGAACGGCTTGACGGCATCGCGTTCCGAGCGGTACACCCTGCCCGTCGACTCGGAGAGAAGCGTTGCGCGGCGACGGAGAAGAATTGGGTGGTATGTCTCCGGCAGCCAGACAAAATGGAAAATGGAGATGAAGGCGGCGAAGAAGGCAGCGACGGCTGCAACCCAACGCCAGTTCGCTGCTGTCCCCAGGAATCCACCGACAATCGGTCCGATGACAGGACCAAGCCACGGCATGGCACCGAACACACCCATCGCCAGACCACGCTGGTCGGCCTCGAACATGTCCGAGATAATCCCACCAGCGTTCGTCATGGTGCTGCAGCCAAATACTCCGGCAAAAAAGCGGAACACCAGTAGTGCATTCAGCGTCCTGGCACCACACACGGCGCTGTCAAACACCACGAATGGGACGAGCGACACGACGTATACCCAACGCCGACCAAAGACCTGTGGGTGTGTCAGCTGCTGACCTTTATTCTCAAGGTCACGATTCCAATGGCACTTACCTCAGACCCTGGACCCCAAAGAAACGGCCCAAGAACGAATCCGAGGATGTAGATCGATGTCACTGCATGTCAGCCGCTTCCAGATTGCTTGAGTATCCCGGCATCCACCGCAGAACTAGTCTCGGCGATGCGGTCATCGGGCATGGATGACCTTGTCGGATTAGACCGAAACTCTTCTCACAACCACCATCGTCACAGTTGTTTTCATGCGGCCGTCTCCACTACAAGCGGACATCTTGCAGCGGGCAGCTTGCAGGATGTCCTGCAGGAGATGTCTATCCGTGCGGCCCGTTGTATGCACGTAAGCCCACAGGCTGGGACAGTGAAGCGGAGATCGACCCATCGTCCGACTCGACCGTTCGGACAAGGCCGAGATGCTTGATAATATGATACCTCATCACGCGCCCTTAGTTGTCGGTGCCTGTGCCGCCCCCAGGAGCCCCAGCCGCTAATTGTCTAGCGCCATCCGATGTTCGATGGCGTTGTCTCGCACGGGGACTCGTGTCGCAAAATTATGCAACACTCACCCAGAATGTACTCCATGTTGTTGTGGCCTGGAAACGACGCCTTGACGCTGATGATCGCAGCCGAGAGAATGGAACTTCCCATCGTCACGGCGAGAGTACCGCAAGCAGCTGGAGTGTGAGCGTCTGGAGCGTCCACGGCCGAGATTTCAGTGGAGGCGATGTCAAACAGTGATAGTGGCCATCGCTCTGCACTTGCAACCCGGTGGAACACCCACTTACCCATGATCGTGATGCCCCACTTGTACAGCGTCGGCCAGCGCATCGGATTCTCCAGATCGTCCTCCGGCAGCCAGGTGACGATGTAAGGCTCCTCCTCGGTCCCGGCGCCGCGATACGGATGGCTCGCGATGCGGGTCCATGCTGTCGGGTTCTTCCGCCACGGTCGTTTCGGCAGTGTAAAGTCGGGAGTGCCGTCGCCGCGCTCGACGTCCATGTCGAGCTTGTCGCGTTTATCCCGTTCGCGCTCCGTGTCTCCGTCGATTGATCTGTCCATGGCAGCCATTGTGGCAGTCGAGGCAGTCGAGGCGAGCGAACTCGGCTCGGTCATGTTGGGCGCAAAATTGCCGTCAACTGGTGAATGTTCAAGTGTTAGAAGCTAAGAACATTTCGATCTTCCAAAGTACCGCACCATCTCGTCGCGCTCCCGACTCATACTCCACCTATTCCTATCCAGTGGGACTTTGTTGCTGTTGTTCCGAGTGGCTGTTGCCCGCTGGATGTACCTGAGGTCTGGCCATTCCACACCTCTGCCGAGGTGCCGAACACACGGTCATATCCGAAGCCCACTGGAATACATGAACTGGGTGGAGTTGGGTCGGGAACGCGGCTACCACTCACGTGTCCAACTTTGCCGGTCTGGCCGGCCAGGGCGGGCTGGGTTGACCGATTGACCGACCAGACCTGCACTTTTGGATCGGAATGCATGTTATCATATCAAAAGGAACGCGCGATTCGCAGCAACTGTGTGAACAAACGTGTGGTCTTCAGGTGTGACGGGGTCACCCATAGTATGAATCTTGTACACTGTACAACTCCGAAACTTGCTATCAATAATCTCGTCAAGGCCCTATGTAGCCCCACTTACCCCACCTGTCGTACCCCCAATTGTTCCCACTCTTCCATTCCCTGTAGTGGTCGTCACACTCAGCCATCAGCTCATCATCGCCGTCATCGTATCCGTAATCATCCTGTTGCAGCTCCTCATCGTATCCGGTCTCATTGTCGGACATGTCGTCGTCGTAGCTGATTACATTTTCCTGAAGTTCGATGCCGGGCGATCCACTATCGGAAGGAGTGTGGGAATAGTGCTGATCGCCGCCATTGTCGGAGAAGTAACCGCGGTCGCCGTCCTCGTAATGCTCATCGCTAGCGTAATCCATTGGCCATTCCATCTCAGAATCCAACGGTTCCGACTTCATGTTTGATTGACTTATTGACGTCTCGCAAGATTCCTGTTTGGGGCGCCCTTTCGGGGTTGTTGACTTCTTGGGCGCCGGTTTGGACGGGACCGTTCTACTTGTTGATGGACCGCTCTGAGGGAGCCCGTCAGAAACGAGGAGCTCCGTCATGGCCCCAAGGAGAGACAGTCCCGTAGGAACCGCTACCGACACGGGAGCAGAGACACGCAAGACGTCGTTTTCAAGGCGGACAGTGGCGAACGATCTGCCATCGAGGATGATTGCGTCGCCCCAGCCTCGACTGTGCATGGCATAGAATAGCTGATATCAGCTTTGTCTCTCAAGACCACGTACCTGTAGACCTATCTGGACGACATCAGTCTCGCCTTCAGGTTCGCCATTGCGGACCCAGATCCGAAGACCAGTCTTGTTACGCATATCGCTTCCAACCTTGCCGCCATGCTGAATGGCACGGATTAGAGCAGCAAACAGCTTTTCGTGCACAGTCAAAAGCCCGGCATTTGCGCCGCCAGCGACTAAGGCGGAATCATGGAAAATGGGGCAGTGATCCAGAGGCGCAGCAGCCCATGCGCGGTTGCCCCAAATGACTCCCCCTTTCCATACTTTAGCGGTAGTTAGAAGGGAGGCAACGGCGCCTGTTATACCACGCGGGTCGTTCAAACTTTTTACGCCGTCAAGAGCAGCCGAGACGGCTTTGGGAGCGGCACAGTCGGCTGCAAGTCGGGAAGTGAGACTTGCCACCAGCTCGCGATGGTCTTTCGTTCCGTCCAGAAAGGTGAGGCGTGGGCTCCCTGATGTGGGAGGAGGGATCGCAGCACAGATCCGATCGTTGCGGGACTTTGCGACGCGCCAAGCACGTGCTGGATCGTTAGCTGGCCGTCTTGGGCCCGCAACACACCAGGTTCAGGCTCAAGAGATACGCCGACGGAGAAGAGTGCCTCGTGTACAGATCGAGACTTGATGCGCTTTGCACCACCGGCCGGGGCTTTGGCACTAGCTTTCGACGCAGCGGTGGATGTTGTCGCTTTGGCTTTGGCGGGAGTAGTCTTGGGTGTGGTTGGCTTTTTGGATGTCGTTGTTGATTTGGGTGTAGCGGATGCTGCTTTCCCCTTCGCTGTGCCCGTGCTGTCCTTTGTCGACGCCACAGATGGTGATTTGGACTTGGTGGTTGCGTTCTTGTCCCAGTTCGGCGTGAGGCCAGGCTTGAGACGGGCTTTAGGCGTCAGGTGCGCACTCGACTTTGCCTTCGGAGTCGGAGATTTCGTGCTTGCTGTCGCACTCTTGGTAGTCTTGGGAGACTTGGCCTTCTGCGACGACGCGCTCCCTCCAGCGATTGGATCGGCGTTGGGCTTGTTGAGGACCTTCCTGGGCGCCTGGCACCCTGTTGACTTTCTGGCTGTCTGTTTCGTTCGCCTGGGCTGTGGATTAAACATGATTGCGGGTGCTTGCCGGCTTGGAAATGTGATGCACACGGATGGATAAAAGCCGCTGTAATGTTGAGAGAACACTGAATGGTGGTGAAAACAGTCTCTGAGCTCTGAATGCTTTGGAACGATTCTGTTTGCCTCATAGCTCATTGGGTTGACATGGATGGGGTGGGAGGAAGACGATCAAGGCGACGATCGCGCTCATCCATGGAGGACGACGATGACGGTTGACTCAACCACCGTCAACCCTCCACCAACGTCAACCTCCACCAAATGATTCTGGCTGATCTGGCTGTTGGTGCAGTCGCGTCTCCCATATTGAATCACCCATAACGAGAACTCCCCCTATATGGATGATCCGTTTCCAAGTGACACAGCATCCCCATACAAAAATGAGTAAAATGAGAGAAAATGATAATTCATTAATGAATAATTGTAGAGGGGAAATGAATAAGCCTCTAATAGAAGGTCGACTGCTCTGATACTGTAGATGTAGCGCGTAGCGACTATACATGTGCCCAGCTTGTCCAATTGCATTATTTGGATTTACCAAATCTTTTATTGAGCTTTTTGTGGTGGTATCCACCTCTCTCCCATCGTTGCGCGAAGAAAGGGGTGAGGTTAGAGTGAATTATAAGAGTCAGTACGAGGAGGATGTGACTGCTGGGTCAGGTAAACAACAGGCAATGGAAAACGATGAAGCCGGCGTGAAGAGCAAGCGCGAGCACATGAGCAAGGACAGCAGAAGTGTGCCAAGAACAGTCGGATTTATCCAGTCCCGATCCTCCAAGTCGTCAGAGTGGAATATGCATAAGAGAATACCCTACGCGCCCATGCTCCCCATTGCCTTTTTGAGGCGGAGGCGGAGCTGCTCGTCGCGCGACGTGAGCGCGCTGGACCCGCTCTGCGGGGGTGTAGGCGCGATAGCGGGCGGGGGCGAGGTCGTCCGCGTCTCGACGCTCTTGCGGGCCACGCTCAGCCCGGACGGCTGGGGCGGCTGGGGCTTGAGCGGCGCAGCCCCCGATACGGAGCGCGCACCGGGCGTCGTCCCCGGCGTGATCGTTTCTCCCGAGGGCGTGCGGTCGTCCGCGGGCGGACTCGCGGCCAGCTCCTTGATCCGGTGTATCGTCTCGGTACACACTGCGCGCCGCTGCCACCGCCTCCGGCGTGTAAACTGATGTCAGTAATGTGACGCTTTAATTTCAATCCTACCTTTCCAAGACCGCCTTTCGCGCCCATGTTCTCCCACTTGTTGTCCCCGTAGACCCACCCGTCGGCGTCGGTCGGCTCGTCGCGGTTCGCCGGCGTGCCCTGCGGGCCCGGAGCCGCACCGGCGAGGATGTCCTCCGGGGCGGCCGTCTGCTCGGTACTCGCTTCCGACCCCGTCCGCGCGCGCGGGTTGGTGCTTTTTATCGGGGAGATTGGCCCGCTGAGTCCCGGCGCGACATTCTTCAGGCGACCGAGGCCCTTGGCGAACGCGGCTTCGGCCATGGATGGCGCGCGTGTGTGTCCCGAGTCGTCGGGGGACGTGCCAAACATCCCAGAGCTGGGCCGCGCGGGTTTGCTCACTGCGTTTTGCGGCTCAGACGTCGTAGAGTGAAGGCTTATGGCGTCATCGTCATTCAGCACCGGCTGCGCCCGCGCACCGCTCACGGTGGCGGATGACGAGGCGGCGCCGCCGTCGCCTGTGTTCTTGTACACTGTCCAGTCGTCATCCAGCCACCGCCACGTGGCCATGCGGCGGACCTGGGCGCGGGGCTCGGCAGCCGTCGGCGCGGGCACGTCGATGGACGATGAGGGCGGCAGCGTGAATGCGACAGGGGGCGAGACGGGGAGGAGATGCACGTCGCACCAGCTGGGGCGCTCCTGTGGGAGCAGGGCGCTGGTCCAATCCAGACCCATCCACCAGCGCTGGTTCTCAAAAACCTCGAAGCGGAAGTAGATGGGGTTGCCGGCCTTGTCTGCTGGCGCGTGATCCGGCTCGGCGGCGGGTTTGGCTGTTTGCTGAAACATGAGAGCCGTCTCTGGGCGCCGGGACCACGCCCATTTGGATCGCAGCCAGCCGAGCGGCGAGCCAAACGTGTAATCGCGGTCTGGGGAGCCGAAGATAAGGACAAATTGGAGGGCGACGAGGCGGCGGACTGCGAGTGAACGGGATAGAAGGTGAACTGTGTGTGCGAGGAGCGGCGAGGGAAGGAGAAGAAGTATAGATCCCACGATCGCGAGAAGGATGCGAAGACCCAGGAAGCGGCCGAGGACGAGCCACATGAGCCAGAGCACGACGAGGCCGCGGAGCAGGCGGCGCGGGCCCAGCTGCTTGAAGCGGGCGTACACTGCCTCGAGGGGCGGGACGGGAGACGGCGGCAGAAGGGCCAACACCTTGTGCAAATCCCCAAGAGTGGCAAGCAGGGTTTCAGAGGTCGCAGGCTGCGCAGGGGTGGGCTGTACGGGAGTCGGGGTGGCTGTCTTCTTTCGCGGCATGCGGAGGCGGCGGAGGGGGAGGAGCGGCGCAAAGAGCAGCGGCGGGAGGAGCCACATGAAGGCGTACTCCCCTCCAAGACACGCGGCCCACCACGCGCCGATAAGCAGATAGCTCTCGACGCGGCGCTCGGGCTTCCACGCGAGGACCTCGAGCGCGCCGCGGAGCATGGTGATCGGGCGCGCGAAGAGGATGAGCAGGCGGAGCACCGGCGCCGGCAGCGACGTGACGAGGTCCTGTGCGGGAACGGGCACGGGCCCTGGCGGCGGCGGCGGAGCGTCGGCGGCCATCGTGAGCGCGTGGATGGGTGAGTGGGAGATGTGAGAAGACTGGAGATAGGAAGGCTGCAATAAGGGTTGGTACGGCTCGCACGACGCGATGACCGGAGAACGGAGGACGGACGGGTGATGACGACGGTCCGAGTTTGGGTGGCGCGGGCAGCAGAGTGCGTGCGAAACGCGGACAATGCCTCGGGGCCCGGGTACGCATCAAGTACTCCGGACCGGTGATTATGTAATTACATTGTTGTGGTGTTTAGCTTTCAGAATAGCGTGGGATTAGCATGGGCTAAATGACGCCAGAAGCGCAAGCGCAGAAGCGCAGATCGCGCAGATCACCGCTCACACAGTTCTGTTTCTGGCGGTGGAGGTGGGACAGAATGATGAGAATTTTCTGAAGTTACCCCCCCCCCCCCCTTCATTTCCATTGTCAACAACAACAACAAAACCACCACCACCATACTCAAGATGTCCGCGGTAATCGACCCGGCGGAAGTCATGCGCGCGATGCTTGCGCGCGCGGCGGAGGCGAAGCGCGGTGGCGGGTCGGACCCCGGAGGCGAGAGTGAAAGCGACGGGGGTGAGGGCTCCGAAGGTTCCGATGACGAGTCGGATGATGGCTCTGATGGCGACGCTTCGGATGGACCGAAGGCGGCCTCTGGATCTCCTTCAGACTCGGAGTCTGACTCTGGACCGGAAGAGGCGGGCCCCTCGCAATCCCGCTTCTCCGCCCCATCCCGCATCACCCCAGCATCACGGGCACCAAAAGCAACAGCAAAAAACAGCGACAACGACAACGACGTGTTCGACACGCCGCGTGCCCCGCAAGCGACGTTTCCCGCGCTGGGTCTCTCTCCTCCGATTGTCGCGGCGCTCGCGGCGCTCAACCTCCGCACGCCGACAGAGATCCAGAGCGCGTGTATCCCCCCCATTCTCTCAGGGCGCGACGTCATCGGCGGCGCCAAGACCGGCAGCGGCAAGACGCTCGCGTTCGCGCTCCCCATTCTCGAGAGCATTGCCCGCGATCCGTTTGGCGTATATGCCGTCGTGTTGACCCCCACCCGTGAACTCGCGTACCAGATTTCCGAGCAGTTTCTCGCTATTGGCCGTCCGCTCGGTCTTTCAACCGCCACAATCGTCGGGGGGATGGACATGCTCGCGCAGGCACAGGAGCTCGAGGCCCGCCCGCACGTCATTGTCGCTACGCCCGGACGACTGTGTGATCTCCTCCGTTCCGACGGTGTGGGCAAGGGCAAGCTCGGGAGGGTGCGCACGCTCGTCCTCGACGAAGCGGACCGTATGCTCACTCCTACTTTTGCCCCCGAGCTCGCGTTTCTCTTTGAGCAGATTCCGCGGAATCGCCAGACCCTCCTGTTTACGGCGACGATCTCGGACGCGATCATGGACCTCGCCAAGAAGCCGCCGCAGAAGGGAAAGCTGCCCCCATATGTGTACCGTGTCGCGAGCGAGTGAGTGCCACTTTGGGGGCGGGAATCCGCCTACCTGCCTAATCTACTGAACTCAACTGACTCCCACAGCACCCTCACCGTCGAGCGCCTCAAGCAGAAATACCTCTTTATCCCCTCCCAGATCCGCGACGTGTATCTCTACTATCTCCTGCAGCACCCGCCGTCTGATATTGACATTGCGCTGCGCGCCCCGCCAAAGGCCGCCGTCCACCCAATGCTGGCACTAAAGGATAACGACGCCAAGCGCAGCAGCAAAAACAAGAAATCCAAAGCTCAGCCGAAACGCAAACGCGAAGAATCCCCCGAGGAAGAAGAAGAAGACCCCATCCCGCCAACCATCATCTTCACCCAGCGCTGTGCGACCGCCCACCTGCTGCACCTCCTGCTCGAGGAGCTCGGCCTCCCCTCCGTCCCGCTCCACAGCCACCTCACCCAGCCGCAGCGCCTCGACAGCCTCGCGCGCTTCCGCGCGCGCGCGGTGCCCATCCTCGTGACTACCGACGTCGGCTCCCGTGGACTGGATATCCCCCAGGTAGCCATGGTCGTCAACTGGGACTGTCCCCGGCGCGCAGACGACTATGTCCACCGTGTCGGACGTACCGCGCGTGCCGGGCGCGGCGGTGTCGCCGTCACGATTGTGACTGAGCGCGATGTCGAACTGGTCAAGAGCATCGAGGACGAGGTGAATGTGACGCTTACCGAGCTTGAGATGCCAGAAGAGCCCGTGCTGGAAAACCTCAACAAGGTGTCCGTCGCGCGCAGAGTGGCTACCATGGTGAGTGTTGGAATCTGTTATTTTGCTGACAATGCAGGAGATGCACGACTCCAAGTTTGGCGAGCGCAAGGCCATCCACAAGGCAAAGGCGATCAAGCGCGCACGCCGCGATGCGCTGAAATAGCCGCGGTGCAGATGAGGTCCAGAGGCCAGAGGGGAAGGGTGTGAGAGCTTAAACTCAGCATGGCACAAATAGCACTTGGATTAGATAGACACTGCGACTGTACGAGTATGTAACTGATGCTGTACACATGAGAGTGGACGCGCTCGCAGCGGACGGGCACGCAGGCACGACGGACACGGCGACCAGGCCCGTTTGTCACGGTGCGCAGCACCCCTTGTGTACAACCATCCCGATCTGTGTTGTCTCCGTCGCTATATTCAGCACCCGTGATTCAGCACCGCGGGAGCCGTCCCGATCAGGAGGCAGTGTCTTGTGCGGCGTGCAATCTGTCATGTCTGATACAATGCTAATATTCATACAACAAATGGGTGGAATGAGTGTCCCATCTCCGACTGCGTAGTGACGCATTCCTCCAAGTCGCGGAATGCCTGACTCGTCCGTTGCCGGGGGGGGTCAAGGCAGTCGAGGGCCGTGAGGGTCGAAAATAGCACACCGAAGGAAGACCGAGAGGAAAGACCAAGATGGGAGACCAAGAGTGGGAAGCGTGAGAAGAATGGGATGAATGGAAGCGGACATGTGCGCAGTCACCGATAACGGTGAAGGCGATGGTGGCGATGGTGATGGTGGGTGTGGGTGTGCAGTGCTATCGGAAGTAGGCAAATAGACGCGATCAAAGGGATGCGGCATGTCGGCGGTCGGCGCCGGTCGCCGCGTCGCCGGTCGGCCGCGGTCGGGGGGCCTGGCCACTGTGGCGCCGGCATCAGGGAGGGGAATGTGCAGGGTTTAAAGGGGTTTCGGTGCGGTGCTCGGTGGGGCATCGAGATCAGCGATGCGATGCAGAGCATGCAGAGATTGAACTTGATTCGTGCGTTCGTGCGTTGACCGGATCTCACAAAACCAGAAGATCACGCCTGGCTTCCCGCGTATGGCCTCGGCCCAAACGGCCTTTGAACCTTTGGGTCATGGACCTGCGGATGAGCGGCTGCGGATTCGATAAAGTCTCCGTCAAGGCCAGCAAATTAGCACCTCCCTGCCACCGCTTCGCGTTTCGCGACGCATCCCCCGCGCGCACGTTCGCCGTTCGCGGGCACGTTACGCGGTGCCGACGTGGGTGGCGAGGTGGTGAGAGTGAGCAAAGCGGAGTGTCTCGGGGGCAGGCTGTGGTGCTTGGGATTGGGAGTGGGGTTGTGATTGGGACTGCGATTCGGGGTCGTGGTCCTCGACGCACGTGCGTTCTGCGAGAGACTTGGCGCGGCGGAGACGGAGGTCGTGGATTAGGGCGAAGAGGAGGACGCCGAGGCCCATGCCGACTGGGATTAGCGGAGTGATGAGGGTGGGCGGTGGTGGAATTGCGGGGTCATGGACTCATCGGCGGAGGGCGATGGGCGGGATTGGCGGCATTGGAAGCGGAGAAGCGTTTCCCGCCGTCACCACCCACCACCTGCGATCCTGCTCCGAACCCATCCATCCGCCAGATCCACCAGACTCACACAACAGAATCACGAGATCGGAGAGACGTGACGGTTGCTGCTGCTGGGGCGGCGCGAACTGGTGCGCTGCTGGGGGCTTGATGAGCCGAGCGGGGTTGAAGACCTTGATGCGAGGCATGGTGGACAGGGGTGGATGGAGACGAAGTGCGAGGCAGCGAGAGAGACGGAAAAAGACAGAGCCCAAGTGATTAGGAAACAGAGAAACAGATAAAGAGAGTGAAGAGGTATGAGCACGGGACACTGTGCATTAAAGAGTGAGGCCAAGGTGTTGCATACATTCTGAGCGGCGTAAGACTGGTCGATCGATATGATCCAATGAAGGAATTGATGTCGCTTACAATCTCCGCGCGTAGACACTTGCACAGCACACCAGTACATGCAGTAGTTAGCGCGTTAGCGGACAAGGGCACACGAGGACACTAAGACAATGGTGCAATGCTGCATGCAGTGTACTCCAGAAGTTCTGCCAATGTGGCTTGGAATCTGCTTCTGGCTCTGGCTCTGGCTCTGGCTCTGGCTCTGGCTCTGTTCGCTTTGTTAATATGAGGGATTTCTGAACCACACACAAAACGCTTCTCTTCTCTCCACTGCGGATCCGGATCCCCGGGATCACAGACTGATGTCAATCCCGCAATCGACCCTCCCTGGAGCCTGGAGCTGTGTGGTGCGTATGTATCCGAGATGTCGGCATCTTCCACCATTCCACCACGCACCAAGCACCAAAACCCTATATACCTTATGGCCTATGCGTCCGTCTCTTGCGTACTTGTGTGTGTGCGTACTTTGTATTTTATTGGGATACTCTCCGCACACCCAGGGTACTAGGCACGAGGTCCTCCGTTCCAGAACGCCAGAGCAGCATTGTGCGCTATTTTCTCTCCGCCGAGAGGGGAAGGACAGCCAAGGGGACCGAAGCGCGAGAAAATGCAGAATTGCAGAAAAGGCTTGGCACAGCACAGCGGATGGCATGGAGGCATCGCCAGGACGGACATGTCCGCCTCTCCGCCCCAGGGATATACGGCTATTCATTCTTGTCAGGATATCTGTTGAGTGGAATATCCGAACACATGTGCCGTTACCCAAAAAAACAACACCTATTTTCGGCACCCGGGCCACCCGGTCCGTGCGCCACGCGCCAATCTGTGGATATCTGCGGAACCAGAATTTTCGCCAGAGCACGTTTGCTCATTGTCCACTTGAACTGGATCACTTGGTGACTAGCTCGATGCTGGCTCGTCGCGGCGTGCAGCAGCTCGTTCGACGCGTCACAATAACACGACGTGTCTCTGCACTCTCCTCCACACAAACAACCATGGCTGACGAAAAGGGTACATACACTACATTACAGCACAATCGCAGCTTACTAACTTTTCCCAGTGCTCATCGGCGTCATTGGCGGGTCGGGCCTGTACCACCTCGACAACCTGACCTTTGTGTAGGTGCCGCTTTCTTGTCAAAGCTGACTCTAGGCGCAAGGTCGAGATCGAGACTGTGAGTCGGGATGGAATAAACTAAAACAACCCATGAACCCACTAACCCCCAGCCTTGGGGTAAGCCCAGCTCGCCCATCTCGATCTCGGCGCTCCCGAACGGCACCCAGATCGCCTTTATTTCCCGCCATGGTGCACACCACACCATCACGCCAAGCGAGGTGAACGGCCGCGCGAACATTGCCGCGCTCAAGCATCTCGGCGTCGAGGCAATCGTGGCTTTCTCGGCCGTCGGCTCGCTCCGCGAGGAAATCGCCCCGGGACACTTTATCATCCCGGACCAGATTATCGACCGCACCAAGGGGATCCGCGCAGACACGTTTTTCCGCGGCGAGGGCGTCGTGGTGCACTCGATGTTTGGCGACCCCTTCTCCACCAAGCTCAATGCCTTTGTGGCCCCGCGCGTGGAGAAGATCCTTGCCGCGGCCGGCGGAGACGTCAAGCTCCACACGGGCAAGACGGTCGTCTGCATGGAGGGTGAGTCCCGGGCGGAGCGAGCGGAGCGAGCGCAGCGAGCGAGAAACAGAGTGCAGCGAGCGAGAAACAGAGTGCAGCGAGTGGAGGATTGGAAGTGTTGACAGTTTTCCGGGCGGGCGAACAGGGTACGCAGTAGTGCTCGGTTCCTCGCCTATCCTCCAATCTCCCTCTCCCTGCTGCAGAATCAGAACGCTGCTCAGCTAAAAATACCCCCTCACACCACTTGTGCTCCCACTGACCCGCAGGCCCCGCGTTCTCCACCCGTGCCGAGTCGCTCATGTACCGCCAGTGGGGCGGCGACATTATCAACATGAGCGTCATCCCCGAGGCCAAGCTCGCGCGCGAGTGCGAGATTGAGTACGTAACAAATCAATAGCGATTCTGACGCCAGCTACACGCTGATCTGCACATCGACCGACTACGACGCGTGGCGCGTCGGCGAGGCGCCCGTGACTGTCGAGGAGGTCGTCAAGACTTTGCACACGAACGCGGGCAACTCGCGGGCGGTGGCTGCTGGCATTCTCGAGGAAGTCGCCGCGCATGTTAGTGCCGGGGAGCTCGACGAGGTTAAGGGGTGTATGCGCTTTGCGTGCGTTACCCGTGCTGATGTGAGTGAAAGACAAAAGGAAGATGTTTACTCTTTTAGGTGCAGCCCGAGGCGGCGCGGAAGAAGTATGCGTACATCCTGCCGTACTTTGACTAGACATGAGATGAGGAGATTATTGAGCGCGATTTGTGGGGAGAGAGGGGTGATTGGGAGGGTATCTGGGCACCTGGCGGGCGGAGGTTGCGCAGACTGACATTTGACGTATCTGTACTCTGTACACCAGTCGGCCTGCTTGCACGCTGCCGGATCTCTCCGTTGATTTGTTGATCCACTGATCCACTGACTCACTCATGTTTACGGGTCGCGGTTACGCGTTGACGTGCATGATGAGCTGGTCTTTGACCTTTTGAGTTCACTAATACCCGATCCCCGATCGTCACGACCAGCGTACGCTCACATCGCGACCGCCATTCTTCGCTTCTCCGCCGACACTGCCTGCCCTCATCGCACTTCCCCTCTCCTCCCCGACTCCAACAGCACGGCCACGAATGCATGGGTATCGCGCCTCGGCGGTGGTATGACGTTCTACTGGTCGCTCGTCGCGGCGCATTACATCTCTTCCTTTCCTGCCTTCCCGGGTCGCTTGTGCCATATCAGCTGGCACATGCTCCTTGCTGCACACGCTCGCGCTCTGCACTCGCTTGCGCTCGCCAGCGCTCTAGCTCGGCGCGTCCATCACAATGTCCATGAACGTGTTGTAGTCAAGTGTAGCCTTGCCCGTGTTGGTCGTGTCGAAGCGGCGGAACGCCTCGGTGTAGTGTTTGACGGTCACGCACGCCATGAGGAAGCGGTCAAAGCTGATGCCCGTGTTGGCGTTTGCCTGGCCCGCGCTCGGGGGCGGCGCGAAGCGCTTCTGCAGCTTGGCGACCATGTCGAGTGGGAGGTTGAAGCCAAAGCCCTGCAGCGCAGTGTGCAGCTCCCCGCGGTCAATCAGCCCAGAGCCGTCCTGGTCAAACCGGCGGAAAATGCCGTGCCAGTCCTGGGTGTCAGCGGGGGAGTCGTGGTGGCCGACGGGACCTGCCCGGGTGCAGCTCGTTTCGGAGTGGTTAGCTGCTCGCCGCACTCACCTGGATGTAGCGGTACAGTCCCTCAAACTCCATAAAGTTGATGGAGCCGCTGCGGTCCGTGTCAAAGATGTTCATAAGCTGCGGGTCAGAGCGGTTCTTGCGCGGTGGGTGGTTCTTCGGCGCTGAAACATGTTCTGGGTGTCCTGGGGCATCACGACTCACCATCTTGACGCAGTCCTCGCGCGCCTCCATTGTCGCGTCCTTCTCGAGCAGGCGCTGCAGGTCCCACGAGTTGAGCTGCCCGGTGCGCGAGCGGTCAAACTGCTGGAAGCTGTGTGTCAGTCGCTACGTGCTGTCTCGTTGTCTCGCTGTCTCGCTGCATCGCCGCGTCACTGCGTTGCTTCCCATGGTCAGACCACGCCCTCTGGGATCTTGCAATCCCTGCAGCGGCGTCGGGTGTGATTGCCCTGCACGCATGGGATGTGTGTAGCTGCGGGCCACGGCGCCGGCTCCGTGCCAAACTCAATCTTCCCCCATCCATACTCACAGTGCCTGCAGCTCGTTCTCCTCGGCGCGGGGCGGAGCCTGCTGCGACTGGGGACGCTGCATTTGCTGCTGCTGCTGCTGCTGCTGTTGCTGTTGCTGCTGGGCGTATTGCTGCTGCTGCTGGGGAGGCGGCTGTTGCTGCGACTGGGGGCGCTGCTGCATGTATCCCTGCTGCTGCCCCGGCGGCGGGGACTGGTATCCACCGTGCTGGTGGCCCGGCGGCGGCGACTGATACCCGCCCGGGGCCTGCTGGCCCTGCGCGTACTGCCGCTGCGGCTGCTGCGGCTGGCCCGGCTGGCCTGGTTGCTGGTATGCTTGCTGTTGCTGGGGGGGAGGCTGCTGGTGCGGCTGCTGCTGCTGGTACTGTTGCGGCGGGCCCTGCTGGTGAGGCGGCGCCTGCTGGTACTGCTGAGGGGGCTGCTGCTGATACTGTTGAGACTGCTGCTGGGGAGGAAGACGCTGCGGTTGTTGTTGCTGGTACTGCTGCTGGCTAGGCGGGCGCTGCTGTCCCTGCTGGGGGGGCGGGCCGCCAAACTGTTGTGGGCCACGGTACTGTGTCGGGCTGGGTGCGGCGCCGTACGACGGCGCACCTCCGCTCGGCCGGGGCTGCCACTGCTGCTGCCCTTGGCCCGGGGCACCTGGCTGGCCTGGTGGTCCTTGCTGGGGGTATCCACCCTGTGCCTGCTGCTGCTGCTGGCGGGCCTCTTCCTCACGCTTTGCCTCCTCCTCCTGTCGTTTCCTTGCGTAGCGCTCCTCGTAGCGCCGGCGCGCCTCGTCGCTCACGCTGCCGTACGGCGATGGTGCGGACATGGGGGATCCTGTGCGCGGGGCGGGGTAGCGCTGATGCGGGGGCTGGGGGGAGGACGTGTCACGGAGAGCGCGGTCGCCAATGGCAAAAGGAGAGTCGCCTGCTGATGGGCGCCCGAGAAAGGCCATTGTAGAGGAGAAGGAGATGTAAGGGGTTGGGCGGGGTGGTGGCCTATTTGAGTTGTTTGTGGCTCTAGGCGTACGGCCGATGGAGTGGGGTGTTGGTGCTTAGGCTGCTGGGTGTGTGTGCACAGGCGCACAGGTGTGGGTGGAGCACAGGTAAAGCGGAGAGCGGAGAGAGACAGGAGGAATGTGTGCTGGGTGCTGTGGGGGTGCACAGAGTGGCAACAATCTATCACCTATGGCGCTGGCTGTCGTCGTGGAATACTACTTTGGCCGTGGGCTGTTGTAATGAAAATGTAGAAAAGTCAATTACACGCGAAATACAGAATAAAAAGTCAGTAAATGACGACGGTAAAATAAAGAATCAACCAAGGTGGCGTAGTGATTCTCTCTCTACACAGCCGGAGGGCGTTGTTGGCGTTGTGGTTGCAGATGGTGGTGGAATGCAGAGTGATGAAACAGACGGATGAACTGATGGCGGGGATGAAGATTCATATGAAAATGCTTCTCGGGCGAAAGATGCAGAGATGGCCTACTATGCACTATGGAGATGTAGATGCTCTCGGCGACGGGTGAAGGGGAGGGGTGGGTGGAAGGGGACGCAGATAATTACAGTTTCACTCGCGGCCTCCCCGAACCCCCAACGAAACACGACAGGAGGCCAAAAGGATAAAACATGCGGGTCACAGGTCGCGGGGTACACGGGGTCGCCAACGCGCCAACACGCCAAAACCATCGCCATATCCGCCATGGTCACCGCCATCACCGCCCATGGCGCCCTCGCCCACCTCTTGTCTCCCATGTGTCGCATTCCGACAATTCCCCGCACTGCCCGCGTCGCCTGTATCGCCCGCACGCCCGCGTCACGTTGTGCAATCGCGCACTTTGTGCAGCACCGCTCGCACATCTGGATTTCTGGCACAGCTAGCACAGCTTGACGCGCTGGGCGTGTCACATCCCATCACGTCACTGCTACCACCATGCGCGGCACTATCTCTTCGTGAGTCCCTCGTTCGGAGCTCGGAGAAGAGTCCATCTCATATCTCATCTCATCCTGAGCGCTGAGAAGATTCGGAAAACACTCAAAACAGCAAAGAGTTGCCTAGAGCATTAGAAAGTCCGTTCTTTCATATTTATCAAACTGTGTTGTTGTGTTGTTATTGCGCTGGCTGATTGGTCCGAGACAAACAAAACTCGTAGTGTTGCGTCAACCTGAGTCAAGTACGTCAAGTTGTTGCTCTCTTCACGACGTGGAGGTGGGTGTGCACTGGTGCACTGGTGCGACAGGGGCAGAGGAAGGAGCCTAGGAGCGACAAGGGGAACGATCAAGCGATCGGAGGGATCAGACCTATGATTTCATATTACGTAAAACTTCATTCTGACGCACTCTGTCTCGCAACGCGCTCCACGTCCTGATTTTTTTTTGAGCCATCTGTGTGTTGGTCGCCCTGTCCCTGACTCTCTCTGGCTCCTTGGCGCTGGTGCCCGGTGCCCATGCGCAGCGTAACCTGTCTCCCCACTGCTGCTCCCGTCTGCCTTGCCTCCCCTTTCCCTCTGGCCTCTGGCCTCTAGCCTCTGGGTTTTGTTGTCATCGGGCCCTAGTCCTCCCCTGTCGTGCGCCCCGTCGTGCCACTGTAGCACTGTCGCTGGCTGCGCGCTGCGCCTCTGAAGCCACCTGGCCACCTGCCACGCTCGCTCGCTCGCTGGCTGTCACGGTCTCGAGACACACTCGGCTTTGGTGTCATCGTCTCTCCTTGCGACAATTCCATTCCATCTATTCCAGTTCAAGTTTTTTTATTTACTCAATCTCGATCTTTTTTTGTTTTTTGTTTCTCAGTCTCCCCCGACGACAGGTATACGAGCCACGATCACAATAGAAGAACCGTCCTGGATACACCCCCACCACCACCACCACTACTGCGCTACTCGTCTTCTCTCCATTCTCTAGCTCGCTCTCCACCATGTCCGCCACTGTACGTACCCTCGCCTAGCATCTTCTAGCTGTTAATGCTGACTTCGTGCAGGCCGCTGCCGTCGACCCCCTCTCCGGCCACCCCGGTCACCTGTACGTCGCTGGGGGAAGTGGGGGCGGAGAGCGCGGTGACCCGGCTTGGACCAGTACTGACACTCTACGCACCGTTGCCTGCCCCCGCATTTGTCTTTCCTCTTGTGTCTTCCCTGGCCCGATGCCTTCCCGTCGTCCTTCTCCGCATCTCTCTCGACCCATGCATCGCGCTTGCAAATCCCGAAACGCTTAAACCGAACACTCTCGCCGTGACACATCCTCCGTCACGTCGCGTATCTACGATGACCCTCTTAACCCCCACAGTGACGCGAACCAGGAGGCCGCGCTCGTCCAGTTCCGCAAGGAGCTCACCGAGGCGGGTCTTATCCCCGCAGACCTCGAGGCCGCCAAGATTGCCGTTGGCCGCGATCGCTTCGACGACAACACGCTCCTCCGCTTCCTCCGCGCCCGCAAGTTTGACATCCCGAAGGCCAAGCTCATGTGGGAGAACAACGAGAAGTGGCGCAAGGAGTTTGGCGCCGACGAGATCTGCAAGTGAGTCGCGCGTGGGGAGGAAACTGGGGGTTGGGACCGTGATGAGGCAGAGAACCGTGAGCGTGTGTTTGGACGCGGCGCTGCTCTGAGTCCTGCGAATGCCCGCCGTGGCAGCAGGTACTGGAGTTCAGAATTCTCCGACGCGCAGAGTATCTGTGCGATTTTCACGTTGTCATCGCCGCATCTCGCGTGACGTCTCGACCCATATCTCCCTATGGTTCTCCCCAGCCTAGCACCAACTTCGCCTTTCTGACACCCAGGAACGGCTTCGACTACCCCGAGCAGGCCAAGGTCGACCAGTACTACCCCCAGTTCTACCACAAGACGGACAGGGAGGGCCGCCCGGTGTACATTGAGCAGCTCGGCAAGCTCGACATCAACGCTCTCTACAAGCTCACCACCCAGGACCGCCAGCTCAAGCACCTCGTGCACGAGTACGAGCTCTTCCTTGGCGACCGCCTGACGGCGTGCTCCGCGCAGCAGGGCCACCTCGTCGAGACGTCGTGCACGATTCTTGACCTCCACAACGCTGGTATCTCGACCTTCTACAAGGGTGAGTAGCTTGCGATTTAGACCCGCTGACATTCAGTCAAGGACTACGTCAGCGCCGCATCCAACATTGGCCAGAACCACTACCCCGAGACTATGGGCTTCATGTTTATCATCAACGCGCCGTACCTGTTCTCGACCGTGTGGAGCCTGATCAAGCCGTGGCTCGACGAGGCGACCCAGCGCAAGATCCACATTCTCGGCAAAAACTACAAGACCGAGCTCCTCAAGTACATCCCCGCCGAGAACCTGCCCGAGAACCTCGGCGGAACGTGCCGCTGCGTGGGAGGCTGCTCGCTCTCCAACGCCGGCCCGTGGAACAAGGTTGCCCAGGTCGGCGACGCATCTGCCGCCGCTCCCGCGCCTGTCGCGTAGACGTCTTGTTCCAGTGGTATTGTATTGCATGTGACGTTGTGTAATGCGCGAATGCGGCGAGCGCAGCGAGCGCTGTAGACTGATCCGCGACGAACGTGTGATCTGTCTGGTTGAGAGGTGTTAACTTTGTTGGGGTCAGGGATGCCGCGTGGTATGACGACACAGGAAACAGTCTGGTCATTTCTGTTCGCTAACGCTGAACTGACGCATGACTGACGCCGGCGCTTCTGTTGCAACCTGGAAAACGTGCAATATTCTAAAGAACGAAGGCATCACATGAAGTATGTTTACAAGCTAATTAGGCATCGGTGGCAGAGGTATGGCGGAAATGGGAAACGGCCGGAGTCTCATGCGGACAGTGTTCGAAGGCCGAGGCGAAGGTCGAGGGTGGAAGGTTGGAGGTCGGTCCGAGGATATGGGTATCGGGACGGGTATGTCTCGGGGGTATAGATAATGCTGCTCATAATCTGAAATGGCTTCACAGCGCGGCACCAGGCCGTCTTTTATGGCTGGTACTCGTCGTCGTCCTTCCTCCTGCGCCCCTTTACGCGTTTCTTGAGTTGAGAGCGCACGCGCGCCTTCGGGGCCCCCTTGACTTCGGCGTGTTTTGTGGTGGATTTCGGCGTCTTCTTCGGACTCGCCTTGTTCTTCGGACTGGCACTCGCACTCGCAGCCTTTTCCTTTCCTTTCCCCTTACCCCTGCCCTCTCCAGAGCTCTCCCACTCGTCTGTATCCCCCTCCCTCGCGCGCTCCTTTTCTCTCTCCCGCATCTCCCGCTCACGACTCACGTCCGCGGCCGCGCGCGCCCCGTCCAGCTTCTGCTGCCCTGGTACCCGGCACCGCAGCTCCGCAACGGTATATACCGCGCGGTGGTCGTCGGGCCGGCGCGTCCGGTCGCGGTGGTGCGTGCGCTGGAAAATACCGCATTTATTACACAACTGGGTGTCAGAAACAGCTTTGAATCTACTCACGATATGCTTGTCGTCCAGAGACCGGCGCCACGTATTCGCTCCCGGCCGGTCCGTCTTGCACACGTTACAAATCCGGATATCCTAACCGTCAGCCTCCCCCTTTACTTATTTTCAATCTCACGAAATCGCCCTGCACGTCCGAGCTGTCCGTGAACCGCCACCCGGCGACGACCATGCCCGCCTCGGCCTCAAACGACTCGTGTTCCCCGAAACTGTGCGTGTTGCGGTTCGGCTTGGGCGGCGTTCCAGACAGTTTGGGCTTGCGGCGCGGCGTCGCCGGCAGCGGGAGCGGGAGTGGCAGAGGGAGCGGCGGCGGCAGCGTCGTTGCTGATGTCGAGGGAAACTCGCCGCTGCGGGGGGACGTGGCCGCCACAGCCGCCAAAGTATCCATGTTGCTCGCCCACGCGTCCGGCATAGGAATCTGCATGGGCACGTCGCCGTCCGCATCGACATACTCTTGATACTCGTATTCGGACACGTAGCGCTCGTAGCTACCCCCGGCGTCGCTCCCGCGCGAATACGTGCTTTCCATCGGAGAGATTGCGGCCTCCCCCGCCGTGCGTTTCCACACGCCAAACGTCTCGGGCGCGACTGTCTGTTGGTCCCATGCACTGGAGCCCATGCGCACGTGGATCGGCGGCCAGTATCGGGCTACGCGGTCATAGTATCGCGCCGGGAGGGGAGGGAGGGGAGGTAGCGTGGGGAGCGTGGGGAGTGCGGACCCCGAGCCGCCCGAAGCGGAGGTAGAGGGGCCGGACGCCGACCCCGATCCAGAGGCGAGGGGCGGCGAAGTGGAGAGCGAGGGCTCGTCATGGGTGAAATACAGCGGCGAGGGCAGCCTGTCGCCATGTCCCGGCAGTGGGTCGAGGCCGAGGCCGAGGGGAGGCAGTGGCAGCGGCAGCGGCGGCACGCGCTCGGCGGGGACGTGCAGCTGGTATGCGCGCGGCGAGGTGTGCGGCGGCCGGCGGTATCTGCAGTCGTTAGTGGATGGTATTTACTGAGGGCGAGGAGGGGAACTCTGCAAGCTCTGCAGGCTCTGCATGCTCTGCGTGGTCTGATGTATGCTAAGTGTCGTTTGCTGGATCCGACACGCTGTCTGTGTCTAGGCGCGTCTGCCACTTCTTCTCTTTTTTTTTTTTTCTTTGTTTCGCCACAGGGACTCCAGGACGCCAGATCAGAAAAAGAAGCTTAAGTGGCGGAATGTGGAGGGCGCAAGATGTTGCGGGGGAGTAGCGTGGTGTGGCACGAGCAACAAACTAGGAAGAACGTAAAGAACTCACCCCACGTCGTCTGGGAACGGGAGCGTCTTGAGTGACGGGGAGTGCGAGCTGTGTGATCAGCGCTATGATATGACTGCGGACTGAGGACTGTGGACTCTGAAGTGGCTAGGGGTTGGAACCGTGCGCGTGCCATGCGTAATGTCCAACTACCCCCCATTCGCCCCCGCTCCAGAACACGCACCTCGGATCCACGGGGTGGTTACGGCGCACATGGTGATTGAGGAGACTCTGGATACTCCGCGGGCCCAGCATCGGCGCGAGCGGGTCGTACCGCGTACTCGTACTCGGCTCCTCATTCTCACTGGCCGTAGCGCTGGCAACGAGTTCGCCGGGGAATGAGGCCGAGGCCCACGGCGGGGGCAGGCCCGGGGACATGCCGTCGAGATTGAGAAAACCTGTCCAGTCTGGGGACGGCGCCGTGGGAGAACCTCGAGCTGGAGAAGGGGAAGGAGGGGCGGTCGGGAGCGGGGTGGATACCTGCTCTGAGCTCGGCGACGAGGAGAATGATGGCGGCGCGAGCGCGATGTGCGAGGTTTGTGAGATTTGCTCTGATGTCGAGCTCGGCGAAGATGATGGCGCGAGTGGGGGAAGAAGGAGAGTGTGCTGTTCCAAATGATGGGGTTGGGGATGGGGCGGGAGAGGGAGCTGGGAGAGCTGGGAAAGCGGGGGGAGCTGGCGGGCGCGCATGGCTGCTCGCTGAGCGGGGATGGCGCCGCGGGGGCTTGGGAAGAGCGAGCAGAAGTGGGCTATGGGCTGGGTCTATGGCTCGGACTGTGGCCGTGGGATATCGCCTATGGAATATTGTATGGCTGTGATCACTGTATGGCCTTGAGGCTCGCGTGTTGATGAGCGTAGCCGGTGGAGAGGATGAAAGAAGGTGATGGAGAGGTATGAACGACGCGTCGTTCTCGTTCATGCAAGTGTGGTTGTTTTCATGTACAGCTTGGTCTTGATCTTGGACTCGAACTTGAGCTTGAGCTTGCACTTGCTCTTGCACTCCCGTCAGGCGAGGCGAGGATGTCCGACGGGTGAAGTATCAAGGTATCTCAAGGTATCGAGGATCGGGGGCTCGAGGCTCAAGGCTCAAGGCTCGAGGCGCGAGACTCGAGGGGTACTGCCTCGCGGCGGCGGCGTCTGTGTGTTCTGTGCTCTGTCTGCGGTCGTTCCCTCGTTCCCTTTGTCCCCCCCGACCGGCGGGACCCAGAACCCAGACCCTGCTTGCGGCTCGCGGCTCGCGCCAGATTGAGATCGAGGTGCACACAAGCCGAATTGAACGAGTGGAAAATAATATAAATAAATATATAAATAACAGATTATATGATATTAAGAGGATAATGGTGTTGTTGCAGGACAGAAGTACTGCCGAACTGCGGGGAACGTGATCTAGAAGAAGAGAAGTAAGTCCAAATAGCGAGCCGGACCGCTCAGTGGCAAAGTGACTGACGCTCAGACTTATCGGAAAAAAGGCATGTAGAGTGACAACAACAGGGTGTCGTCTGTTGTGATACAAACATAGTGTAGTTTTACTGCCACTGTCGCGGACCGGACTCGATGCCAAGGACGACCGAGGAATCTCAAGGGCGAAAGTGAGGGATGACGTGCAGGAAAACAAGCCTGAATTCCCCGCAGAGTGCCGTCTGGAGGTGCACACATGCAGCGCACGACAGACCCCGTTTCATTCCCAGTGCGAACAAGGCTAGCTGACCACAAAAGACTCAGCTCTGCGCGGTGGCGGCCAGCCGGGTGACGCGTGCCTCGAGGCAGTGGGGAGCCGCGGGCCGGCGGTGGGACTAGTTGAATTCGGCAGTCCCCTCTGCTCAATGACCAGCATTCCGCCGAAGGAGTGCTGGAATGCACGCAGTGGGGGAGAACTGGAGCTAGTCGTCGGCGTGCCTGCGTGGCTTTGTGTGTGTGTGTTAGTGGACGGGAGGTATGTGGGACTGGTGCTTGTTTCCTGTCCCAGGTCGAGCACGCGCCGTGGCGTGGCGTGTGGCGATCATCTCTACTCGCTACCATAGCGCAGCCGTAACATACTGACGGAATGCTGTGCGAATGAAGAGATGCAAAATATGGGCGGAGGGCTTCACGGGACGCAACGCGATGCGAAGGTCCATGTCGAGATCGCGTGATATGAGCCCTCAGCACGATTGCACCTCATCTGGAATCTCGAATGCGGCCACAGGCCGGCGAGGGCAGCCATGGCCTGCAGAAAAATGCCAGTGGACCAGGGCGCGATGGGTGCGAGAAGTTTGTGGTCCCCAAGACATGCAGAGCGAGCACAGGCCGCGTCCCCACAATAAATGACTGATAACGCAGTTCGCAGTACGTACAACAGACTAGTTCACGCTTGTTATCGGCGAGGCTTGACAGGCACGTATTGGGCTGCGCTTGCTTTGAGCGGTACCCTGGGTAGAGAAGCCGGGAGTTTGGGGGTTGAGGAGAAGGAACACGGAAATCCCGAGTCCTGATGTCGATTGGGAATAAGGAAACGGGGTCGGGTGAGAAATGGTTGGGAGTGTGTTTTCTGTATCCCTTGACCAGCCGGCTTTGGTGCCGGTTGCCGACACAAGATCTGGATGGAAACCAGCAATTCCTCAGCGGACATTGGGGCCGAGGTCGGTTCCCTCAAGGTTCCTGCATGAGCTTGAGTGCAAATCAGACACAGAGAAGTATGGCCGTGCGCAATCAAGAAGTGATGTTGATGGACGATGTTAATGGCCACTCACCTTCTCTTCATTCACCCTCATTCCTACATTATTTTCTCCAGGCTCAGCCACATTGCTGCAAAGTCATCGTAGAGTTGCAGAGCGGAGTTGCTGTGCCGATGGGAGTGGTCATTGTGGTACGCTACAGAGCAGCCACAGCCTCACCTCCGCAGGAACGACACGTCCACTTGTGGCGTCAAGCCCCGGCGCCGCCAGGAACAAAATGAAACCGTAGAGACATCGCTGCCTAAGTATCTGGGGTATCGGGAATCAGTGGAGTTCCCGTGCCAGTGCATGATGGAGTCGATAGTGCGAGAAGAGGTCTGCTGCGTCAAGGTTCAGTATGAGGTGAGGACCAGTTAGCCTTATGCTGATGGACAACATCGCGTTCGCGGCCGGGGTGCTATTATCAAGCGACCAAATAGCTCGGGAGCGTCCACTCCGCCTGCGTCAGCGCTTGTACCTCATGACGAATCATGTTCCAGACCGTGGCGCAGCGGCTTGTGCGGAACACTTGTCCTCAGCAATATGATCCTGTATGGAGCTAGACCTGGGCTAGGTCACCAGGCCATCAAACGATCATGCAGCCCGCGGAGAAATGTCAAAAATGTCCACTCCCCGCTGCCGCAGTGGTCTGTGCAATGCCCCATCCGAGACTCTCGAGGAGCAATCGATAACTTCACACTGATGGGAATATGTCGAAAGCTCCACCCAGATCTGAGAGGCCCCTTAAGAACCAAGGTCAGCCAGGTCTTGCCAGGTGGCAAGAATGGCAGGCAAGAATTAGCGTTCACCGCGGCATGTGGCTTTAATTTGTTCAGCTGCACGTCCCATCAGCTGCACGTCCCATCCGGTTGTTGGTCGAGATCTTGGGAAGCAGAGAAGCACTGAGCAGCGGGGAATGCCACAGTTTGGGAGGAGTGCAGAGTTCAGCACGCCCTCCACGTAAACAAGCGGACGATGGGGTGGCCGGGGGTACGAGAACGAAGCGGAGTGGGGGAATGATTGCGTACAGCGCGTCGCATCTTCGCGCAATCTCCAGGCGGCGAGAGAAATCCGCCAAGACATGATGGGAATGGTTCCTGTTCCTGAGGTGCATGTTGCAGTATGTCCGTCCCTACTTTGCGCTTCTCGCTCGTGTCCTTTTGCATCGTGTTCGCCATTGTATTCCCAATGCCCGGGTGGTCCTACCTTCCTCTGATGCTACGCCGTTTTGGCCTGACCATCCGGTCCATCGGGAAGATGGGGGAATGTTGTTCCACCTTTTCCCAGCGCTTTGAGCTTCGCTTGCTCGCTGGTTCTTGGGTTCCCAGCCGACAGGGTACTTGATGCTGCTGCTGATGGTGCATTGACCCTCCACCTAGTGAGGAGTCAATGAGTGAGCCGGTGGGTGAGTAATGGAGGGTGTAGAGAAGCTGCTGAAAGGTGTTACTGATGAGGACTGATGTCAGTCGGAAGGACACGAGTCTTGTGAGGGTGGTGGCCGGGGTAAGGAGGCAAAGAACATGGATCGAGGGATTGATAGGGACAAACAACTGCACTGCTGAGCTACTGCTGTTGCTGTTTGAAGGGTGGCGATCCGAGTGGCAATCATTCACGGGGTGGGGTGACGACACGCTCTGGAAAAGCGATCAGCGAGGATCAACCCAAAAATCAAAACGATCAGGTGGCAGCAGTGGAGGTCGGTTTGGGCCTGAGCGAACCTTTCGGTGTTAAGAATAGCCCCGGCAAGAATGCCACACTCGGCGATATGAGACCACGTTCCTCCCAGGAACGCGACCCTTGTATTTTTTTCGACTGGAATAGCAATTACAAAGTTCTGGTGCCGCCTAATGATAATTTGCGCCGACCGATGTCTGGATTACCCTGCGGCCGCTTCTGGTAAAGAAATGCACCCAGGGAAAGTTAATCGTCCAGTCAGCGACTTGAATTGTATGGTGGGGCTCGCTGGACTTGTATGGACAAGACATGCACAGTGGTTGGTAGAGTGCGTCTGGCTGGCTGGCTGAGGCTGCTCCTGGCCGGATGGATGCTCCCTGGCTGGTGAACGATCCCTGGCTGGTCGATGGCTGCTCGGTCCTGGCTCTTGCTGCCTGGCTGGCTGGCAGCTTTGCTGGTTGCGGGATGCTGGTTGCTGCTGCTGGTGCTCGCTCTCCCCCGCTCCGTGCTCGCTGCTCGTTTGGACACTACCAACGTTCCAAGTGACACTTTAACCGTCAACAAAAAAAACTCGTGCGTATCTCCCGGGCAGACAGACAAGCAAGAACAGTGCAGGGACGAAGTGCTGACGCTGCGTTTCCCCGTTGAATCCCATCTCGCGCGTGCCGTTTTCTCCGATCCCGATTTCTCGATTTCCTCGAACTCTTTGTCTGCTGGTCTTCGTGTCGATTTTGTGCCCCGTTTCCCGCGTCGCGATCACCTGCTCTCGTGTCATCTTGCGATTTCCCCCTCGACTCTTGTGATCTCGACTTCTGGAATTCCCGAATCGCATTTCCCCCCTTCTCTCTCGCGACACCCTCCCTCCTCGACATACTTCCACCCCACAGGCCAAGATGAAGGACCTCTCCTCGGTCGAGTCGCTCGTTATCCCCGCCGACGTTACGGTCGCCGTCAAGGCCCGTAAGATCACCGTCACCGGTCCCCGCGGCACTCTTGTCAAGAACGTTGGCCACGTTGCCATGGACATCCAGGTCGTGAGTTTCGGCACGCGAGGCGGGACAAGGAAACTGGATGGCGAGCGGAGAATGCGCTGGCAGGGGAGAATTGCGGAGGGACTGCACGGGAGGAGGAAGAATTGGAGGGCAGCACTCGCAAGAGCATGCGCGCAGGCGAGATGGCGACAGAGTGCTCGAGATGATGGCGAGATTCGCTGGCCTGCTGGCCTCTGGTCGCTGGAGAAATCTGCGGTTCCGGAAATCCTTGTCCCGCCTCTGCAACGGCCCGAAAGCTATCATCCACTAACGCCAGATCAACTCGGCCAAGGAGAACAAGGTTCTCTTCACTGTCTGGCACGGTGGCCGCAAGCACGTTGCGTGCCTGCGTACCATCAAGTCGCTTGTTGAGAACATGATCACCGGTGTTACCAAGGGCTTCCTCTACAAGATGAAGCTCGTCTACGCCCATTTCCCCATCAACGCCATCCCGGCCGACAACGGCGAGTCGATCCAGATCCGTAACTTCCTCGGCGAGAAGTTTGTCCGCGAGTGCCCCATGCTTGAGGGCTGCAAGGTCTCGCTGTCCGACGTCAAGGACGAGCTCATCATCCAGGGCAACGACATTGAGAAGGTCTCTCAGTCCGCTGCCTCCATCACCGACAAGTGCCGTGTGAAGAACAAGGATATCCGCAAGTGAGTCCCGAAATGAGATTGTTTGCAGAGCTTCGAGTGCTGACAACCAGGTTCCTCGACGGTGTTTACATCTCGGAGCGCACCAACGTTGTCCAGGAGGAGTAGAGCAGGGCGCATGGGGCCTGGTAGTTTGGCACATGTACCATCATTCTCACAGCGCATGACACCGAGTGTTGACGGACGCGGATCTAAGGCGAGCGATGGGCAGCATGGTGGCCGGGAGGGGTGGTAGACGAGCGTTGGATAGGAAGCGCGTGGGAGTTGCCACCTGACAAGAGGAAGTGCTGATTTGGGGGGACTGATGTTTTGACTGATTGCATTCATGCGTGTTGTGCAGCATACCGAGGGACAAGACAGCTTATCGATGACGAAGAATATCGAGACCCGTCAAAGGGGCACCAGGGCAATGTGTGTGAAGTCGTCAACGACAGGCCGCACTATGCCTGATTGGCAGCTCGGGCAGAAGAATGATCCGCAGGAACCGTCTTATCAGCATGATCAGCCGGCAACACGCGCCGTACAGGACCAGTGGTATGGCCAGCCCGCAGCAAATCAGGATCAGAAGAATCCATAGATCTACGGATCGACTAGATCGACGATCGGCGGCAAGCCAGACAGCGGTTGTCATCGGGGATTAAGTACTTTGACCGGGGCCAAACAATAATGACAGAAAGGATAAGGACGCGACGTGGTCGAAACGGTGCATTTCGTTTTCGCAACACTTGCAACAGACGTTGAATATTAAATGCGGCGCGGGGCGACATGGCTGAGCACCATGCCACTCACTGCTGCAATATCTACCCTGTACTCTGTAGAGCTCTGTATCTCTTGGAACGCATAGCCCACGCGCCCACGGCAGGTGAACCACATGGCGCTCTCGGAGACGAGGTCGCGAGGCTTGTAACCGTGGATTGTCAGGATCTGGCCCTTCCCTGTTCGCGGTAGTGCCGCTAGCCTAGAAGAATACGCCCGTGCTTCAGTCGTCGTACAGTGGCACTAATATACTAGTGAGCTCGTGATCTGGTGACTGGCTGGGACCGGGCATACCGCTGTCTCCGGGTAACGCCGTGTCGCTCGGTGTGCACTCCAGGTGTGCACTCCAGCCTGAGGCAAACAAAACGTCTTAGAAGAAACACGGTGCCTGCAAATCACAACTCTGGGTACAGTTCTTACTGCATGTCGAGCAAATGGAGGGTTGTCACATACTGTGCATTGGTACGCGCCCTGTACGCGTCCCGTGCCGGTGCTTGCTGTGCGGACGAGACAGGGTCGGGCGAGGAGCAGGAGGCGTGTCGCAGTGAGTTTGTATGGCAAAATTCGAGTGTGGCAGAGTGGCGGTGCAGGTTGCACTGGCGGTGACTCCCACAAGGGCCTTACACACTTTGGTCACAGCCGTGGTCCGACGTCGGTGTGTTTGAGATATGCACACTCGGAAAAGGTGGGAACATCTGTGCATATCTGCGACAAAACACCAAAGGGTGATCAGCAGCGCCGCGGCTCTGAAGGATACATAGCGTACGTGCGGCCACAGCCCCGTTTGCCGACTGTGCCCATCGTGATGGAGGTACTGCAGTACTCTCCAGTACAGCTCTTGGTGCGCTCCTGATGCCGTGGGGAGCAGGTTAACTCGCGTCCTAACATGTCACAGTTCACAGTGGCAATGTCGCAATGTCCATCTGCTGGCACACCGGTACCAGGGACCCCGAGGTTCCTTCGTGGCTTCTCATCGTGATCCTTGACAGAACAAGTATAATAATAACCCATAGCATCAGCTTCTTCCCACGCCCAACCGCTCTCCATCCTTCCACAGCCTCTCACGCTCCCAAGCCCCCGCTTTCTATCGCGCTGGACGCTGCTTGCTCGACGCAGGCACTCACGACCCTCGACCCACGACCTAACGACACTCTGCGCTGGACCCGCAGTCTTTCATCTAGCTAGCCTAGCCTCTTATACCTGTCTCACAATGTTCACTCTCTCCCGCTCAAAGTCGCGCCATTCTCACGAGCACGACGAGCGGTACAAGGAAACCGCCGGCCTGATGCGGCACACACTCCTCCCCGCCGGATGGTCCCGTCCGCACTCGCCGCGAACCTCAATCAGCACAGTCTCCTCCGCCGAGGACAGCGACGTCGAGAGCGAGAGCGACTTTGGCGACTGGGGCTATGCGTCCTGGGACGAAGAGCATGTCTCCTCGTCATCGCGGGGCCGCCAAGGGCTTGCCTCAAAGCACGATACGTTCGGATACGCCCACACGCCCGACGAGGACGGAAACATCATCTTCCGTCCGCCAACAATCTTCCCTCCTTCGCCGCCTGCCTCGCCACCGCCGAAGAATAAGCGCGTGGCGCGCAAGCCGACTGCCCGCTTGCGTATCCGGCACGTCGACCAGGGACGCGGGAATGCCAACCTGAAGCGGCCGTCGCCTATCGACGGCCCTCGCTCTCAACCCTTTGACGCCGACGCCGACGACGAGGGATACCCCACCACGACCCGCCCACCCCTCGCTCCCAAGCCCCGCATGCACGACTACAACTCGTTCCAGTTCCCCGTGCCCCGCATCCCGGCCTCGTATATTGATGCCGGCACAGGAGGATACCGCGAGTGGGAGGACTCGTACGGCGACCAGCTGCCCTCACCGGCTGTGGAGGCCGCCACACTCTGCAGCCGCTACGGACACCAGCCCGACACGGATAACCGCCGCGGCACAATGATGGGCCTTCTCGGCCGCCGTCGCTGCCGCCGCTGCGAGCGAGCGGTCAAGGCCTAGGCGCCCAAGCTGACTTTTTCCTAACCATACTCACCTCCTGACCACCTAACCTACTCCCTAACCCATCACTACTCACTATGTTTACAGCCCGCGCTGTGCGCCGCACGCCTTCGCCCTGGCCCCTCCGGGTCGACCGCCTTCACGATCATTGTCACTCCATCCCCGCTTGTCTCCAACTCTGTGTAGCAAATGTAGACGTTTAAATGAAGCTCATACGTTCAAGCGGAAAAGCAACACAGCAGCAATCAGACTTGCAACGCGTGGATACACCAACACCTCCAGCTCCCTGGCGAGCAACCTTCCCATGAGGGGGACATTTACAGTAGACACCAAAAGTCTTTACGCGGTTGTCCTGCTGGCGCCCCTTGAAACTCTTGTTCGTGCAAACTGCACAGCGTGTTGTCATTTGGAGCTTGTCCCCCTCAGGAGAGGAGCCTCTGAGCAACTGCAACCAAGTGGTATATGGACGTGGGAAAGCATTCTCACTGCGGAACGATCTCCGTCGCGTGAAGACTTTTGGTGGCCACTGTACCCTCATGATCCTGTTCGGCGGTATATTTGGGAGGCAGTCGTCGAGCGCTATCCCATCATCTCTCGATTGTTCGTGGTCTCCTCAACCCCATCTTACCCCGGCCTGCTCGCTGTCCATTCCCGTTCCTATTCTGCGATGCTGCGACGACGCTCATAGTGATTGCAAGGTGTTGATGCAGGCATTGTGTGGACGATGCGAGCGCCATCAGACGGTGACGAGCAACAGGATCGATATCCGGATATCCTTCCAGCTACTCGGAGCGCGTTCTGGCGTGTTCGCTGCAGGGAAAAAGAGTTTGAAGATGTCATATTATGTAACTCGACTCCGCCTCGGAGTCTCCAATGATGAAAAAGTTGGCAGGGGATAAAAGTGCGAGCTCGATGCCTCTCTCGACGACGGACCCCCCTTTCTGCATTCTTCGCATTCTTTGCATCTCCTTTCACTCTCCTACTCTCTTTTCTCCCCACAACACCTCCCCACCGACCACCACAGAACAGTGAGTCCTAGCTCCAATCCCACCACTCCGCTTGTCATGATGGTCATGTAATTTGCGTTTGAGGGGCCGTTTACTCGACGGTTTCCCGTGAAACCAAAACCTGCCTATACGTCTGAACGCAAGCGATGGAGACATAATCTTCAGGTTTGGGCCTCATCTCGAGGCTCATCCTCTCTTATCCTTCAAGCGGAACTAACACCCCGCAGTGTCCGAGTCTGAGCTCTTCCCGAAGCTCGGGGACGTGGCGAACGAGACCTCGCAGGCCGAGGACGACGCGATCCCCATGCGCGAGGTCGAGTCGCTCTGCATGCGCTGCCACGAGAACGGCATCACCCGCCTTCTCCTCACTACCATCCCGTACTTCAAGGAGATTGTTGTTTCCTCCTTTTCGTGCGACCACTGCGGATACCGCGACACGGAGATCCAGAGCGCTGGCGAGATCCAACGTGAGTGAACTGCGGGCGGAGAGCAAGCACCGGCCTCGTTGAGACCGTCAGCCTGAGCTCCAACCAAACAACATCTATCTTGCCCCCCCACTGACGCCCAGCCAAGGGATGCATCTACACCGTCCACATGCGCTCGCGCGAGGACCTCGACCGCCAGCTCGTCAAGTCGAACTGGGCCACCGTCACCATCCCCGAGTTTCAGCTCACGATCCCGCCTGGCCGTGGCCAGCTGACCACCGTTGAGGGCATTATCCGCGACACCGTCCGCGACCTGTCGATTGAGCAGCCCGTCCGCCGTGTGATGGACCCCGAGACGGCGGCAAAGATTGACTCCCTCCTCAAGCCCCTCCGCGACATTCTCGACATGGAGGAGGGTGACGAGGACGCTGCTGTCGGCCGCGAGGGCGACGAGTCGGTCATGCACGAGTCGGTCAAGCAGGGCGACCACGCGTTCGTTCCCTTCACTGTCCAGCTCGACGACCCGTCCGGCAACTCGTTCCTCGCTTTCAAGGGCAACCCCTCGGACCCGCAGTGGAACCTCCGCGCGTACACCCGCACACACGAACAGAACGTCAAGCTCGGCCTTGTCGCCGAGACCGAGGGCGACGACAAGGACAAGGCCAGCAAGGTCCACTCTGCGCAGGAGGCGCTTGAGCAGCACGAGCGCTCCCGCATCGCCAAGCCTGAGGACGGCTCAATCGTGCCCGAGGAGGTCTTCACCTTCCCCACCACCTGCAACTCGTGCGGCCACGAGCAGGAGACGCTCATGAAGCCTCTCAACATCCCGTATTTTAAGGACGTCATTATCATGTCCACCAACTGCTACTCTTGCGGCTACCGCGACGTTGAGATCAAGTCTGGCTCGAAGATCTCGGACCTGGGCAAGCGCATCACCCTCAAGGTCGAGGCTGGCGACGAGGACGCCCTTTCGCGCGACCTTCTCAAGTCGGACACCTGTGGCCTTGAGATTCCCGAGATTGACCTCCACCTCCAGCCTGGCACTCTCGGTGGCCGCTTCACCACCGTCGAGGGTATCTTGAACGAGATTTACGACGAGCTCTCGACCAAGGTCTTCCGCACGGGCGACTCCGCCACTGCCGGTATCGGCCAGGCAGGCCGTGAGGACAAGGACGACAAGGGCTTTGCCACTTTCCTCCAGGGCCTCAAGGACATTATGGCCGTCAAGATGGACTTTACCCTCATCCTCGACGACCCGGTGGCCAACTCGTACCTCCAGAACATTAACGCTCCCGACCCCGACCCGGACATGACAATTGTCGAGTACGAGCGCACCGAGGAGCAGAACGACGAGCTTGGCATCTCGGACATGGTCCTTGAGGGCTACGAGAAGCCGGAGACTGTGACCGAGGTGGTCGAGGAGGTCGCCTAAGGACGTGCAGCAAAAATTAGATATCACAAAACGCATTCAGACAAGTGGAGGACAACGGCGGCCACACGCTTGCTCATCCCCAGCCCGCGAGGGTTTATAATGTAGTAGACATAAGTACTTAGTACTCTAGACGATGGACGTGTTGTATCATTGTGCCGCAATTCATGATGGAGCCGCGAGCGACATTGTGCCAAGCACGAGGTTTCATGTATTGATGACCGTCTGTTCATAAGCAACTGAAAGTGCGACTCCCGTTACATCTCACTGGAGCCCATGGAATAGGACAAACATCCCGCACGCCGTAAGCGAGAAACGCCCGTGCATCTGTGGATGCGATTGGGTGAATCTGCAGGGCGCGACTGCTTTCTTTTTGGCATTTGGTGTATTTTCGACTTTCTACCAAATTACTGTTATTTCTGTCCCTACTTTCTTCTCCCTCTCTCCCTCTCCCCCATCATCCGATTTCTTGGCTGAGCGGCATTCCAAGCTAAGCCTCCACTCCCATCGGGCGAGACTGCAGCCCTCGTTGGACCAGTGGGTGGTCAGTGTCGAATACCAGATCTGGCCGTGGACAGGGTACAAACGCCAGCGTTACGGATGACGGCTAGTGGGGACACCACAGGACGTGCAGAATTGCCGAAGAGGCTGCAGCCATAGGCTCATAGGCTCATAGGACCCGGAACATTCCCGATGGGCAACTCGCATGCGAGCTGGGCGTTCGGGCACTCTGCGCTCAACTCAATGGATGTGTCGCGGATACTCGTGCTAGCGGGTGGGTGGCTGGTCAACCGCTGCGTCCGGTAACTGGGCGCCAGCGGATCTGGTCCACGGTCAACGGCCTTCATTGCGTGGCGTAATTCAGCCTCGTTTCTGCGTCCTGTGGAATGCCGGGGGAGGAGAGATCTGGAAACTGGACTTGAACGGTAGCATGCATCCCCCATGAGACAGTCGGTAGTCGGTCTGACGCTACGCCGACCAATATATAGCATCATCCACATTCCGCTTCTTCTCCTTCTCCATCCATTCACTCCGGTTGATCCGCGAGTAAGCCATGTTCCTCCTCGTCGTGCTGTGTACGTTTTTCGCCTCTGGTGTATTCTAACATTCAGGCGCGCTTCCCCTCATTTCCGCCCGTAGTGGGCGGTACGCCGCCGCACACGACCTCGCCGCCCTCCTTGCACCTGCCCTCGCGACGCCGCTGTACGGCTCGTCGGGTGGGTGTCCGTGCGCGGGTCCCGTGGCGGCGTTTGCGGACTGTCGCGCGTGCGAGCGGCAAGCGGGGGACTGTGGGCCGTGCTTTTCCATCTGCCGGAATGTGAGTAGCTTTGCGTACTTGTAGCTCTGTAAGCTGACAGACAGGCATCGGCGTGGAACGGCCTGGTGGCGTGCCACTCGTGTTTCTGGGGCGAGGGCGGGCTCGAAGACGTGGCCGACTTTTGCCTCGAGCGCGTCGCGGTGCGCAAGCACCTCAAGGCGGTGCGTGGCGAAGCCCAGTACCTCGCGGCGCAGCATGTGCTTGCGCACGAGCAGGAGATGCCAGAGATCAAGGCCAGGAGCCACAGTGTAAGTCCAACCCACAATCATAATGTTCAGAGCTCACGCTCATGACAGATCCGCGGCAACGTCGCGCCCGCTGCGTGGGCTGCCCTCCTCCTTGCTGCCGTTCTCCTCTAACGCGTCACCACTCCCCCGATTATTATAGCTGCGGCTGGTCCGCTTAATTCTTTGTCTACATAGGATGCATGTTATTCATTGCCATGAGTGATGGACCGAGGGGGAGTTTATGTGGGTCTCATTCGGTGCCACGATGTTGCTGAGGGGCAGTGATCTCATTCCAATGCTCTCCGTCCGATACTTGATGCGGCATGGCCGGCGTAGTCACTCGTCATCGAGCACCGGCGTCGCCCCGCCCCAACCGAGACGCTATACAAACTGCAAAAGCGCATGCATGATTGCATCCAATGTGCAAGCATGCACATCTCTTTCCAAAAAGAGTAAAGAGTTCATTCCACGTCAAGTATTCAAGTATTAAAAAAGCGGTAAAAAAATCGGTTATCATGATCACCAACGTATCCAATCTAGAGCAGATACGCAGCCAGCGCGGCGGCGGCGCCGCCGACCGCGAGGCCGGCACTGCGGTTCGCGAGGCCAAGCGCTGAGGCCCCGCTGCTCGCGTCCTGCTCGGTAATACTCGTGTTCACCGCCGCTGCAAAGCTGCTCCCGCACGTCATTGTCGCCGTGGTGTTGAGGTCGGGATACACGCGCTTGGCAGTCGCCACGATCCTGCCGTGAGTAAGAAAACTAAAACAGCCGTACGCACTTTGCAAAACACGGTGTGCACAGCGCACCGCTCGCCATGGCGCTGTTCAGCGGCTGAATGGCAGACGACTCGCCCGCAAACAGGTCCTGCAGCCAGAGGAGCGTCACGGCCGTGCCTGTCGAGTTCTGGATCGCATTCGCCGTCTCGACCATGCACCAGTTCCTTTGTCGTCAGCCAAGAGCAAACCTTTTCTTTCACCCACCCCTGCGCGTCCTGCGAGCACAGGGCGTCGCGGTACGGATAGTAGTGGATCATGGTGTTTCTGATAAACGACACGAGACTCGCCGGGTCGCGGGTCTCGACGCCGCAGTCGCGCGTGATTGCCGTTTTCGCGCCGTCAATCGCCCACTGGTCGCACTTTTTCAGCGGACACATGCCGTCCAGCCACCCCTCGAGCGGGAGGACAATGCTGCCCCCGTTGCCGACCACGGGGATGAGGTCTGGAGTGGCGAGACACTCGCGCAGACCATTGTTGCCTGTTAGTTGGCCGCCGAGGCTGGCCGTGCAGCCCCTGAGAGGTCAGTGAGCTCTGGGGCTGGGGCTTACGCTGAGGTTCCGGGGAGAAGGGCGTCCATGTTGGTTCGGTGGGTATGGATATGGGTATGTGGGCGGGAATCAGGCTCGCTGGTGGTTTATGTATCGCCTGGCGATAGTAGTGCCCATGGTGGCGCCTTTGGTGGCGAGCAGCTTGCAGGCGGTTGACGTCGAGACAAATGGCGACGACGACAGTCATGACGCACAGCGTATGACGCCGGACAGTGGACGCGAGTGCCAGGGAAGTGTGATGCAACGTTGTCAGCAGTCAGTCGTAGAGGTTAACCAGTGTCATTGTCAGCAAGCTGTTAGCACATGCATCACCATCGCATGTCCTGGCCTTCCTCAGGCCGCAAACCCACTATTACCCGTGCCGCTACCATCTGCAGACTGTCCATAACAAATACAAACACTACACCTTGTACACGGTATCATTCGCCGCCATGATCTCGTTGCGCTTGTCCATTGCGCCCACGGCCTGGCGACCCTCGTTGGCCAAGAATGCCTCGGCAGCAGAAAGGCCCTCGTTGACTTTCAGGAGGAGGTCGGTCAACGCCATATAGTCGTCGCCAGTATCGAGGAACACTGCCGACAGGCGCTCGCGGAAGATGTCCAGGCGCGCCGGGGTGATCTCCCCTGTGGGCCCGAGGTTCGGCTCCGCTGCTGCCGCTGCCTCCTCCGCCTCCATCTCCGCCAACGCTTCTGCGGCATCCGCGTCCTCATCCACGTCCATCCCGTCGTCTTCCGGCGTCCGTCGCTCGACCTGGCGCGCCTTCTCGCGTGCCCGTGTGCGCTGGCTCTCCGACGGGCCAGTCACCTCCTCCTCGCTCTCGTTGTCCGAGTCGGTCTCGTCGTCGCTCTCAGCCACACCCGCATTGTTAAGCTTGCGGCGCTTGCGGCGCTCGGGCTTCATCACCTCCTTGAAGAGCGCAAAGCGCAGCAGCTCCTCGGCGGCGAGCGCGTCCCGTTCCGTCACCTTCTCGCTCAAGCGCGCCTTGGCGTGGGCGGTCGCGAGACGGATGAGCGTTTCGAGGGTACGTGCCGTGAGCGGCGATGTGCGGCGCTGGTTCTGCGCCAGGTCGTCGTTACGCAGTCCCGCGTACACGCTCACAATAAAGTCGGCGGCACCCTTGGTGAGGACCGGGTGGATGCGGTTCTTGGCGTATTGGACGTACTTCTTGACGAATGCGATAGAGAGCACCTCCTTGCGCTTGTTCCGACCGCGACCAGAGGAAGTAGTGATGCCACCGTGGAGGAGCGGGTTGAACTTCTCGAACACTGGTGTCTCCGTCGCCCGCGATTCCTCCACCTCACCGCCAACATCAAGGTGCTGGTCAATGTTCTCCACTGCTGGCGCACCCTCCTCGACGCCCGGCTGGAGATAGCGGTGCATACGCAGCACGTGCTCCGAGATGAGACGGTCGCGCGCCTCGTCCGAGTCGTCGGTGACGACGAATAGCAAGTCGAAACGCGAGAGGAGCGAGTCGGGAAGAGCAATGTTGCGATGCGGGTCCTTGTGCACGTCGTACTGGCCGTAGATGGGGTTGGCGGCAGCGACGACTGAGCAGCGCGCGTTGAGCGTCGTGTGAATACCAGCCTTGGCGATAGTCACCGTCTGCTGTTCCATCACTTCGTGGATCGCGACACGGTCGACATCCGACATCTTGTCAAACTCGTCGATACACACTACGCCGCGGTCCGCGAGCACCATGGCACCCGCCTCGAGACGCCGCTCACCCGTGTCCTTGTCCGTTGTGACCGCCGCAGTGAGACCGACACCGGACGAACCGCGACCAGTGGTGGCAATTGCCAGCGGCGCCGTGTTGAGCACAAAACGAAGCATCTGCGACTTTGCCGTTGAGGGGTCACCGACCATGAGTATGTTGATATCACCACGAATGTGACCACCGTTCTTCAGGTTCTTCTCCTCGCCACCGAGCAGCAGCAGCAGAACCGCCTTCTTAATGTGCTCGTAGCCGAAGATCGAGGGGGCGAGTGACTGCGAGAGGAGATCATATATGTTCTTCTGCTTTGACATCTTGTTGATGTTGCGGATGTCAATGTCCGTAAGGGGGGCCTGGGCAATACCGCCGCCCTGCTTGGACGACAGCAGAATAACATTGTTTGCAATGAGCTGGGTGCTGATGGGTCAGAGACGAAAGGAACAGTTCACCCACTGGAAACCACGCGAGCCCTGACCACCACCCAAGCTCTTGTACACGCCGACAAGCTGAATACGGTCTCCGGGCTTGCACACGTCAACGAGGTCGTCGCCGAGCACGACCTCCACGCCGCGGGGGAGCTGACCAGGCGGTGCGCGTTCCGGCATCTCCTGAATGTTGATAGCCTGGTGGTCACGGAAGGTCGAGAGGCCAAACTCCATCAGTAGTGGGTGTCCCTCGCCATCGTCCTGCGGGATAACCGTCGTCGTACCAGTCTGGGCGGCGGAGGGAGCGATCATTGAGCCGTCGTGGTAGTTGCGCGAGTGGAACTTGTTTGTCAATGGGCAGTAGTGAATAGACTTGAGCATCTTGGGTCGTACGAGAGAGCCTAATGTCAGCAGGTTTCAACTGGTCGTCGACCTACATCGTGTTACGATGCCCTCGAGGGATACCATCTTTCCAATCTGATTACTGCGCAGTGTTCGGGGATTGCAGTGGTGAGAGCCGAATGCGCCACGCAGCCCACAGTAGTACGCCTTTTCATGAATGTCGTGCTTGAGCGGGTCGTGGAGCGCCTGCACGAGCTGGAGAAGGGCAGCGTCGAGTGCGGGCAAAAACTCCATCGGCTTGTCGAGCAGCCCTTTAGCGTATTCTGCATTGTACCCGCGCAGATCGTCGAGGTTGACAATAAGCCGCACCTGCTCCATGTCCAGCATGCGCCGGATCGACTCGCGGTAGTTGTAGTCTGCCTGTGTCTGTACGCGGGCGTGAGTGGCGCGCGGCGGGGACAAGACAAAAATCTAGAAGACGAGCAACTCACCTCGTCGTCGAGAAACTCGACAAACTGACGGGCGCGATCGCGCTGCAGGTCGTCGACGGCCATCGGCGCCGGGTCCTGCGTTGTAGTCTCTGCCATGGTGGAGAGTGAGGGTATGGGTGCTGTTGATGGTGGAGAGGAGGGAGTGGGAAACGACGAGCAAGAAGAGGCAGGCAAGCCAATGTCGCGTCCAGGGACACTGCGACGCGCGCTTGCAATCAGACGCGTCGCGTTTTAATTACATAATGAAAGCTAAATGACGTGTCTATCTTTGATAGCTCTGACTCCGTGCCTCTGAATGATGAAATGACAGTGTGGAGCCCCGATTCTTTGTGGGTGTTTCTGGATGATTCCTCGCGCCGCTGGCCGGATTCTGTCATCGTTCGTCGACGGGATTCTCGAGCTCACCATCCCGAGAGCATCCTGTCACCCTTACTTCAACTTCTCGACATCTTCTCATTCTCCTTTTCCCATTGCCATCATCTCCTTTTGATCTTTCTGAAGCTATCATAGACAATAAAAATGGTACGGCCTCCCCGCTTGTCGTCCACTAACCCCAGGCTGACCAGCTCAAAGCCGAGGCGAACAAGGCGTTTGCCGCCAAGGACTACGAGAACGCTATCAAGTTGTATTCAGACGCGATTGAGCTCGACCCCACAAACCACGTTCTCTACTCGAACCGCTCCGCCGCCAAGGCCGGAAAGCGCGACTACCAGGGTGCCCTCGAGGATGCCGACAAGGTGCGTCTGGTGAACCACACCATTTAGACAGCCCTGCCACAACCCCTGATCGTCCTTTTGCTGACCACAGACCATCGAGCTCGACCCCAAGTTCGCCAAGGGCTTTGCGCGCAAGGGTGCGGCCCTCCACGGTCTGCGCCAGTACCCCGAGGCGGTGATGGCGTACGAGGAGGGCTTGCAGGCCGACGAGAACAACGACATGCTCAAGCGCGGTCTCGCCGAGGTGCGCCGCGCGATGGACGCCGAGATGGGCCCGGGGGGTATGGGCGGCATGGACATGGGTCTCGGGCAGATGTTCTCGGACCCCAACCTTGTTACCAAGCTCAACAACAACCCCAAGACCGCCGAGTTTATGAAGGACCCTTCGTTCGCCGCCAAGGTCGCCCAGCTTCAGGCCAGCGGCGGCAAGGCGGACATGGCACAGCTCTTCGGCGACAAGCGCATGCTCACCGTTCTTGGTGTGCTGATGGGTGTTGACATTGTGAGTTGGAGCAAAGCTACCGACCTAACTCTCAGGATGCGATGGAGCGCCCCGAGGGCTCGAATGAGATGCCGCCTGGTGTGTCAGCCCAGCAGCCGACGTTTACCCCCGGCTCGCCGCCGAAGTCGCCTCCTCCCAAGAAGGAGGCACCCAAGGAGGAGCCCAAGGAGGAGCCGATGGAGGCTGACGACGACGAGGCCAAGGCGAAGAAGGCCGCCGACGAGCTCAAGGTTCAGGGCAACGCGGCTTACAAGGCGCGCAAGTTTGACGAGGCCATCGAGCTCTACGAGAAGGCCTGGGAGACATACCCCAAGGACGTCGCGTACCTGACCAACCTTTCTGGTGAGTTTAAAGGCTGTGCCGCGTAGCACTGACAGCAGCCGTCTACTTCGAGAAGGGCGAGTACCCGAAGTGCATCGAGGTTGCCGAGAAGGCCGTCGAGGAGGCGCGCGAGCTTCGTGCCGACTACAAGGTGGTTGCCAAGGCGTATGGCCGTATCGGCACTGCGTACAGCAAACAGGGCGACCTCGACAACGCGATCCTCTACTTTGGCAAGTCGCTCACTGAGCACCGCACGCCGGACGTTCTCACCAAGCTGCGCGAGGCGGAGAAGACCAAGGCGGAGGCCGCGCGCCAGGCGTACATCGACCCTGAGAAGGCAGAGGCCGCTCGCGACGAGGGCAACACCGCGTTCAAGGGTGGCGACTTTGCCTCAGCAGTCAAGCACTACACTGAGGCGATCAAGCGCTCGCCGACCGACCCGCGCGGTTACACTAACCGCTCCGCCGCGTACACCAAGCTGATGGCTCTTCCCGAGGCGCTCAAGGACGCCGAGGAGGCCATCAAGCAGGACCCGACGTTCATCAAGGCCTACATCCGCAAGGCGCTCGTGCAGCAGGGCATGAAGGAGCTGACCGCCGCGCTCACGACTCTTGAGAAGGCGAGCGAAAAGGACACCGAGGGCAAGCACCAGCGCGAGATTCAGCAGACGATGAGCAAGATCATGATGGAACTTCAGGCGCAGCGTTCAACTGAGACGGACGAGCAGACGTACGAGCGCGCCATGCGCGACCCAGAGGTGCAGGAGATTATGAGCGACCCGATCATGCGCCAGATCCTCTCGGACGCGCAGCAGAACCCCAGGGCTCTTCAGGAGCACATGAAGAACCCGATGATCAGCCAAAAGAGTGAGTAGAAGGAGTGTAGGGGATTGAGGCTTGATTACTGACCTCTTCGCAGTCCAAAAGCTTGTCAACGCGGGCATTATCCGTACGAGGTAAATTGCGTCTTGTGCGCTGCCGCGCGTCAAGAGCTCAAGAGTCAGTAGTAGTGCATTTGCAGTAGTGTGTAATGTCATTGTCATTGTCATCGTGGGTGTGTCCAGGCGCGTTGATAAATTGATTATGTAATCTTAGGTGAAACCAGGAGGGAAGGCCGAGTCAACCATCGTCATCATTGTTTGGGTTGTGTTGCCACTGACCACCCTCTTTGACTTGCACCAAAACAAGTTGCTGCTTTTTATGGGCCGTCATCATCTCTCCAATTCTCATCACTATCACTTTCTCTCTCACCATCACCATTGCACCCCCATCCTCAATGCATTCCGGCGCTCCTCTATCATCACGCCGAGAGGCCTTTCCTCGCATAGAATACGACATTGGGAGCAACTCGCACCACGCCCCGCCGTTCCCGAACCACCTCCTGCGCCTCGAATGGGTCGCCCGCGCGGCATCCTACGCGTGGCATCGGCACGGCGGGCCTTTGGACGTTGTGGGATTTCACCTTGCTGTAGCTGATAAAGCTCTCGAGCTGTGAGTTTTGCACAAAGGATGGCACGAGGATGGAGGTATGCAGTCAAGAGCTGGAAACTGACCACAGGAATCTTCGGCGCCGTGGGCCATTTGGTTTCAAGCCCATCGAGCTGTGGAAACACGACGGCGAGGCCATGATTGACACCGCATACGGACTCGCCATCGAAAGTCTGGCTGAAGACAATCCTCTTCGACGCCAACCGCTTGAGGCTGGCGCACGAGCCCTCGCACGGGCAACTTTGGACTGGTGCTATTGCCGGTTGTGGGATGCACGTACCGACCTTCCAGATGCGGAGAAACACCCGTTCGACCCCGCAACGCTGGCACGATACGAGACGCCGCACCAACACTTCTGTGCATGCAAACCCAAGCCGGAACCCATCTCGAGAGCCAAAGCATCGCAGATCAAGCGGGAGCGTAAGCTTGCCCACGCGGCGGACGCCGAGCGCCGCTTGCAAAAGAGTGGTGGCAGGAAGAAGCAAGAGGCAGTGGATCTGCCCTCCAACCTCCGCCATATGACATTGGCATGACTTTGGCGATGCCACCTTTACACCGACCGCCACCAACGACTGCTGACTGAGTCTATCTCTCAACGCCATGTCAGCGTGCACTTCACTTTCAACATCGATTCTCAGATTCCCCGGGAATCCCACATGTCCAACTACTGTATCATTCAGCAATGCCCCCTTTCTGTCGACAGAAACACCCCGCTTGTCCTCGGACAGAGAGATCCCTTACATTGTATCGTCTTTAGTCTTTTGTATCCTTCGAGCCCATAAGCACTTTTACACATGTAACTGTAATCACATTCCTATGTATCATGTTGCCCAAGCAGTAATTACTGCGCGTTATAGTTGTCTTCTCACGGATTACGCAGGTCTGGGTGGAGTACAACTATGCCCACGAGTCGCATTCCGTCGGCGCGCGGCGCGTCGGCGAGACGCGTGTGCCCTATCGTGAGTGGCCGAGCGTGCGGCGATGCGGCGGTGCGCTAAGCCATATGCCCATATGTACTGTAGGCTGCGGCGATCTTATCTGTGGCACAGTACTCGGAAGCGACGCGCCGCGGCCGGCGGGCGGCGGCCCGGCGTCTCGGGGAATGACGACGTCATCCTCGGCCAGTCGGTGCAATTTGACGCTGTCGGCCAGGCGCACCAGCGGGGCGCGCGGGCAGAAGGCCGATTGAGCTGCGCAGAAATTACGACCGAGAGTGGATCTAGATCGAGAGAGTGATTAGCTGATATGATAATGTGATAGAATCAGCATTGTTGTGGTTCCCCATTCGTGCTTCGATCTTCAATTTTGCATTTCTCTCATTCTCATTCATCTCGACGCGTACAAGAGAACCCCCACGACAACAACAATTCACTCTCTTTCTCTCCTTCTCATCACTCACGATGGAGAAACTCCCCCCACCGCCGTCCCGTACGCCAGACTCGATCCGCTCCCGCTCCGCGACGCCAGAGCAGACGCCCGGCCAAAAGCGCAAGGCATGGTGGGCGACAAAGGGCAAAGTGTGGGGCGACAAGGCGCAGGGCTGGAGCGACACGGTCGGCGCGCACGTCAACGGCTTTGCGGAGCGCAGACTGGGAACCGAGGCGTTCTATCCCGTCACGGGGGACCTGCCAAAGGAGATGGATAAGGCGGCGAGGATCCTCAGGACATTTACTGGTGAGTCTGGGGAGGGGAGGGGATGCCAGCGAGCGGGGAGTGTGCGATAGTGGAGTGTGTGGCTGTGCGGGCGCGATGTCGGCGTCGACACCGACTGCCGGACCCGAGCGCACCGAGCGTGAGGCGACGCACGTGTGGCGAAGCACCGCCCACCGCAAACTCCACTCTGTACTGCGTCACTGGAATGTAGTCCCCACTGACACGCAGAGGAGGGCATCGTCACGACGGAGAAGGGGTCCAAGGGTAAGAAGCGTGTGCTGCGCAAGATCCCGCCAAAGGTCATCAAGCAGGCCAAAGGTCTTGCCATCTTCACAGCGATGCGCAGCGGCATTGCGCCGCTCGGCGGCGCGGGCGGCGCGGGCGTTGTCGTCGCCAAGCTCCCTGACGGATGTGAGTACCCCTGTCCCTTCCTTTCTGACTCCAGCATGGTCCGCCCCGTCGTCGATCACGCCGAACAACCTCTCAACAGGCTTCCTCCTCGGCGTGGACATCTACGACTGTATCCTCGTGATCAACACCCAAAAGGCGCTCGATTCATTCGGCACACACAAGTTCACGCTGGGCACAGAGCTTGCCGTCGTTGCTGGGCCGTGGGGTGCTGGCGCGGCTGTCGAGGCGGGCGTGACGGACCGCTCGCCCGTCTTCTCGTACGTCAAGTCGCGCGGGCTATATGCTGGCGTCGAGATTGTTGGGCAGGTTTTCGTCGAGCGCTTCGACGAGAACGGGATGATGTACCACTGGCCGGGGATCAAGGCAAGAGATATTGTGAGTCGAGCGGAGCAGCTGAACATACCCTCGGAGTAGGGAACTGGAACAATGCTGACTCCAGCTCACGGGAAAAGTTCCGGTACCAGTCGAGGCGGGCCGTCTACAAGCTGCACTGAAGGACGCGGAATCCGGCCGCGCACAGTCACGCACGCTCGGTGGCGCACTCGAGGCCGAAGTGAACAAGGACGGCATCCCGCTCGCCGAGATGCCGGTGGACGACCTCACGCTCGACGAGGGCGAGGTGCTCAAGCTGCCGCCAACGCCGGAGATGACGGACGGGCACGAGTGCGAGAGCGACCCCGAGACGGAGGAGATTATTCGCCGCTCGGGGAGGAATCCGCCCGCACTGCCCCCTCGTAGGCGGCCGGGAACCGCCCCGCCGAACATGGACCCGGGATCGGAGCCAGACAATGCCGCGGCATCCACCTCTGCCGCGCCGCTCGTGCAGGGTGTGCCCCCGCCGCTTCCGCATCGTCCGGGCGAGATGCCGCCATCATACGATGTATCGGAAGCGGCTGTCGACGAACAGTACGACGCGCCCGAGGGTCCCCCGCCACACGTTGCTACCGCTCTCGCCGCCGCAGCTGCCAGCGGGCCACCACCGCTTCCTGCTCGCGCGCCAGGCCACACCATGAAGAGGGATTCCAGTCCGAGGTCTCCCCACTCCCCACTGTCGCCGACGCTTGTCACCCCTTCCTCTCCTACAGTATCTACGCACGCCCCGCCGCGCCCCACGACGCCCGAGCTGGTCGCGCTCGGCGCGCCGGCCGAGATGGATGCGAGTGAGCGGCGGGAGTGGGAGCAGGCGTTTGCGGAGCGCATGGGGGGTCTGAGCGTCAAGGAGAAGCCACGGGAGGAGGGCGAGCCTGAGTCGCTGTTGTAGTTTTAGTCAGTGGATTCTATAGATGAGATTGATGTACAGTCATGCATGTCATGAACAGAGCACATTACGCAGGAACCTCCCAGTCGTACGCGAGCACATCTAATCGTCAGCCCCACCCAAACAATACAACTCACCCTCGACGAACGGCGAAATCTTCTCCTTGACGACACGCACATGCGCCTCGCTCGCAGCATACGTGTCGAGCGCCTCGCGCGACTTGAAGACAGAGTACATGCCATAGTCGAAGCCCTTGGCACGCGCCTCGATGAGCGGCGGGCCAATGTGCATCTCCTCTGGGCCCGCCAGCGCCTTGAGCTCCGCAATGCCCTTTTTGACGCTCTCGGCGTCCGAGGCAGCGCTCTGCGGCTTGAGCTTCCAGATGACAATGTGGATGATCTCTGCCCGTCAGTGGAAATCCTTGCGAGTTTGGAAACTCACTGCCCATGTTTGGTGAGGGGGTGTGTGAATCCAAGAAATCGATGATGGCACCGAACGCTCTTCCGCTCATGATGACCGCCGTACAGTACCACTGTGCGCCTGCCAATCACGTCATACCGACCGACCACTCCACAACCCACAAGAGCCACAACCCACAATCCAATCCACAACCCAACCTCCACACCGACCAAAGTCTCCGTCCGTACAACACGCCCGCTCTCCGTTCATGGGCCGCACAGCGCACGACGCGCCCCCGCCGGCCCAGTGGCCCGAGGACGTGTGCTACCTCGCCCGTCCGCGGCTCGAAAAGACGTTCCCAGCCGACCTCGTGCCGTTGTTGCTCGGTACGCCGCTGCCACTGTAGCCTCCACTCACTTGCTAGACGGCTCACCGCGGTTCGCGCCGCATCCGTCCCCGCACCCCGCTTCTGTCGGCATCAAGCGCGTATCTGACCCGGCCCACCCCGCGAACGGGCAGCGTTGCCTCGTCGCCAAACGCGGTATCAAGGCCGGCGAGCTCGTCCTCCCGTATCTCGGCGAGATCCACGCAACCTTCTCCCGTGCCGAAGACGAGTCTCCTGCCCGTGAGCGTGAGCCCCCGCCGCAGCCGTCGCACGAAGAGAGCGACTACGACCTCTCGCTCCTCCGCCTTTCTGCTTCCGATCCGCGCAACCCGTACCCCGGCTACCATGTCAGTATTGGGGTAGACGCGGCCGGGATGGGGAACGCCGCGCGCTTTGTGAACGACTATCGCGGGGTCGGGGTTGCCCCGAATGCAGAGTTCCGTCTCGGTCGTGGGCCTGGAGGCGAGCTCAGGATGGAGGTCTGGAGCGGACGCAAGGGAATCAGTAAAGGCGAGGAGGTGCTCGTTAGCTATGGCAAGGGCTGGTGGGGCGCGCGGAGGTAGCATCTTACATTGCATAACATTACATTCTCAGTCGGCATCTACATTCTATGCACAGTCTATTCTCGCCAGGACCACGCCCACGCGCCCTCCTCTGGCGCGAGCGGCGCGGCAAACTCTGCGCGCTCGGCCCGCCGCCGAACAATGTGCGCGGTGGTATCCCCCATCGTGAGAGTGAATCGCCTTTCCTCGCTATCCTCCTCTTCTTCGTCTTCGGTGACGACGCCGACACAGCCGAGGAGCCACTGCAACCCGTCGGCGAGGGGCACGCGACGGCCGCGCGCCGAGTCGGGCACGGCGGTCGTGGGGAGAATGGGCAGGGCGGCGGGGGCGCTCGGCTCGAGAATGAGGAGCGCGGCACCGAGGTGGGATGCTGCTGCGCGCGCGGCGGCAATAAGCGAGAGATATGCTGCCGCGGGGGTTCTGCTGTCAGAGACTATGAGGAAGGGACACCTTACTCGGCAAACGGATCATCGGGGTGGTTCTCGTCGCGCGCGTCGAAGAGCGCGAGAATGTCGTACAGCACAATAAGAGACGGGGAGGGAAGAGTGTATACTGCTGTTGTGGCGGACGCGGAAGTGGTAGTGGACGTCGGAGGGGGAGTGGGTGAGGAGGAGGTAAGGAGGGAGAGGAGCAGGCGCACATGCCCCGGAGAAGGACAGTAACGCATATCGACGCGCTCGAGGCGTGCAGCGCGGAGGTGCGGCTCGTCCTCGTCTTCCAACGCAGCATGGAACGCGGCGCGGGGACCAGTGACTATCAGCGCGCGCCGGGGTGTCGCGGCGCGGGGCGAAGTGGTGTGGAAGGCGGGAAGCGAGCCCACGGAGACGACCCACGCTGCTACATTCAGCGGCGCGCTCGGTGGGAGAGGACCGAGTATGGCGGCTTCGCGGGGAAGAAGGGCCGGCGGTCCTGCGGAGCTGTTGTCAGCGTGTAGAGAGAGGGACTCACGTATTCAGCAGCGCAGCGCGCGGGACGCGGAGCTCGCTGTCGATGTCGCTGTCGCTGTCGGGCATGATGGTGATGAGGACAAGACGAAACGGGAATGTTGGTGCGGAAGTACGGAAGTCGCGATTCCTGGAACTGGCCGCCTGTCGTCATCGCATCCGACTCCCATGGATCGTGCTTTGCTGCGTTCTTGTTGCCACCCATTCCCTCGCGACGACCAACACCATGGCCGCTGCCGCAGACATCCCTCTCGCGGAGTGGGAGGCGCTCGGCCCGTTCCCGGCGGGTATGCGGGAGCACCCCTTCCTCTCCTCCCCCTTACACGCCTATAGCCCCCCGAACGCCGACTTTACTAAAGAATCAACGGATCCGACAGACCCCGACCTCGCCTTCGCCCTCGGGGAGATCCCATTCGGCGCACCCGCCCCGCCCTCGGCGTACGTCGCTGGCGGGCGTGCACTCTGGCGCCGCTTCACGGGGCCGCGCATCGCGTTCCCCGAGGTCGACTGGCAGTCGCTGCGGCGCGACCGCGGCTGGGCGAGTATGCAGTATTCTGTGCTCGCGCGGTCCTGTATAATAATCCCCGACACCGGGAGAGACGTGCGCGTGAGAGTGGACGCCAATTGCGCAGAGTACGCATTTGTGCGCGAGGGGGATTCACGGGTCGTGTGGCATAATGGCGACATGTACGATTTTGCAAGTACCCCAGAAGGCCAGAGGGGTGTGAAACCCGGCTCAGCGTCCAACTTTGCTCGGGCGCTGGCCCTCCCTGCTGGGAAGTACGCCGTCGTCGTGCGCGCCTTGTACGAGGTGCGGCTTTTTGGCGACAGCGACGACCCCGCGATCGAGCTCAAGTTCCGCGTCGTGCCCGACTTCCCTCTGGGGCCACCACGGAGACCCCGCGACGCCCAGCCAGAACTGGTGCTCGAGCAGGGGTCCTTCCCGGACATCGTGGACGGGTGGTTTATGGGACAGTGGGCGGCGCTTGAGGTTCGCGCCCTCCCGGGCTCTGGATCGAGGGTGGCTACTGCCAGTGGGAGGCTGCCGGGCGTATTCCTCGAGTCGGGCCAGGTGCGCGTCGCGGCTGGGCAAGCGCGGCGGATCGCGATGCGCATCACCCAGTCGGCACCTATCACCGCGAAGACTGTCGATATCTCTGTCGATGGCGCGGTCACGATCACTCTCCCTCTCACTCACCGGAAGAGAAGGGAGGCCTTCCGCATGACATTCGCGTCGCCAGAGGGATACTGGCCGGCAAGCGTGTCCACTGCGCTCGTCGTCCCGCCCAAAGAGAACGACTGTGACACTGCCAAGGAGACACCCCCTGTGCTGCTAGCGCTGCACGGTGCCGGGGTCGACTTTGCCTCGCCGTTCTGGGCGTCCGCAATGCCGCCCATTCCCGGCATGTGGGCTCTTCTTCCCTCGGGCCGCAACGAGTGGGGCGAGGACTGGCACGGCAGCAGTCTCGCTGATGTGTGGGCTGCGCGCGATGCGCTCGCGCCCGCTCTCGCCGCTATTGGGGTTACGGTCTCGAGCGAGACCGTTCTCCTCGGACACTCGAATGGCGGGCAGGGCGCGTGGTACGCTGCCATGCGGTACCCCGCGCGTATCCGCGGCGTCGTCGCCGTAGCGGGATACACCAGCATCGCGGACTATGTGCCCTACACGGAGCTGTAAGTGGGAACTGTAGTGTCTTTCTGACGCCAGGACGGGGAGGCAGTACGCCGACCCCGCGCTGCTGGGTATCCTCTCCGCGTCGCTTGCGGGGTACGACGACGAGCTGCACGCGTCGAATCTCGCGAGCGTGCCCGTGCTCGCGGTACATGGGGGGGAGGACGACAATGTTCCCCCGCGCCATGGGCGGACGCACTTTGCCGTCCTCTCCTCCTGGCTGCACACCCACCAGTCCCCAGACGTAACCTACGTGGAAGTACCGGGTATGCCGCACTGGTGGGACGGCATCCTGCGGCATCCCGCGATCGTCGCCTTTCTCCGGCGGATACCCCCGCAGCGCACGGTCGACGAGGTCCGCGACGCCGGGTTCACACTCACATGTGCGAACCCCGACGAGAACGGCGGCAAGGCAGGGATCCGGATTGTCGAGCTCGCTGTTCCCGGCCGCATTGCGCGGCTCGACGTCAACGCGCCACAGTGGCGCCGTGATGGCGGGCTCGTCATGCGCGGGACGAACGTCCGCCGGATCGAACTCTCGGGACAGAGCGGCACGCAGGTCGTAGAACGCAAGAATGGGAACTGGGTGCCATTGGAGACAGGGGGACCCCGGCCCATTCCCCCTGTGCGCGCTTACGGTCCCATGATCCGCCTCCTCGCGTCCGTGGGCCCCATGGTCATCGTCGTCCCGGATGAGGACACGGATTCTGCTGAAAAGTCTATCGCGGCCGCCATCGTCGCCCTAGGCACGGCGTACGCGCACGACCTGCACGTGTACCACCGTCTCGACTCGGTCATTCTGCCCGCAACTGCCGCGCTCCGGGACCTCGCGGCGGGCCAGCTGAGCGCCGGCAACGTCGTCATCCTGGGCCGCCCAGAGGAAAACCTCTTCGCTGCGTGGATGGTTGCCCAGCGCCGCACACCTGGTACGTGATCATTCATGACAGTGCTGACGCCAGTATCATTTCCGACGCAGGGGCTGCTCGCGGTCGATGAGCGCGTCGTGTGGGAACGCGGCGCGGGTGAGTGGACATGGAAGCATTACATCTGACGACAGGCATCATCGCCCTCCACCCGCACCCCACGTCTCCGCGCGGGCTCGCAGCGCTCGTGGCCGGCAACGACATGGCAGGCCTGTGTCGTGCCGCTCGCCTCCTTCCGCTGCGCACTGGCGTGCCCGTCCCAGACTGGGTGGTGGTCACCCCCCGCTGCGCGTGGCAGGGCGCGGGGGGACTCGCGGGCGCGGGCTTTTGGAGCGGCGAGTGGGGATGGAGCGAGATGTGCTGGATGGACCGGGAGTGAATCGAGATCAGAAGCAGGAAGAGAAGGGGACCTGCACCTGTACAGTGGAATCCGATGTCAGCAATCAGGAAGCTAGGATGAAGGAAGAAAAATGCCGTCGGAACAGCACATGTCGCTGGCTGGAACAATGTATCGATATCTCTGCTTTAAGCGCACACACAATAGCCGCCGGCGGTAGTGGCGAGGCACGTCCGAAGACGGATGTGTCGCCGATGGGCGTTGTTGCCGGCCGATTATTCTCAGATTCCCGACTACAGACTCCAGATTTTCCAGACTTGCAAACTTTCACCTTTCGTGCGTGGTTGTGGTGTACGACGCTTTGAGGATCGAGGACGCATCGGACGCAACTAATCCCACTAGTCCACACCCACCCAACCTGAACAAGCGCCACCGTCACACAGAGGCCCGGTGGCACAAACTACACAGCAGGGCGGCCACTCGAAACGGCCGCCCTCGTACTACACTCCGAGTCTGGTACGAGGTACAGCGTCCGCTGTCTCCGTTGTCTCCGCTAGCTATGTCTGGACAGGCGCACGGCCGATTGCTTCCCGTGAATGCGAATGACAGGGACTAATGTCTCATCTCGCCGCGTCGCCGCGTCGCGACGTGCTGATACTGGGTGGCCTGGGTGGTGTGCTGGCAAAACTGCGCGCAGCTGCGCAGCTGCGCGGCCACTCGAGCGCGTGTTGCTGTTGCTTGCTGCTTGCTGCGCCTCCGTCCGCATGCCGTCATACCTGCCCATTTCGCGCAGACCCTGCGTGCCGGCATGATCGAAACGTGGCCAGCAAGGGGTCGTCGCCGATACCGAGCGCTGGGCACGGAGCGCGGAGGCCGGGCAGCCGGATGAGGAAGGGTCCGGAGGAGAGAGGGACCGGAGGGAACTAAGGTTTGTAGGTTGGCCTCGCGGGCAACATGTCAGTTCAAGCAAGGTCAGACCTGCGGTTCAGGCAGCTCTAAAGTTTCTGTTCTGATCCTAGATGAGCCACAGCGTGATCTTATGAATACATGAATGGCTGGCCTGCGGTCTCGGGAACGCTCAGGTTAACCCAGGTGCCCAGGTTGCATGTTGCAGGTCGCAGGTCGCAGGAAACAGATAACAGGTATCAGGATGCCCGGGCGGCATGGCGGCAGTACGTCAGCACCGGCGTGATCAGTGGCATTCATCTGGTGGTTTCAGCGCGCCATGTTGCTCGCGTTCCCGCGGTGCGCATGCTCCGAGCGAGATGGGAATGGGATGAGAGATGGCAAGATGAGGGATTCGAAAGGGATGGAACCGATGGTATTGATGGCATTGATAGTAACATCCTTGTGCTGTTCCCTCCCTCGGTGACTCTCTCGGTCATCTCCAGTCATCCACACATCCACTCACCATCCATCAGCGTCTGCCCGCCGCCGGTCGTCGCAAGTCCACTCAACCTAGAAGCTAGCTAGGCTGGATCGGCGGATAGATCTGGATCGCCCTCTTGAACCAGGCCTCCGAGCAGCGTTTGATTGATTGGCATGATTGGCGCGCACCAAAATTTTGATCCCGCCAACCGCCCAACGCCCAAACACCCGCCGCCTCGTTTTAATTATTGATCTTTGTTAGGATTTTTTTTTTTTTTTCTGCTTGCTGCGAGATCTTGCTGCCAGCTGCTAGATTGGCAGACTGTTGTGCTTTTGTCGCTCTGCTGCTCTCGCGCCGTGCGTGCGCCTTGTGACCCCCTTGTCTTCCGTGCCCCCCCTACAGGACCCTGAGACCGTGTCGGTCCCTTCCGGGCCATCCCCTGGGCCGGTTCGGCTGATTCCCCCTCTGCTCGCATTCCTTGCCGGTCTTTGGATCTCTGGCCTCTGGCCACTGGCTCTTTTGGCTTGTTGCTTGTGCCTTGACGCCTTGGGCCCGCCAGCAGCCAGCGAGGCCAGGCAAATCCTGCCGCCCAGTCCCTGTCCCTCTTGTCCCTGTGCCTATGGATTGCATGGGATTGTGATGGTGGAATTTTCGTCGTCCATGCGCGCGCGTGTGTGCTTCTCTTTCTGTGCGATCCTGCGTTCCCCCCAGGCGCCGCCTCTGGGATTGTGCCCTTTGCTGTCCCTCTATCTTTTTTGGCGCTAGTGTGACTCTGGCACCGTGCATCTTGTGTGCATCCCTTCCTCGGGTTCTTCTCTCGTTCGCTGGCTGGCCCCCGTTCTTTCTCCCTTCCTAGCCTTCCCTCCTGCCCCCCTTCCTCCCTCCTACCCCCCGTCTTCTCCCTTTGCCTGCCTGCGCCCGTGCCATCATTCGTGTCTTGCTCGTCATCGTCTCTTCTCTTCCGTCCATCACTCTTTCTCGTGTCTCTACTCTCAATAATCACATCTCCGAGCACCTCAAGCGTCACCTTCGTTCAACCCCCCCGCCCCCTCCCCATCCGCTCGCCGTCTCTCTTTTACCCCTCTCTCGCCCTTCGTATCGGCACACCGAACGCGAGGCTCACAGTTTCTGAAACCCCCCCTCCCACGTCCCCGTGTAACCCCCGTCTCTCATCCAAATGTCGGCCAAAGTACGCATCTCATTCCCCATCGCATCTGCGTTCCTACAGCACAAACTTACATGCAGGGCCAGTTCCTCCGCGAGTACAAGCTCGTCGTCGTCGGTGGTGGTGGTACGTATCGCGAGTGGACGACTGGATGGGTCTGGATGCCGTGTCGTGTGCCGTGGGGGAATGAACGCACGCCGCGCGTTGGCTCGAGACGGGATGGGGCGACGCGTGTGAAGAGTGCAGGTTGGACGGGTTGGCCCGTGCGTGCGTGGTCACAGCGGGCGCTGTGCGTGAGCGATCGCACATTGCTTCTGGGGAGCGTCGCGTCGTGTGCGTTCTCGCCATCGGCGATGCCGCAGCACATGCTCAACACGATCTCTCCGGTCTGATCCGCGTCCGCTCTGGTTTGCACGCTGCACATGCGTTGTGATCGATTTGAAGTGCGCTGCGCAGAGCACACCGCGAGTTGGGCTGCCAGTGGCAAGGACAAAGGCCAACAAGGGCGACGCCACCACGGCGGCCCTGCTGAGCACAGACCTCCACTGTGGCTGGCAACCGGCTGGTGTCCCCGACCTCTTTCACACCCTCGACAACGGCGCTTCCGTGCAAAGGGTACACCGAGAGGGTGCTTACTAGGGCGTGCACGCAACAGTTCAACATCATTGGACTGGCGTACGGACGGCGGAGACCCAGCGTTACATCGTTACACCGCAGTATGGCGCTTCGGTGTCGGCGTTGGGCCATTGAATATGAGCCACCGCCGCCCGCCCTGTGGCCGAGACGCGCCAACACCCTGCGCCAGTCTCGGTCACGCGCACCGGCACACATTTCCGTCCCATCCCGGTCTCAACCCCAGTCCCAAACTCCAAGTCCCCTTTGTCAGGACTAACGCACAGGTGTCGGAAAGTCGGCCCTCACCATCCAGTTTATCCAGTCCCATGTAGGTCGGATTTCGCCGCCAGCGCTTACCCCAGTTCGTGGACGAGTACGACCCCACCATCGAGGACTCTTACCGCAAGCAGTGCATCATTGATGACGAGGTTGCGCTCCTTGATGTGCTCGACACCGCCGGTCAGGAGGAGTACGGCGCGATGAGGGAGCAGTACATGCGGACAGGCGAGGGTTTCCTGCTCGTCTACTCGATCACCTCGCGCAGCTCGTTCGAGGAGGTGTCGACCTTCCACCAGCAGATTCTCCGTGTCAAGGACAAGGACTACTTCCCCGTCGTTGTCGTCGCAAACAAGTGTGACCTCGAGTACGAGCGCCAGGTGCAGCCCCACGAGGGCCGCGACCTTGCCAAGCGTTTCGGTGCCCAGTGCATCGAGACCTCCGCCAAGCAGCGCGTCAACGTCGACGACGCATTTGTTGCCGTCGTCCGCGCCATCAGGCGGTACCAGCGTGTGAGTGAGGGCTGTGTTGCGGTCGTGTGGGGAGAATACACGACGTGAAAGCAACAAATGAAAACAAAATTGGAGACAGGCTGACATTTTAGGAGACCGGACCCCAGCAGGCACTCCCTCCGTCCGGACCCCGTCCCGTGGGCAACACTGCCGGTGGCCGTCCGGAGCAGGCTGCCGACGAGGTCGACAAGGGCTGCTGTGGCGGTTGCGTCATTCTCTAATCTATAGCCACAGCGCGCCCTCCCCTCCAACTCCCCATCCCCACCCCCTTTCCTTGTCGCGTTGTAATATATGTCTCTGGGCGGAGCAGCATAGCATCTGCCAGAGGTGTCGTCTTGGTCCTCCTTTAGAATGGAGATGGTGGCCGGCATGCCGTGCGTGCTGTCGGATTGCCCTGTGCGCATGCAGCCGGCCCCGCGGTCAAATTATATATAGTGTTCAGTGTCCCTACCCCCCACACCCCCTTCTTCATACACACACCCCATCTCACTCTCGCTTTATCACCCCTATATACCTGCCAACTTCGTACTTGTTATGCAGCCATGGCAGAGGCCGCAAGTGGCAAAGAGTGAGCACAGGCGCAGTAAGTAGTGGTGAGGGTGAGAGAAACATCCGGGAGACAAGTGTGCCGCCGTATTCATGTATGCGTGCGAGTTGCTTGTGCGCGATCACAACCCATGTCCAAGTGACAAACACCTGGGGGATCCAAACTCCACCCGAAAGCCACAATCACTCGCCACTCAAAATGTCGAAAACCCAAATCCTAACGATCCCAACCTCAACAACACCCAACAAACCATTCCACGATGCGCCCCGCCCGCCTCCTCCTGAACGCAAAGCGGGTGACCTCCATTCCTGAGGGATTCGTTCCCCGCAAACCAGCGCCGCCGACACCGCGCCCCGTCGTGGAGCCCGTGCGCGTCGGCTTGCGCGCGCCGCGGACGGACCGCACCCGGTCGTTAATGGACAGTTTTAGAGGTAAGGGAGGGAGTTTCTGTTGGGAGGAAGGGAGGAAGGGAGGGTTCCGTTTTGGGCTGACTTTTCAAGCGCTCTCGTCGAATACGCGGATTCTTGTCGGTCTCGGCCTCGGCGTGTGTGGTGTGCTTGGGCTGTGGTTTGATCGTGCTGTTGCGCCTGAGGAGGAGGAGGGGGAGGAAGGGAAGGGGTTGCCTATTAGTCTACGGGTTGTGGATCGGAAGGAGTGATGTAGGGTATTTTGTATGAGAACGGTAGAGGGAAGCGAGAGAGTGCGGGAGGTGGGTGGTGAGGAGTTGGGGAGAGGTAGAGAGGGTGGGACGCGAGGTGGAGCGCTGGGGAGGTGGGGAGAGGTGGGGAGAGATGGGGATGAGAGGGGTATAGGCCTGAGGGCTGAGAGTACGAGATCGAGATAATCAGCCAGCTGACGTTTCTTGTTGTTCTACAGTGGGTCGGCGATTGCGACCTCGTCAAAGACTCTGTTTGAGCTTAGTCACCACTGGAGATTGTCGGACACAGCACCACTGCCTCCATCACTCGAGCTCGCGAAGATCAAACACACACATACATAAAACAAACTAAAACTCTCCTTACTTCCTCCACCCGATCCACTTTTTCACCGCCTTGTCGGCACACCCGCCCTCGCCCCCGAGATCCATGTGCTGGCCGGGACAGCTGCCGAGGTGCAGGCGGCCCTTCTTATCGAGCTTCTTCACGCCAATCCAGTCATCATAGTACAGCATCTGGTCTTTGAGAGGCACGATCGTCCCGTTCTCAGGCGACACGGTGCCCCACTGCGCGCTCTCTTTCGGGTAAAGCGTCGTGTCGTCCTCAAACCCGAGCAGCACGAGGTTCTCCAGCCGTCCGAGTCCGCGCCCGCCCTCGCCCCGGTCCGTTCTGTGGTCGAAAAACCCCTCCGCATTCATATCCCGCAGGAACGTGTTCGCAAACAGAAACTCGTCGATCCGCGGCGGGTCACGGTAGTACTGTGCCTGGATGAGGTGTGTCTGCGCCCACGTCGAATAAATGCCCGCCTTGGCCGCGCGCTCGGCGAGGCGGCACGAGAGCGTCGGCGGGTCCGGGCACGGGATGAGCGCCGAGATGCCGTAGTGAGGCGTGCCAAACTGAGATTAGTGAATGACATGGGCGGAGCGCAAGTTGCAGCTCCCACAAATCTCATATCTCACCGTGATAAGATTACGCATCCGCGGGCCGTCGCAGTACTGCTCATACCAGCGGAGAAAGAGGCCGCCCTGTGAGAATCCGATCGCGTCAAACTGTCCAAAGTCAGCGGATACGCGGCATTCCGCACGCACCCCGTCCGCGAGCTCAGGCACTAGGGCAATCTGGTCGCAGCCCATCTGCGCCTGCTCCTCGCCAACACCCCACTGCCGTCAGCTGGTTAATGTATTTGGCGCTCACGAATCCCGCATTCCGCTCATCGTTCACGCTCCCGTCCTCGGGGACGACGACGGAGTACACGAATATTCCTGGGTACGTGTCGCGCACATAGTCTGCAAACGACTCCATGCCCGACGAATGCGCCGTGTCCCCCAGGCCGTGCCACAGGACGAGGGGCCGCAGCGCCGTGCTGTTCGTCGTTACTGACGCTTCTGGCGGGGCGACGGGGATGAGCTGCAGCGGGCGCTGAACAGGCGTGGCTGCCGCGCCGGCTAGGAGCAGGAGGAGGGGCAGCATCGTAGTCTGTCGTGGACTGTATGGGGATGGGAGATGGTGCGATGCATGGGATGTATCACAATGGCAACGAGATCCCGCCACCTCAAACTCGCGGCCTGGCTACGGGCTACATGACGTTGCGCGGCACGACGAGTGTGGGTCCCCACATTCTGGGTGTGCCACAGTGCAAACGCCGGCTTCTCCGTCCCCCCCACCGAGTCACTTCAGGTGCTCGAGGTGGGCCGTGCCGCTGCCGGCGGCCGCAGCACATCCGCACGGAGTCGAGTTAGTTGACGTCGTCGAGCAACACCATCTAGCATCCCACATCCCCATCTCCATCGCCGGCACAGTCCATCCCACCAAAGTCGACCAGTCGCACAAGTCGTACAGTCGAACGCCCGCAGACCCACCCGGCTCGCACAGCTCCCCTTCCCCCGCCCTCCACTCCGCCCACCATGTCCCAGGCCTCCGGAGCCGCCGCCAACGCCGCGGCGTCCAAGTTCCAGCAGTTCCTCAACCACCCCGCCGGACCGAAGTGCGTAGACTACCGAGACGTGGTGTAGCTGCTGACACTCTTTCTCCTCTTTTACCTGCCCGTCGTGCTCGACATTATTCATTTGTTGACTCTTGACTCACGCGTGACTCGCGTCGAAATCATGAAATTCACCCCCACTCTCACACCGGTGACTCCCCTCCCACCCACAGGACCATCTTCTTCTGGGCGCCGCTCGCCAAGTGGGCTCTCGTTATCGCCGGTATCAAGGACCTCGGCCGCCCGGCAGACAAGCTCTCGTTCACGCAGAACGCCGCGCTCGCTGCCACTGGGTTCATCTGGGTGAGTTTGGAGCGGTGGAGGTGGTGATTGCAGGACCAAGCGCACGCTTCGTGTGCGCTGGGCGCGGCGCTGCAGGTGCTTCGGCTCGCACGCATGCGCGCAGACCTGGAGCTCGCGTGCTTGATTATTCAGAGTCTGTTGCTCGTCTGTTTGGCCTTCACAGTTGCGCACTTGGTTTTGCCGGTTCTTCCAGCAGTCCCGCCAGCACACCCACGCAAGCAACGCAGGTCGCGTTCCGGACGTTGACCCGGCGCAACGCATCGCATGGGGGCTGCGCTGGGACTGGAGACCGTGGACTCGTCTGCAGCAGTGCACCAAACGCGGTCCAACAGCGTCGGGCGTTCGATAGCCAGCCTCACAGTCTTGCTCCGTTTGAATTGCGACCGGAGACGGAGGACCGATATCCGTCCCGCCTCCACTTCCCCACCACACATATTATTACCCTGCGCCACACGACTAACCCTCCCCAGGTGCGCTACTCGCTCGTCATCACGCCGGTCAACTACTCGCTCGCAGCGGTCAACTTCTTTGTGGGATCCACTGGTGTCGCGCAGCTGTACCGCATGTGGGACTGGAAGCGCAAGCACCCCGAGGCCGCGGCCATTGAGAAGAAGGTGCTCTAAAACGATCTGGGGAGGTGCCGCTTGTATTCGTAGACTGGGATGCATAGACTGTAGGCTGCAGAGGTGTGAGTGCGTGAGTCGTACCCAATGTCATCATATGGGATTGTTTAGGGCGTCTGCTTGCGACCCATATCTTATCGCCTCCCATCACTCCGTCACCCACAACCCCTTCCTCACGTCAGCCACCACTCTTCACTGCTGATAATGCATATCGACTCTATGTCCCAGTGTACATTTTGCACTGCCCACGATCTTCGCCGCACCACTATTACATAAACTCCTTGAGGCGGAGAAGACGCTTGCCCGCGGCATGGAGCGTCTCGGGGTCCTTGCAGAACGCGAAGCGCACGAAGCGCTCGCCAATCTCGACGTGCGGCTGCGAGTAGAACTGGGGTCAGTAGCTGAATACAAGGCCAACAGCTGCAGAGGACTCACCTCGGAAACGGGGATGCCGACGACCTTGAGCTCATTAGCGAGCCACCAGCACATGGCAAAGTCCTTGCCGCGGCCCTTGCACGTGTCCGGGATGGGGAAGTCTTCGGGGACCTTGATCTTGGAGCTGTCGACGAGCACAAAGTACGAGCCCTCGGGGACCGTGTACGGCAGACCGAGCTGGTCAAAGTACGAGCACAGAATGTCGCGGCGCTCAGTGTACTCCTTGACCTGGGTGGCGAAAAAGTCGTGCTCCTTGGCGCCCTCGAGGCCGATGGCCACGGACTCCTGCATGGGGCCGTTTGTGCAGAACACGATGCGCGAGTGCGCGGCGAGCGTCGCGGAGATGAGCGGCTGCGCGCCAATCAGCCATCCCACACGCCAGCCAGTCGCAGCGAACGACTTGCCGCCCGAGAAGACGGTGAGCGTGCGCTCCCACATGCCCGGGAGCGACGCGATGCGGAAGTGCTCCTTGCCATCGTACACGAGGCAGTCGTACACCTCGTCAGCGATCACGAGCACGTTCTTCTCGATACAGATGTCGGCCAGCTTTTGGAGCTCCTCACGCGTGAACACCTTGCCGACGGGGTTGTGTGGCGTGTTGATAATGACAGCCTTGGTCTTGGGCGTGAACGCCGCGCGGTACTCGTCAAAGTCGATCGTCCAGTCCGCGCCGCTCGCATTGCCGCTGCCGCTCTTGGGCGGGTGCAGCGGGACAAACACGGGAGTCGCGCCGTTGAACGCAATCGTCGCAAAGTACTGGTCAAAGAACGGCTCCATGCAGATGACCTCGTCTCCCGGCTGGAGGTGTGCCGTGAGCGCGGCAAACGAGCCTGGAGTCAGAGGCTGTACCGTAAACGTCTGTCAGCCTACCCACCACAGTTGGCACCGGCGGTCACGATGATCTCCTCATTCTTGAGCTTCCTGCCCTCCTTGACGAGGTTCTCAAACGACGACGAGTAGTTGTCAGCGATGGCCTTGACGAGGCGCGGGCGGCCGCGCGGGTGAGCATAGTGGTTGACCATGACGTCCTCGTTCATCGCCTTCTGGCCCGCCGTGCGGATCCACTCGGGCGGCGCCCAGTTCATGAAGCCCTGGCCGAGGTTGATGCAGTCGGGAGGCACGTTGGCAGGACTGCGGGTTAGCGTCAGCACGGCATGAGGGCGAGGTGAGGGGGAGGTGAGTACGAGCTCCGGCCCGCGAATCTGGCAGCAGGGGGTGAGGCGATCTTTGCTTTTGGGCGTTGATCCGACAATCACGCTATCAAGCGATCACGCTAGCACCTAGCGCAGCTAGGTCCAGACGTCCAGCGGTCAGCGGGGCTGCTTCCGTGTGCTGTCCGCAACTTGCTGAACGCCAACAAACGCAGCAAGGCCGGACTCGGACTCCACCACAGCGCTGCGTCAGTCTCGGAGTCGCCGTCGCCGCCGCCCACTTTCCATCTCCGCTCCAAACTCTGTAGAGGAGCTGCTTCAAACCCGCTTCTCACAGCTCTCATAACACCTACGTGAAGATAGACCACACATCAAGCTTGTGGGTGTTACCCGCAAACATGCGGTCAGCCTGGGGGATGGGGGCGTCACGCGAAGTCGCCATTGTTGCGGTGGTGTGGAAGAGCGCGGTGGAGGCAGGGGGTAGGACGCGGAGGGAGAGGCGGGGAAGCGCGCGTCCGAGGCGGGGGAGCATATATTATCTGTCCGACGGACGTGAGTGGAGCACAGTTGCGAGAAGAGGTAGAGAGAGAAAGGACGAGGAGATTGTACGAGGTGGAGAATGTCAGCAATGAGAAGCAGTCGTCGTCCATCCAGTCTTTTTTCCCCTTGCCGAGGCGCGCGCGACTCGATTACTCGATCCAGGCTTCTGAAATCAGGATTCAATCATTGCACAGCCGGACGGGCGGACACGGCCGAGATCAAGGAAAAATCCTAATCACCGCGGATTAGTAACTGGTGGAGGGCATTAGGAAACTCTGGGGACCCCATATGAGACTGTTGTTGTGCCTGTTTGTTAGGAATTGCCAAGTAGCCGATTCCAATCAATGTCGCCATTCCATTCCGTGACCCTCAGTGGCTGGGCTGCGCGGAGTGCCCGGACCTGCGCGACCTGTGCGACCTGCGCCACTCGGCGGCTACCGAGAGGGCCAGAACACCGTGACACACCCGGGCGCCTATATCCGAGAGCCGGTGATATGCGACAGGCGAGATGAGGTGGAGGTTGGTCATTCCTAGTTGGCCAGAGCAAAAAGTACGAGACTTGACCCCAGTGGAAGAGGTACACATATCTGGCGTGCTGTACACCTTTCCTCACCGCAACTCTGCTCTCATTCTCCCTCGATATTGTTACTCACCTCCTCTGTGACAGCCCCTGCAGATTGACGATAAGACCTCGAAAATCAACGGAGATTCTAATACTACACGGATCCGCGGATCCGCGGAGCTGCGTCGCATGCGACGCGTTTTGCGCTGATCGCTGATCGGACTCGCAGGTCTACGGGTCAGCGATGATCGGCACAGTCTTGCCTCGGAGTTGACGTGGGGGATTTCCCAGCTTTCCAGGGGGGTGTTGCGCGTGTTGATCCACATATCCACATATCGACGTGGGCCTCGTTTCAAATGATGCAACGAGTGATCGCGAGTTGACAGTCCTGATTAGGAGCGCGAGGAGGAAGGCGTCGTAAAGTCACCATTCACTTGGTCTTCTTCTCACCTGGCCACCTGGGTAACAAAGCCCTATGGCCTATGGTATTTCCATGATGGCAGCACTCACTCACTGCCCATCGCTGCCTTCCTCCGTCTCTTGGGTTGAAGACATATACCCCGATCTCTCTCCCACTCTTTCTTCTTTCTTCCTCATCATCACTCTCATCTCGTTTGTCACCGCCATCCTCAACACTCTAGTTACTTATCCCCCTTTCAACTGACATTACCCACTCACCCAAAGACTATCTCCGTTCGATGACGTCTGAAACATCCCTCATCTCTGTTACTCATGAGCTCCAACTATCCGATAATTTACTGGAGCCGGCATCGTCCCTAGAGATCTTCCTCGAAGGCCCCCAGTCTTTACCGCAAGATCAAAATATGGATATTACGCCAGATTCCAGGCTCGATGAACCTCTTAGCACTGAGGTTCAGCTTCCCACTACTCCTTCACTCTGTAGCCCTCCGAGTCGCAATTCACAACTAAGCACTCAAGGCGACACTCCTTCAGCCATCTCATCCCAGCATGTTATCACTCCTCTCCTTACGCCTCCATCGAGTCCAACAGGCACTCCTTTTCCCATCAAGAATGTCATTGTTGAAGCACAGCAAGAGTCACAAACAGCGACACCTACTAAACCCATCGACTTCTCTAGCGATAACGATACGCTCCGCAAACTGATGGAACGTCACCGCAAGATGATGGAGAGCCATGCGACCATGGTAGTTCCCCGTCCACCTTCTCCGGAACCCGAGGTGCACGCGGAACCTCAAGTAGCTCCGCTCGACCCTCTCGCCGAGACAACCGGGCCATCAAAAGAACCCACCGAGATAGCTCGCATCGAAACCCAATGGATGGTAGGAAGCGCGCTGGTAACTTTGTACGTTAGATACCCTGAATCCGTTGGCCCCATCTGACGATTGACAGTGCTGAGAGTCATGAAGATCCTCAGACTACTCGAAAGTGAGAGTTTCGCAAAAACCATACTGAAAGCATAGACAGAAAGCTCTTCGATTTCTTGAAGACATTGTAACCACTTTCCTCTCCCAACTCACACACTCCGTCAAAATGCTTGAGCCAGGTCGGCACGGCTCCACAGCACGCAAGCGGACACCAAGTTTGGGTAGCCAGTCCTCGTCCTCGGACGGCGAGCAGGAGTTTGGTATCACAATCGCTCTTCTAAACAGGGGCTCTGGGTACAGCTAATTGACCTGGAGCGCAGCTGACAATCAAGGAACTCTCAGAGGCTGGTATATCCCAGCGACTCGCGTACTGGCGGCGTGGCTGTTCTAGTCCAGATGGGCAAGTCTCCTCTCTGAGAAAAATCCTTACTCCAGCTCGTATCCTGTTTGTCGCCTCAATCTTGTATGAGCGCATTTTGTGCGAGGCTTTGGTGACAAAGCGGTCAGCTGGGTCGACGGTCATACCTGAAGCTGACATGCAGTGACATTTATTATCGGAAAAAGGAGCTGTTCGGGAACCAACGCACAGTTGACAAGGTAGGGGGGCAATTCATCTTACAACCGTCACAGTATCAAGAGTCCATGTGTAGAGCGCTCAGTTGAGACCAGCGATATGCCACTCTGACTACCGCGTTGGAGACAAAGGGCCTATTTTCGTCCCATAGTCTGGTGGCAGTAACATGGCAGGCTAACTCATTGTTCAGATTATCGACGACCTGGTGTCCACCGCCGAGCTCAAACGGCAAGACTTTTGTGTGGTGAGACACGTGTACTGGCAGGGATTGACCGCAGTGCGCCACCTCCAAGGGACTCATCGCCTCTAATACTTTACGAGTGACCTTGTCGACAGGCGAAGAGCTACCGCTGTCATCAACTTATGTGGGTACATCCACTTAACCTTTAGAGCGCCAACCCACCAGGCTACTCTCATTCCACCGGAGGAGCGGATCGCAAGTATCGATGCCCCCGAGGGTTTGGAGTGGGTATTGGTTGTAGAGAAGGATGTGAGTAGCTAGCCGGCTAAGTCATTCATACTTACAACTTTCAGGCTGTCATGCAAACCCTTTGCGGGGCTTGTCTTCTCGACGATGAGCGGCTTGGACCCGGAGCGGTTCTCACAGTGAGCTTTGCATCCCGCTTTCGCAAGCTCATCCCGACAGGGCAAAGGCTATCCTGACCTCTCCACCCAGCAGCTGCTCAGACGTATCGCCGACACGTTCCCTAACGCGCGTATATACGCCCTCGTGGATGCAGATCCGCACGGCATCGACATTCTCTCCGTCTACACCTTTGGCTCCAAGGCAAACCGGCACTCTGACGACTATCGCGGGTTGCCTCTCGGTGACCGCCTCGAGTGGATCGGTGTCAAGGCGACAGATATGACGAGGTACGATAACTCTTCAGACTATGCTGATTTCAGTCTTGGGAGCTACGACGGCCTTCTTCCTCTTGCGACGAGAGATATCCAACTGGTAGGTCGCCAGTGTCGTGCCACTTCTGAACTAGCAGGCCATCAAGATGTGCACAAGTCGCCCCAACATGCCTTCTGAGTGGAGGTGAGTTGTAACTTGCTTATAAATCTGACAGGCAGGCGGGAGCTGGCACACATGGTTCACCTCCACCGCAAGGCTGAGATCCAGATCCTCTGTGGCTCGAGTCCCAATGACGAGCTAGAGAACATCTTGGGGGCCACGCAGGTTGAGGCAGCGAGTATCTCGTACGCAAACAGGCTGGTGGAGTACATCGTAGACCGTATTAGGGGCTAAATACTGCACGCTCATACAAACCACATGCGCCTGCTCCTCTGCAAGTATGTACATAGCCGTCAAATGTTACCAAGCACACAGTCAAAAGTGGACCATAAGAGTGGAGGCATGTGGAGGCGAGAGTGGAGGCGGGGTGTGGAATGCGGGGTGTTCAGTGTGTGTGACCCGGCAATACCAAGATGCACGAACGGCAGAGTCGGTCATGAGTCGCGATTATACAAGCCAACCGAGTCAGACCGCGCAGTTGACTTTCCCATCGTTCCTCTGCTCTTCATCTCTCCTCTTCTCTAACCTAGCACAGCTTGATCCAATCCAACATGTCAGCGGAGTCTAAAGAGGGAATGACCTACGGTACGCCGCACCATCGACCACGCTGACAGCAGTCCGCCTCGGCAAGTCCGGCCTAAAGGTCTCGCGGATCATCCTGTGCGTACAGAAGGGGTGCGACTATTGACGGCAGGGGCTGCATGTGTGCGTGAGGCTTGGAGTGGTAGCGGGGACGTGTGAACCTGTGCAGAATACCAGGACGCTCATTCGGGAGGATTTGGGGTCCAGTTATCATTTCTCACGCTAACTCACTCATCTTGGTCATCCCCGAGCCTGCTGACATCAGCGTATGGCGACCCGGAGTGGGAGTCATGGATCCTCGATGAGAAGACGTCAATCGAGCACATCCGCCACGCGTACGAGAAGGGTATCAACACCTTTGAGTGAGTGCGAGCATGCGGGATGAGCTGGAGTCCTGGTGTATGGTCATTCAATGCAACCCGCGTTCCATTTTCCCAGGTCAGGGGGGGGGGGGGTGGAGGCGCCTCGAGGATCCGCGCTGATTGCAGCACGGCAAACATGTACTCGAACGGCGCGTCCGAGGTCGTTCTCGGGCGCGCGCTCAAGGAGATTGGCATGCCGCGCGAGAATGTTGTCGTCCTCACCAAAGTGAGTCGAAGCGAATAGCCCGTAAGGCTGTTCGCCCCTCCGCATTCTGTTGCTTATATTGCAGGTCTTCTTCCCTCTGCACAAGGATGTCAAGAAGCGCAAGCAGGTGGCGGGCGAAAGCGTCGACTATGTGAACCAGCACGGCCTGAGCCGCAAGAATATCTTTGCGAGCGTCAAGGCCTCGCTTGAGCGTCTGGGGCTCGAGTATATCGATGTCCTGCAGTGCCACCGGTGAGTCCCCAGTTGCCGCTGTCAGTCGTGCGAAGCTGTTTCCGGGCTCACACCAGATTTGACTACGACACACCCATCGAGGAGACGATGCAGGCGCTCCACGACGTCGTCCAGGCCGGCATGGTGCGCTACATCGGCATGAGCTCGTGCCACGCGTACCAGTTCCACCAGATGCAGAGTGAGTGTTGGGTGTAACTGGAGCGCTCGCGCGGCTTGGGCGCGTTTACATGAGCAACGACGCTCCTCCCCCTTCCCCCCTCCTCCTCCCCTCTGTCCCATGCTCCACGGGTCCTAACAGCAGACTACGCTATCACGAACCGCCTCACGCCGTTCATCTCGATGCAGAACTTCTACAATGCCGCGTACCGTGAGGAGGAGCGCGAGATGGTGCCGACGCTGAAGGTGGGTAAAACACTGATGACTTGCCATTGTCTCGGTCCGCTAACTCCCCGCAGCTCTTTGGAACGGGGATGATTCCGTGGTCGCCCCTCTCGCGCGGCTTCCTCACGCGCCCGCACGACGTCTCGTCCGCGCGCCAAGAGTCGGACGCAATGTTCCGTAACCGCAACCCCGAGCTCGTGGCGGATGACGCGCGCATCGCCATCAACCAGCGCATCGAGGAGGTCGCCAAGAAGCGCGGGATCAGCATGGCCCAGGTCGCGCTCGCGTGGTGCCTCGCCAATCCGGCGGTTACCGCGCCGATTGTGGGGACGACGCGTCTCGCGGCGCTGGATGAACTCATTGGTGAGTGAAGATTGCACAGTGTGGGTGCTGATCACAGACGCCATCCATATCGAGCTCTCGCCCGAGGAGAAGAAGTACATCGATGAGCCGTACACACCTCGCGAGATCATCGGCCACACCTAAGGGGGGGAAAAGAAATGTAGACAATGTGCGGAATGCAAATCATCATCTTGGTTGTGCCCATATCGCCCCTTCCTGTACAATGCAGTGCTGCATCACTCTATCTATGAATACACTACTTCTTCCTGACGCTCATGACGAGCATGTCCCCCTCGCCGAGGTTGACACTCGCAAGGCTCGCCGAGTTGTTCATGACCTTGGCATTATAGTCGAGCCTTAGCCTTGAGACAGGGAGGTCGGCATCGACCGCGCGCTTGATGCGCTCGCGCAGCGCGCCAAACGTCATGTTGACAGGCACGTCGGGGAGGGTGACAACCGAGCCGTTGAGCTTCCACTCCGGCTTTTCGGGCATGTCGGGCAGCTGGATGGCAGCAGCGATCGGGGCGGGGTGCAAGCTCATCCAGTCGATCTCGGAATACAGTTGGCCGTCCGGGAGCTTGTCCACGCGCTGCCGCTTCGCTGCTGGCGCAGCGGCGCTGTCGTCCTCCGCCCGCCGCCGCGAGGACCGCGTACCTGCAGCGGCGCCGCGTGTCGGCTGCGCCGATATCGTCTGGCCGGTCTGTGCGGGCGGCAGCGGCGTTGGTGCCGGTGCAGCCTTCTGGGCCTGGATACCGGGGCCCATCTGCGGACCGACGGTGTTCACCGGGGTGTCCGTGATGCCCTGCGCCTCGCGGAGGCGGCGCGCATTGTCCTCGGCCGAGTAGCGGGACTGGAACGTCGACTCGACCTTTGCGGCCGAGTTTGTGTGTCCGTCCCAGATGATCTTCTCGCGCTCCTTGCGCTTCTTGGCAGCCTCCTCCTCGCGGCGCTTGCGCGTCGCCTCGTCCTCCTCGTCGCCGAACAGATCGGTACGCGCTGCAGCGAGGTTGCGCAGCGATGTGGAGATGTCCGCGCCGATCTGCAGCTGCGCCTGCTGCTGCCGGCGCTGCTCGATGTCGCGCCGCTGCTCCTTCCACCGCGGGTCCAGCAGTTCGATACGGATATGCTCCGACAGCTCGTTCTCGGGGATCAACTGTCCACAGTTCGGGCACTTGGCCATTGCTGCGGGTCCACCGCGCTGGATACCTGAGTGTTAACACGGCTCAACGACATAAGAACTCAGCAGCACTCACCCTTCGACACGTGGTCCTTCTTGATACGCAGACCCTTCTTCTCCAATGCTGCGCGCTGCACCTCGCGCGCGCGTGCCTGCTCCTTCTCCTCCTTGATACGCTGCGTGCGCGCCTCCTCGTCTTCCTCGTCGTCTTCCTCCATCTCAACCTCCTCCACAATGTCCTCCTCTCCAGGGTTCACCGGCTCCTCCATGATCATGGCCGCCATGCGCCGCTCGGCCATGCTCATCTGGCGCAGCTTGTCGATCGACGTCGGCGGAGGGAGCGCAAGGTCCATGTCGGCCTGCGTAAACTCGATCGTCTCGACAGTCACAAAGTCCTGCCAGTCGATCGTGGCGAACACCTTGGCCTCCTCGTCGCGCTCCTTGGCCTTTTCGTCCTCGCGCTTCCGCTTGGATGCCTCCCAACGTGCGCGCTTCCGTGCCTCCTCGAGCGTCTTCCACTTGGCGTCGGGGTCCGCGTCCGTCTTGACCAGATCGTCGACCAGTCCCGGCGGCGGCTGCATCACCTTCTGGTACGACTCGACCATGCGGTTGTAGTACCCGTACAGCGAGTGTGTCGGTCGCAAAAAGTCGAACTGGTAGTTACGGCCTTCGCGGACGGATAGAGCGGAGAGGAAGGAACGGCCGCGGCGCGCGTGGAACAGAGCCGTCAACCGCAAAATATCGAGGTCGCCAGCAGTCACACCCGGAAGATCGACTTTAAAGTCCCACGACTTGGGCTCGTACCCCACCAGTTCCGGGTCCACTTTCTCCGCCGCCGGAACCGGCACGGGCGTCGCGGACCCGCCGGGCGTGCCGACTGACGGACGCACGCCTGCCTCCTTCTCCTCTTCGCACACCGCCCGCCGCCACTTGTAGTACTGGTTGTACGGGTCCTCATCGTCGAAGAACGAGAAGCGCGGGTCCGTCTTCTGCTGCTCGCGCACCTTCTCCTCGAGTGCCGGCGCGCGCACAATCGCCGCCGCCGTCTTGTCGATAATTTCTGTCTGTCAGCTGTAACCCTAGTGGCGACATAGCTGTTACTCACTTCGCACGTCCGGCGCAGGGTAGATCATGCCGACCTTGAACTTGTCCGAGTGCTTTGGCGGCTGGTACTCGCCCATGTCGCCGAGCTCGGGGGCACCCTCGCCGTCGCGCCCGTTAACTTGCCGCAGCTCGTCCTCGCCCGCGTACGAGTGCACGGGTTTTGGGAGGTTAAGGGCCATGGTGCTGTGATTGGTGGTGGAGTAGGTCAACAACAACAGCTGATGATGCATGCAACTCGTGATCGCGAGCTCGACTTTCAGACAACTCTCATGTGCATGCACATCTCGAGTGGCGGCGGCTGGAGCCAGCCCCCGGTCTCGGAGTTTCGGGAATAGGGCAGAGTGTGGCACCCTGGACGCGGCTGACTTTGACTTTGTGATTTGTTTTGTGTTTTTCCCATTCCCATCCTGTGTGAGTTGTCGTCCCGCCCGCCCCGCCCGAACAGGAACAACACAACACAACAGACAGGACACAAACATTACACCTCTTTGGACGTCTGTTGTTTTTCTACATCCACCTCACAGTCTCTCTCCTTTCTCTACTGGCTCAGCTCACTCTCTTCATCTTGTCGCATCCACGCTATCCACGCAACACACCATGTCGCAGGCGAGACCCATGAGGCGTGCCCCGCCGCCGCCCACCGTACCCGCCGGTGTCCCCGTCCGCGCCGGTGCTGCTGCTATAACTCGCGCCATAGCCCGCTCGCCCGTCACCTCGCCCCAGATGGCTGACTCGGCACTCATGCCGCCCCCGCCCATTCCCGCCTGCCCGTCCATGAGCTCGAGCACTTCGTCCCACCCCAGCCTCTCGTCTCTCGACTCTGCATTCTACGAGCGCCGCGCAAGCCGTGACCGCGACAGCCGCGACTACCGCATCAAGACGCCGCTTCAGGAGTCGTATGGTGCCGACAATGTTGAAGGCGCTAGTGTCGACGCCCGGTTTGAGAACCTTCTTGTGAGTTGACAGAATGCGTGGATTCTAACTCGCCCAGGAGCGCCTCCAGGTGCCGTCGACGGTACGCATCAAGTTCTCCACCGTCTCCAAGGACGTCAAGATGAGCATCCTGGACAGCTCGCTCAGCTCCAACCCGAACATACTTGCCGCCCTTGGTCTAGCTCCCCCCGTGAGCGCCACCAATGGTGCGGCCAACACCAACAATGGCAACAACAACAAGAAGCTGAAGAACCGCCTGTCGACGCCCCTCCTGCGCAAGACGAAGAGCACGCAATCGATGCAGGACGATATCAAGGTGACCTACAATGTTAAGGGCGAGAAGTTCGAGATAGTACCACCACCCAAGATTGGGCAACACCACCGCGGACAGTCGCTCGATATTCCGACCCCGCACCGCGGGTCCCACGGCCCCATGCACATTGCTGTTCCGCCCCAGTCGGTCCGGTTTGGCAGCACACCCGTGTCGCCCCGCGGCTCGCGGCCTGGTACGCCGGAGACGCCGGATGTGTTTGTGCACTGGCTCGAGACCAACAAGGGCACCGACCTCAACATGGACGTCAACCGGGCAAAGAAGCTGCGCATGCTGCTGCGCCACGAGGTGACTACCTGGGTCGGGTCTTTCCTTGATGCCGGCGGCTATGCTCGCATTCTCGACCGCATCCAAGATCTGCTTGATATCGAGTGGCGGTGAGCTTGATTGAATTTGCGTAAAAGCTGACAGTAATAGTGAGGAGCAGCACGACGACAAGATGCTTTATGAGCTTCTTCGTTGCGTCAAGGCATTGACTACTACTGAGGTGGGTAAGTCTGTCGTAAACCAAACTAACCCACCAGGTTGGCAAGGCCGCTTTGCGTGCACACCACCCTCGGCCGTTTACTGGATTATCCGAGTTGCTCTTCTCCGAGAAGAAGCCTGGTGACCTTGCGTGCCGGCAGATTATCATCGAGCTGTGGCTTTTCCACTTTGAGCTGTTCCCTTCGCAGACCGCCGCGCAGCGGCACAGCGCCCATCACATGCAGCGCGGACCGTCCATCAATGTCACGGAATATGTCCGCTCTCTGTTGCTCCCAGAGGACAAGGAGGACAAGACCAAGGACTATCACTCGTTCGTCACGGCCGCACACCGCCCGCGCCCGTTCAAGGCCTGGGTGCAGGAGCTCAGCGACATATGCCGCGACTACTTCTGGATTATGTGCCACGGCTCCAATATGCTCTGGTCACTAAACGAGGTGGATGACAAGCTGGTCGAGAAGCCCGTGGCTCCAGGCGGTGCCACTGGTGGTGTCGAGTTTGAGGCGATGGGTTATGTGGTGGGTGATAAAAGACAACATCTTAACCCTCCGTGACACGATTGCTGACTCGCAGACAATGCACTTCCGCCTGCTGAATGCCCTCGTCTCACACATGGCAGAGGAGAGCCCAGAGAAGGCCCGCCAGCTGCACAGCGACCTTCTTATGTCCGGCCTGGACCGGATCCTTATTGTGGGTAGCTGTACCCCGCGGTGAACATAGCTAATCTCAGACAATGCGCAAGGCGTCGACGACCTACTACCCGACACTGCACCTCGAGCTGGCGCGGTACGTTGAGGCTTTGCGCCGTGCCTCTCCAGGCGAGAAGCTGCCGTACCTCATCAGCAAGATGGTCGGCTCACCACCGGAGGAGCTGCGCCGGCATATGAGCGCCTCTGAGTGGCTTCCGCGCACATCATGGGAGCAGCAGCCGCAGCCTCAGCGCCAACGCGACCCGCGCGACCCGCGGGCACAGCGCTAAGCCATCACAAAGTACAGAGTGCAGAGTGTATATAAGAGTGCTGTCAGCACATCATCTCCGCCGCCCCAACCAATGGGCTGGCCAGTCCCGATCCCGCTCCGGGTCACATCTTGCGAGTGCAGTGCGGCCGTGCGCCGGCATCGCTAGAATCCCATGTAGTTGTGCATTATGATATTCCGTTACGCTAGTGTGTGCTGTGGAGATAAGTGACCTGCGACTTGGATCGTCGTAAGAACAGCTATCCGGGCAAAAAAGGGACTACTGCAATCTAGTACAGTAGTCACCAAAAGTCTTCACGCGACGGAGATCGTTCTGCAGTGAGAATGCTTTCCCACGTCCATGTCCCACTTGGTTATAGTTGCTCAGAGGCTCCTCTTCTGAGGTGAACGGGCTCCAAATGACAACCCCCTGTGCAGTTTGCACGAATAGAGGTTCTAGGGGCGCCGGCAGACAACCGCGTAAAGACTTTTAATGTCTACTGTACGAGGACGAAACGGGTCAGCAGGCGTCAGTGGATTTATCAGTCTGCCTTTCGGACTCCGGTCATCCTGAGCAGAGGCAACACGGCCTCCCACTCCCGTCTTTCCTCTGCTCTGCATCTCCCCTCGTCACCCCGTTCTAATGCACGGGATTACATGCAATGCAGAGTGGTTGCTAAGCGGTACGGATCCTCCGCAAGCCGCAGTCGACGGTCGTGCACCCAGTCGGGGCGTTTTAAACTCCTTCTCCTCCTTCTAATCATCTAATGCGAAAGGAAGCGCTTTCCCTTAAGCTTCCGCCTAGCGAGCATCTTGCGTCCGAGGCGGGTCCGCGCGCGCGAGAGGAACCCATGCTTATTCTTCCTCTTCCGCTGGGACGGCTGGTACTCTGTTCCGAAAGCGCGCCCGCGGGTCTGCTGAGCGAACACGGGCGAGCCCATGCGCTCGAGGAGGGAGAGAGTCGAGGGACCCGCGGTGGGGGCGGGGGAGAGGCGGGAGAGGAGGGAGGGCGCGGAGAGCGGCGAGGTGGCTGCCGGCCGGAGGAGGGCGGAGATTGATGGGCGAGCCGCGAGGATCGGGAGCGGCGTGGGAGCCGGGGCTGCGCGCAGCGCGGTGAGGACGGGGCGGAGGATGCGCGGCATTGTGTGTGGGTGTGGTGGCGAAGAAGTGACTTTTCCGACGCCGAGATGGGTTTGAGATGGCGAGAAGACGACCGAGGATCGGGGAGGCGAAAGGAGGAAAGAGGAAACGGGATAAATTATTAAAAAATACAAGTGGACTATATTCCACGTGTGTGTTTTGTTCTCATCTTCAGGCGATCACCAACCCTCTCGAGATTCAGTTCTCGCTTTCAGAAAATCAACATCCATCACATCTCTCCATCCACAGACATCATGGCCGCACCCTCCGCGCAGCCCGGCACGATCATCACGCAGCCGCCGCCGCCGACGGCGACGCGCGAGTCGCGGATCGCGACGCACTCGCACATCAAGGGCCTGGGACTGGCCGACGACGGGACGGCAATGGAGAGCAGCCAGGGGTTTGTCGGGCAGCGGAGTGCGCGCGAGGCGCTTGGCCTGCATCTCGACTTGCTCAAGCAGGGACGGCACTCGGGGCGGCCGCTGCTTCTTGTTGGTCCGCCGGGGACGGGAAAGGTGCGTCTTGGGGGATGGCGGGGAAGGTGCCGACCACCTGCGGGCTGGCTAGCACGGGCCTGCAGCCCGCCTGCGGTCATTGGCATCCGCACAATGGGATTGTCCCGCTGACGCCAGACCGCACTTGCGATTGCTCTCGGCCAGGAGCTCGGCCAGCGTGTGCCGTTCTGCCCTCTTGTCGCGTCCGAGGTGTTCTCCGGCGAGGTGAAGAAGACGGAAGTGCTCAGCAGCTGCTTCAGGCGAGCAATAGGTGAGATATCCAATGCGGATTCAATCTCACATCAGGCCTGCGCATCAAGGAGACAAAAGAGGTGTACGAGGGCGAGGTGACAGAGCTCACGCCGAGCGAGGCTGAGAACCCGTTGAGCGGGTACGGCAAGACGATTTCGCACGTGATTGTCGGCCTCAAGACAGTCAAGGGCACCAAGCAGCTGCGCCTCGACCCGTCCGTTTACGAGGCGATTCAGAAGGAGCGCGTGGTGGTCGGCGACGTTATTTACATTGAGGCGAACACGGGTGCAGTCAAGCGTGTCGGCCGCTCGGACGCGTACGCGAGCGAGTACGACCTCGAGGCGGAGGAGTATGTCCCCTTGCCGAAGGGCGACGTCCACAAGCGCAAGGAGCTCGTGCAGGACGTTACGCTGCACGACCTCGACATGGCGAACGCGCGCCCCCAGGGCGGACAGGACATTATGAGCGTCATGGGCCAGCTCGTCAAGGGCGGCCGCACAGAAGTCACCGACAAGCTGCGCCGCGAGATCAACAAGGTCGTGGACAGGTACATTGAGCAGGGCGTTGCCGAGCTCGTCCCCGGCGTACTCTTCATCGACGAGGTGCACATGCTCGACATGGAGTGCTTTACGTATCTGAACCGCGCGCTCGAGTCCCCAATGAGCCCGTACGTTGTCTTTGCGTCCAACCGCGGCGTCTGCACTATCAGGGGTACGGAAGACGGCGGCCCGCTCGGCGAGGGCATCCGCTCGCCGCATGGCATCCCCGTCGATCTGCTGGACCGGTGCATGATCGTCAAGACGGAGCCGTACTCGCGCGCCGAGATTCGCACCGTGCTCGAGACGCGCTGCCGTGTCGAGAACATCAACATTGCCCCCGAGGCGCTCGACAAGCTCGCCGACGAGGGAGCCGCCAGCTCGCTCCGCTACGCCCTCCAGCTCCTCACCCCCGCTGCTATTCTATGCCGCACGGCCGGCAGGTCAGAGGTGACTGTTGCGGATGTCGGCGAGCTCGGCGAGCTCTTCCTCGACACGAAGCGTAGCGTCGACATTCTCAAGGAGCTCGATGCCGCGCAGAAGAAGTACTAGAGGGAGAGAGTGCGAGTTCGATGGCGTTAGCTGGCGGCCGCAGATGGCGCAGACTGTAGTTACAGTAGATTAGTGACCCGGTATCAGCGATGTATATGTGCTGCAACACTCCAACCTCCAACCACAACCAACTGGCCCCGCGCTTGCAACTTCCAGCACTGTCCATCTGCTACATGTCTATCGATAGATACCAAAGACGAAAGAGCTACAACATTGAGCATGGTGTGGTGTTGTGGTGTTGTATTTTACATGGGAACTGCCTACCATGAGAAATAGAGTCCTGATGAGATTAAATCGCCTCTCCTCGCCTACATCCCCTCCCCCTCCGCATCACATCTCTCCCCCTCGCTCTCGCGCCGGGCCTTGCGCCGGCTCGCCTCCTCGAGCTGCCGCACCATCGCAACATGCGACAGCGGTTTTGGAATGATATAGTCCGCCCCGGCACGGAGATACTCGTCCTGGTCCTCGCGCAGCGCGTTGCCGGTACATCCGACAATGTACGTGTCAATGTTGCGTTTGCGCAGCGCGCGCGCGACCTCTACACCGGTCATGTGGGGCATTTGGCTACCGTCAGTTCTAGTTTCCATTGTTTCACCCACTTGTCAAGGAAGATAATGTCGATCGGGGAGGATTGGAGGCGCTGTATCACGATCCCGAGGCCGACCTTGCCGTTCTCGGCCTGCAGCACCGCATGGCCCATGCGCTTGAGGAGGCGCGTCATGAGCTTGCGGGTGAGAGCGTCGTCGTCGACGACGAGCACCGTCAGCGGGAGGAGTGGATCGCTTGGCGTCGGGGTGGAGGGCAGGTCGAGGGCGGTAGCGTCGCTGGGATGGCGGGAAAGAATGGCGCGTGTTGGAGATGGTGAAATGAGTGGATTAAGCGTCGGCGTCTCTGGCGCCGAAGTTGGGGTAGGGAGCGTAAGTGAAGGCCGGGGCGCGGGCGGCGGGACGAGCGAGGGCGAGCGGCCCACCTCGCTCATGTGTAGGGGTGGCGGGGTATCGCTTGTCGGTGGTGTTGCGTGAGGAACTGGGCGCTCGTCGGTAGGATCCTCATCGCCGAGCTTCTTGATGAGTGGGGTATCGGAGTCGCCGCGGGGGAGCGAGTCAGGCGGCGATTCGGGGGGAAACGGTTCGGGATGTGACGGGTCATCTGCGGAAGTCGAGAGCGGCACGAGATCGAACGTTGCAGGCGCAGTATTCGGCACCATGTTCATTCCAGACGCAGGCTGCGCGGCCGGCGGCCCGCCGCGCGACCGCGCAGTTTGGCTCCCGTCGCTTGTCGTCCCGCTTCCTCCGCGCTCGCGCTCACGCTCGCGTTCCGTCGTAGACCGGCGGCGCGTGTTCCCATGCACGATGGGAATGGAGATGCTTCCGCGCGGACTCGGGGTCGTCGTCCGCGAGCGCGAGCGCTTATCCTCACTCCACGGCAGCGGTCCCTCCTTCGGCTGCGTTTTTGACGGGAGTGCGTACGGAATCTCAAACCTGCCGTCAGACGAATCACAAAAAAATATCTCACCAGAAAATGCTCCCCTTGCCGAGCTCCGAGTTGACGCCGAGGCGCCCGCGGCTGAGCTTGACAATCTGCATGATGAGTGCCAGCCCGAGCCCTGAGCCCTTGCCGCCCTGCCGCCGCCCAATCTCGGTCTGCACGTATGGCGAGAAGAGGCGGTTGTCCCGCATGTCCGAAAGCGAGAGGCCGACGCCGGTATCGTGTACCTCGACGCGGATGAGCGCCTTACGCGGGGGTGCGGGCGCCGACTTGGGCTTGCCCCCGGACCGGGGATGGCTCAGCGTCCGTGTCCGTCGCAGGGATTGCTGTTCCGACGCAGCTTCGCGGTTGCGCGCGGCCGGCTCGGGCCCCTGTGATGACTTCACCACCGGGCGGTTCGGCTCGGCAAAGTCGTAGGACATGCGGCTCTTCTCCTCTATCGAGACGCGCTTCGCTGCTGTGTCTGGGCGCAGCGGACGGCTCGAGCCCGTGTTCTCCGAGTCCCTGTCGCTTGCGCATCCAACCGCGAGACACCGCTCCGACGACTGCTCCGTCTCCTCCGTCGCGCTCGGCTTCTTCCGCGAGACGCACACGCTCGCTGGCAGCTCGTCGCCGTGGTCGGACGTGCCCCCCGCTGCGCCTTTGCGCTCCGGGAGGACAGGGAAGAGCAGCTTGGTGACGACCTTGACGCCGCCGCTTGGCGTAAACTTGAACGCGTTCGAGACGAGATTCGAGCATACCTGCTTGAAGCGCATCTCGTCGCCGATGACGGTCCCTCCAATCTCCTCTATGCGGGGGTCCAGCTCGAGATCAAAGTCCAGCCCGTTCATCTCGGCGGTGGCGCGGTGCGAGAGCGCGACATAGTGCACCGCCTTGTGCAGGTCGAATGGTTGCCGCGCCTGGATGAGGTTGCCAGATTCCATGCGGTTGAACGAGAGCACATCATTGAGCACCTGTATGTGAGCTTAACTCACTGGACTTAATAGCTCACCTTCTCCATCATCCGCAGACTGCCATCAAGACCGACGACGAGCTCTTGCTGGTCCGAGTCCATCCGTTGGAACGCGCCCTCGTTGTCGAGATTCGCGAGCGCCAGCCGCGCCGTGTTCAGGGGCACGCGCACTTCGTGGAAGATGTACGAGACAAAGCGCTTCTTGGACTCTTGCGCGCGCCGTTCCTGTGCCTGGGCGGATTGGACAGCTCGGAACTGGTCTTTGAGCTGCGCGCGGAGCGTGAACAGTTGTCGATCCGAGCGTTCGCGGTAGAATGCCATGATGGAGATGAAGATGTGGAACAGCTCAAAGACAACCAGGTTGCGCCAGAAGGTGGGTGGGAAGAGGGGCTGGGTGGCGAGGAGTGCCGAGCCGGCGACAAACCAGCACGTCGCGAGGATGACGTGCAGGAGGCGGTTCTGGCCGAGCGACAAAACCGCAAAGGAGGCGTTTGCGAAGAGGACCGCGAGGAGATGCAGAAAGTTGCGCCCGCCGCAGCCGCTCGAGTCGAGGGAGTAGAAGCCGCAGGTGTACATGTCGACGGTGAGGACCCAGCCCCAGCACCAGCACGCACCCGCGACCCAAATCTCGTACAGGATGGGAAACCGCCGCGGACCATTGAACAGAACGAGAATTGGGAGGGGAAGAGTCCAGAAGCCGCAGATTCCGATGTATGACTGTGTGTGAGTAAAATCTCAAACCGTAAACCTTACGTAGTCCATAAAGATTGTGAGGTTGCCGAAGATGAGGCCGATGGTGAGGGCCCATTGAACGATGAGGAAAAGGGATGCGAACAGCGCGCTGTGCTTGTTGGCGTACCATACCTGGTGTGAGCGCGCGTTCATCACTTTGACGACTCACCTCCTTTTTGAATGCCTTCTCCAACTTGGGGTCGGGGTGACGCAATGTAACAAAGCTGAGGAACGGGCGGCAGACGCTCATGTCGAGCCAGTCGAGGAAGCGCGTCCACGTCCAGGGGTTGCGAGGACGCAGGCGCGAGCTCGAGTCACTGTTGAGGTACGACGAGTATCCCGAGAGGACCTCTGCGGCGTCCATCGACGGGCGGTCGTTGTCGAGCGAGTCCTCGTGTTTTTCGTCCTCAGTGTCGTCATCGGGCACAAACGACTCGAACGAGTTCTCGACAACGACATACGACAGAGGACCTTTGGCCGCCTCTTCAGTTGATGTCGAGCTGCTCCGCCGCTTCCGCCGCCGGCGCCGTCGGCTCGCCTCGTCGGATGCCACGAGAGACGGCAGCGCCGAGCTATTCCCGTCCAGCCGCCGCCAGCTACCCCGCGTCCATGCCCGCTCAGCTTTTGATCTCTCCCCCGTCCCGCTTCCGTTACCGGTGCTGGTACCCGTGCCGTAGTAGATCTCGTTGGCGCCCACGCTACTGGAACTCCCGTTCGTGCCGGCCTCGACATCCGAGGGCGTCGCGCCGCCGCTCGAGTCGACAGTTTCGGTCGTCGTTCCCGTCAGAGGCGACATGCTAACCTGCTGCATCACCGAGGCCAACATCGTCTTGAACCGGTTCGGGCGGTGCTCCGATTGCGATGAGAGGGACGCCGCGAAGCGTGCAGCCCGTGCTGGGAGTTTTGGAAGCGCAGTGGCGGACGGCGTGCGCAGACCGCGCATCAAGCCGGAGGCTGGCCGCGAGGTGTCCAACGGGTCCACTTGGATGCTCCCGTTGCGTGACGGGCGCCGCGATCCCAGTCGTGCGTGTGCTGGTGGTGGTAGTGGTGATGGTGGTGGTTCTCCGCTCTTGACTCCCGCTCCAGCTCCCGGTCCCGTCGCCGAACCAATATCCAGACCTCCTTTCTCCCACTCCCCCTTCTCCAGATCATGTTCGCGCGCCGGTGTCGAAGGTCGCATTCGGCGTGCTGGCGGTGGTGGCACCGATTGTGTGTTGAGAAAGCAACGCAAGAACAGGTTGGGCCGTGCCCACAGATACGGGTGCGAGTGTGACTCACTCGCGCTCGCACCGCTTCTCGCAGTGGCTTGTCGCTTGGCCGAACAGAAATTGGGAACACAGGCTCGGTGCAATGTGGTGGTGGCAATGGCTCAATTGATCAAGTGGTGGTGTGGGCGGCGCTGCCGCAAACACAAGACAAGAAGTACGGCCGGCTGCGGGCAGCGTGGAGCGGTCCCTTGTGTCCTGTGGCAACAATCTCCGAGGACAGGAAGCGGCGTTCTAGACTCGAGGATCAAGGATCTGGATCCCAGCAGACAAAATTCTCGGTCGTGATGCTGCTCGCACCTGCTCGGAATCGCACAGAAAAGTACACAAAAGGCAGTCTAGGAGCAAGGCGTCGGGTGGCCCGGTAGTGTGTTCGCGCCAAGACTAAAAAGGCGCCGACGGACCCGAATGAGCTTTTGCTGTGGGACAACTGCCCACACCCGACTGAAATGGCTGTGGCGCGGGCGGTCCCTTGTGGCGTCGGTGGGCCGCGCAGGCCGGACAATGCTCGAGACAAGACTCTGGCGCCACTGCGCGAGCTGCGCGAGGTCGAGGCCGACGTCAGAGTGGGGCTTGATGGATATGGGCTGGCGGATACACAGATTCCGGATCACTGAATCGCTCGGGACGTTTATTTTAGACTGGATCTGGTGGGAGTCGTGTTTTGATCGGCGCGATTAGTGATAGTAATAATAGCAGTGGATAGAGCAACAACGACGAGATCAACCAGACGAGCAGAGGAGGAGAATGTCACTTTTCTTAACTGCCCATCTCTCGCGTTCCCGGAATCTGACGATCGCGACAGATGACAATGCTTGGGTCACTCCACACCTCCCCGGAGGATCTAGACTCTTTCTTGCTGCGCATCACAGGACCACAGGGCTCGCAGTCCGACTGACGGCATTGGGACGGCGCGGCGGCCGGGCGGTGTACAGTGTGTACAAGTGCGTGGTGTGTGTGATGTGGAGAACCCACTTTTTTGGGACACTTTTCAATCGCAATGGACAGGCAGCACCGAACAATTCTCCGCCGCCGTAGGATCACAGGAACAGTCTGCTGCCCTGCGGCGTGCAGATGGCAAGATGGCAAGAAGGGCAGTCGGATAGCGGGCAGTCGGACACCCGACCAGCGGTCTGGCCTGTCTCCGGTCTGGTCTAGTCTCCGCTTCCAGTCAGTTGAGGTCAGGTGCAGCTCCATACTACCCTGACGCGTCCTGACAGCTGATAAAGTCCTGCATGATCCTGCAGGCAGAATTCCGTATGTCTCGCCACCACCGTCGTCATTGTCATTCTTCGGGCCGTCACATCTCAGTCCTCTCCGCCATGCGAACAGGTCAGGAAGACCTAGATGAGGCAGAATAGAGTATGAGGATGTGAGGCTGAGACGGACAGTAAGACATTCCCCTGTGAACCTTGTTGCCAGTGCCGCTGCTGCTGCCGCTGCATGCCGCTGTGCCGCACTCCTCTACGGACCGCGGACCGCGTTCACGGTCGTGTCGAGTCGGTTGAGCTTGTGCGCATGTGCTTGTGATTCGTGTTAATAGAGTTTCGCATGGGATATGCATGGTCAGAGACTGAACCTTGGAGCTTGGAGAGTCTGATCCTCAACATCGAACCCCTACATCCTGGGGGTCGCAATGTGCGGAGATTGTGGGATACGCCGGATAAGTACGATAAGTAGTAGTAGAGAGCACGTCGGCGCCGCGTCATGTCCACACACACTTGGCCACTTGGCGGCGGAACCAAAATGAGACTTCCACGCGTGCTTCCCGTCTCGTTGGACGAGCAAGTCACCACACACCCGCCGCTCGCCATCATCATCCACTCTCCCACCAGCAACAATACCAACACGGCGAGCACAGCGCGCACAACGAACAAGGCGAGCACGGCGCTCTCAACCCTTTTTCAATTCACACCACCCGCCGCGCCGCCCCTAGCGCCCCAGCGCGCGCCATGTTCCGCAACCTCCCCACATTCAAGAACATCCCGCAGGCGATCGGCCTCCCGTTCCTCACTCAGACGGAGGACGCGCAGCTCCAGTTCAAGGTCGGCGAGAACGGCCTCAAGCGGCTCAGTGGCGAGGATGTGAGTCAAAGAGAGGAGTGGGGAGCGGGTGGCGACGACGGGGACGCATGAACGCGTGTGGGCGGTATTGGGTGATTGAATGAGAGTGCATGGAGATAAGCTTCGGCCCCGGAGCGTGTTGACACCGCGGCAAAGGGGTATCTAGCGCGTATCATTCCTCCTGCTCGTCGGGCCGCCCTCGTCGTGCATGGTGGAGGTCAGATCCTCCCATCCGGATGACTGTGACGACTCTCGAGAATCGCCCACCTCCCCCGATGACCCTGCCCTCCTAGCGGGCGACGCTGCATGCCGCGGTGACGGGACGTGGACCACCGATGAAGATGGCGCTCCTCATGCATGACCCCGGTCGGTCTTCAGCTCACACCAGGTCATCCCACTAAGCGAGACGTCGTACTGGTCGCAGTACTGGACCGTGTTCA